>CAHIKZ030002265.1:17500-324754 GCA_903632075.3 Acanthosepion pharaonis
TTATTGCAATCTCTATATTTATATAGCAGTTTTAAATTTTTTTATATGAAAATATATAAATATATTCGTCTAAAATGGCCAAGTCGGAAATAGAGTTAATGAAATTTCTCGGGAATATTTAAAAACTGCTGTTAAAAGACTTTTTAATTTAATTCAGTCGTATTTTCTACTTATTTTCATTCACCTTTGAAGGTCAAATAACAATCTTCTAGTAGCAATAGAACTCTGAGGATCAATATACAGTAAAAGATCCTTCTACATGAAAGCAAAATATATCTCGCTCCAAAGAAAAAACAAAACTTTCTTTGGGGATTTTTTTTAAATAAAGATTTAAATAAATAAATTTTAAATATCTACACATTTACATTAATTCAATATACTCAAAGGATAATTTGTTACGATGGACTACCGTTAGTTTTCAAGATTCTGATCTATAAATAAATATAAGGGCTTTAGACATATATACTTTATGTATATAATTATATATAACCATTTTTTCACGTAGCTGTTTGATAATTTATTTCTTTAACGATAATTGACTGATTTGACAAAAAATTAGCGGGCATGGCAAGCTATTGAAATCTTGAAATGATTATAAACATCTTTGATTCTTTGTGGAATGGCTTTAGCGTGTTTAGATATTAGTAACTTTTGTAATGAAAGTGTATTTGTCTGTTAAAAAAATTTACAACTGTTTTTTTTTAATTTTATTTTATTGTTCCCTTAAAATGATTACTGTATAGCCACATGCTTTTTACAAGGATGGTATCGTCTTTATTTGTGGTGATTTTAAATACAAAAACATGGACGGTTATAAATCGCCTGAATAATTGACAGTATGTCTCATTGTTTGTGATGTGTGTGTGTGTTTTGTGTATGTGTATAGTGTTGTATTTCACGCACCGTTTGCAAGGGTTTTTTTTTTTTGTTTTAGCGGTTTCATTTCAAAAGAATTCTTTACCCCTATAGCTTCGAAAACGTGAAAACGGGTTTCCAATGTTCGTTGTCATTTTCCCATTTGATTAGGCCTGTAGTGGACAATAGTTCTATTTATCAGTTTTTATCTTAAAATTTAGTTTGATAAATATTTGGAGATGGATAGGGACATCTGAATTTCAGGAAAGAGTCTATGTTAACAAAAACACAATTTTATTTTTTATATAAAGGAACCAAAAGCCATAGCAACCATTAACGACTGATTGATAGATAGATGAATGAACAGACATTAAAATATAGATAACCTAAAGATTGAACAGAAGAACAGATTATAATGTTAGATGGTTCTGAAAAAAGATCATTGAAAAATCAAAAACAACGATAGAATTACTGATGAATAGGAACACCATAAATATTTTCATGAATGGATTGAATGATAAAGAATGTCAGATGGCAAATGAACTTTTTAATAAATGCGTACGATAGATAAACAACAGGTGAATAGATTAAAATTAACAGACTTTGAAGATTTTTGCTTAAATAGGCGACAATTTGATAAGATATTTGTTAAAACCTGTTCTTTTTATTCTCTTATTCAATTTTATATACTTAATGTGGCACATAAATAAATCTCTCTCGTTGTCTTGCGAATGAGTCCTGTTTGTTATATATGATAAGTCATACACATGTAAAAATAATTATGTATATATAACGTTCGTCGGCAAAACGCGTACCTTCTATTTCTATATTAAAACAATTATTGCCCTTTACAAGACATTTTAGACACATTCTTTTGTGTTGCCTGAAAATCAAAAGGATTTAAAATTTCTGCAAACCAGTCGAAACTCCACGATGTCTTAAACAGTATTTGGACAGTTTTAAAAAATATAGAATTATTTGAATAATTTGAAAAAAGATGATTTATTACAAAATGACCGTAGTAAATCTTGTCATTTTAATGAAACATGCATAATGAAGGATCATTTGACTTTCGAAACCTAATTTTAAAGTTAATTTTATATATACATATATATATACGAGATGTAAAATTAAATAATTCAGAATGGCCAAAAGCATCCGCAAAACAAACTATAATATCCATTTCTTGAAATTTAATGTTTTAAAAATTAGGTATTCAATTTGCTTGTGTTTTTTAATCCATGAGTATACGGTATTTTTGCAAATTAAAAGTAATAAATCTCATTTTTTCGAATTTTTTTGACCATCCCTAATTGGAATGACACCTTAAAAAAACTTGTCATTGTCAGTTAAAAGACATTGGGTAGATGTCTGGGAAGTGTTTGTCTCATATGAAATTAATTTTTATTTTCTAAGTATCTATCTATTTATTATTTTTTAAAAAACTGTATAAAACTGTGTATATATCTGTTCTTTGTTGGAAATCCTCAAGATGAATTAGATGGAAATAAAGCAACAATATTTTTTTTTCGGAATAATATCAGTTTTTTTCCGGAATTTTCTATCATAGAATCGGGAAATCTTTTCATAACATGGATGGTATGGTCCAAATTCCGAAGAACATAATATATAGACAGTTTGGAGAAAATATATCAAATAGAATATATAAATATTTGCTTTACCTTCAACATATAAATGGCGAAACAGTATATATGTTATATATATATATATATAAATGTCTGTATGTCTGACACTTCTTAGAAGTTCTAAACGCAAGTTAGGAAATGTTTATGAGCGCCACAATTTTGACCGTAAATATCGTTCAATTTTTTGATTTGAAATTTTGTCATATATAAAGTTCGATATTTATAAATCAAAAATAAATACAGCATACTACATGTTGGAAATTCTCAGAAATAAATTTTTCGACTTAATCGATGTTTCCACAATAATGGGTATGATACAAAAAATTCCGGGTTACAAAATAAAAAAATTTTTATAAACTTTCAAGTTTTAAATTTAAAATTTTAATTTTAAATTCAGTTTAAATTTTGAAAATTTTTGGGGTTTTTTGTTTTTTTAATTCTCAAATTTTACTCTTCCATTTCCAAATGTTTTCACATATATCAATTTATTCTTCAGCCATTTAATGTTTCATTGAATAGCAATCGAAAAGATATGTCAAATAGTTTTAGGCAGAATTGAAAATTGATTTTCAGAACAATCTACGATTTTAATATTCAAAAAAAAATTTTTGATTTTATATATTATAAAATATATAAAAAACAGACAAACAATTTTATAGTTGTCAGTCATAGTCTCTCTATTATGGACCTAAAGATGCCCACATTGAAGTAGAATAATATAAAAAATCAACATTCCTTAAAACATCCCATGAATACTAAAAGTATTTATTCATCTATCTATCTATCTAATACCATCCTGAATAAATTTTCTTTTTTATTCCAAACCAAACATATAGTTTCAGGGATAATATAATCTAAACATATTCTATCTATCTATCTATCTAGCAGGATGCCCCTGCTGTGTTAAAATCTTCTTACGGGCAGTTTAATTGAAATGTTTTTTTTTTTTTTTCTGTTATGGAGAAAATTCTAACCTTTTTTAAAATCTATCTATCTTAAAAATAGCTTTTTCAAATTGTAATATTTCATATGTGATATCTATTTATTCCTCTATCTATCTGCATAAAAAGTAGTTTCTTTGAAAGACAGATGTCAATTATTCTATCTGTTCAATGAACCTGTCTGTTCCATTGTAGTTTTTGGGGTTCTACTGCCTATTCATCTCAACATATCAAGCTTGAATCATTCTAACTGATAAGGATCAATACAAGTTCTTGGTTTTTTAGATTGGGCTTTAAAACCATATGAGAGAACAATGGATTTATGATTTCAGCTGAACAGAATTTTATGAATGATATATTTTATATTTTTTTTTTTTTTTAAAGAGAAACAGATTGCCTTTCAAAAGTTTACAAATTGTGAAGAGCCGCAGAAAGAAATGTCTGTATGGCAATTTTTTTCAAAACTTCAAACAAACGCCCAAACATTACATCATAAAATTATTGATATATATATTTTTTATTAAGCGTTTCACCCCAAGGAAGGGGGGAGCCACTGGACGCAAGGGGTTACAGAAAGTTTAGAGCAAGATCAGATAGGAGTTTTTAGAAGAAAAGGATGAGGAGAAGGATAGTGGATATTTTCAAGGCAACTGGAGATGTCGATTGACATTACATTTGAATAGTTGGAGATTATAGCTCTCAGGGAAACTGGAATAGGGAAGGGAGTTCCATAGGTGAGAGGTGCGAGATATGAAGCTATTGGAGTAGAAGAGACGGCTACATTTAATAGTTTCGACAGTGAAAGGGTGAAAGTGGGATGCCAGATTCCTAGGGCGCTTGGACTCATGAAGTCTGGGAACCAGCGAATGCAGCTCCTCGGAGCAATTACCATGAAAGTATTTTAAAAAAAGAGAGATGCGACGGCGCATCTGTGGGAGAGCGACTGTAAACAAGATGCCAGAAGAGGGCCAATTATATTGCCCTCTGGATCTTATTGAAGAACCCTGTGGCAAACAGAAGGGCTCCAGACCATATATGGCAGCAATACACCATGCAAGGGCGAATTGTTGATTACTCAATGCAAGATTGATTGATTGATTCATTTTTATTGGCTTATAAAACCCTTTATAAAACCTTTAAGGTCGTACAACGTTTTTAGATTGTCAGAGATTTGGGAGATAATAATGGTTTAGTCTTAATTGATTAATCCATAGCTGGGAGGAGAATATGTGCTTTCATGACTAATTATAATTTGATAAACAATCAAAAATATTGATGTAAATACGAAGTGGGGGTCGATGTTATATTACAATCATATGTAAAATGATCCCTCACTTTGTAAAATTTACTTTGTAAATAAATCTAGAAGATATGCCTCTGTGGCTAATCAGTAGTTGATTTATTCATTTTTGACCAGTTAATCAACTTTTTGGTGATTATTTAAAAGCCAGAAAAATATTTTTAGATTTTAAGTTTTTTTGAGATATTAATGATTTTAGTAGTACATATCTTACTGATTTTTTGCTGGGAGGAGAAAAGTAGATTCATAACAAAATAAAAAGGGTATTTGCGTAGATGTGAATATTACGAACTGAATGGGAATTGGAACTCAACTCTTGATTTTCAATTCCAAGCCATTTGTTTCGTTACATCAACCTAAACATCCAAGCTTGCCTCACCTGGTTTTACCAATTTGGTTACCATCTAAGCAAATAACCAGAATCGAATTCCTTACTTCGGTGATCACAAAGCGGGAAGTAAATCAACTGATGTGGTAGTAGATAAGGTTAAAACGAAAATACACATAAATTTAACTTAAAAATGAGTTTTCTTTATTTATTTGTTCCTAGCTATGACGATAAAAAATATATCCGCGTTCAGGATATTCAACAGGTTATACTTACATGTGCGTCCAGGGTAAGACGATAAACTACGTCCAACAGCAAGGCCTCTGATCAGGAGGTTTTGAAGAGCGTGGAACCACCTTTCAATTGCTGGTGTCCCCAGGTCCACCCTGACCCCGGGTGGTAGCACCTGTTAGGGTCCCAGCTATGGGCAAATAGTTATATGAAACTGAGAAAAAAAGCATTATGAAAGCAGAAAAAAATTGGTTTTAATAAATGAAATACTTTGTAAAAAATTTATTACCAGAAAAAAATTTTGAAAAAAAAACTATTACCAGCAATACATTTCTTAAAATTATATTACCAGCTATACATTTTTGAGGAAAAAAAATATTACCAGAAAAAACTAGATTTTTGCCAAAAAAAAAAATACCCTGAAGAAATACATATTTGAAGAAATTACCAGCCATTTTGAAAAAAATATTACCAGCAATAGATTTTTGAAAAATTTTTACCAGCAATAGATTTTTGAAAAAAAAATATTACCAGCAATACATTTTTTAAAATAATATTACCAGCAATACATTTTTAAAATAATATTACCAGCTACATTTTTGAATAAAAATTTATTACCAGAAATAGATTTTCGACAAAAAAAAAAAATATTACCGAGAAAAAAAGTTGTCGGCATTAAATAACCCATTGAGGTTGATATACCGTAAAACACAACAAACCAAACTTTCTTTATTTACTGGTCTATTGTGCATGACTTTTTGTTTACGGACTTACATATTGATTGATAAAATTTTAGAATCTGAATTTATGACGTGACATAGATAAATATGTACAGACATTTTACAACCTTCTGAATGTACTGACTCTTTCTTGACTTTTAACTTGAAATTTGATCTGGGGCGGGGAATAAAACGATCATTAAATTCCTTGTTTAGTGAAATTATGAATTTCTTGAAATTTGCGTCACTAAGAATAGATTCTAAAATTTCAAGTTTAGCCAGTTATTTGAAATTTTATAATTAAATTATATTTTAAAAGCATTTCCCCCAAGCAAAATGTATGTTGCCACTAGCGCGCAAGGGGTCATTTTTTTGGGAGGTTTCATAACGGGCACGTTTGAGGAAAGGGTAAAGAGAACAAATGGGGAATTATCTTCAAGGCATCTCGACCTTGCATTTTAATATTTTTATATTTTTAGCGATCAATAAAGTAAGTAAGAGGAAGGAGTTTCACAAACAGGAAGTGCGAGACATGAAGCTACACAAAGTAGAAGAGACGATTTAAACTAAACTGTTTCGACAGTGAAAAGGTGGGACTCAAGATGTTTTAGCCTAGTAGCACGTTTAAATTCATACAGTTTGGAAACCAGCTCTTCTGAGCATTTACTATGAAAGTTTTTTGTAGAAAAGACAGATAAGCGACAACATGTCTGGGAGAAGCGATTGTAAACGAGGTGCAAGATAAGGGCCAATCACATCGCATATCCGTCGATTTTGTCGAGGAACTTCAGACGAACTGCGGTAATCCCCAGACCATTTTATTGCAATTTTATAAGGTCTAGGTTCCATAAAGGGACGTTTAGAACAATTTCTTTGAAAGTATTTATAGAAAAGCCACTGAAAGCTGCGTTACGTTGGTAGGAAAGGGACTGAAGCCGAGATTTTTGGTTAGAACCAATAACATTGCAGATCCTTATTTGGATTTTGAAAGATTCTCTAAATATATAGCAGGAGCACCAGACCAAATGTGGCAGCAATATTCAAAGGAAGGACGAATGGTAGACTTTAATGTATATATAAATTATATGTGTTCCAAAGGTTAAATTTTGTTCATGATGGTGGGAACATTTAACCGTCCAGAAGATGTTTCCGTGACATGCGTTGCAAATAGCCTCTTACAAACAAGTTCATTTTTAAGCTAGAGAATTATTCATGAAAAACTTTAAGAAAATTTAAATTCATTGCATTGGGTTTTTGGAGCTCGACAGGTAATGGAATGGTAAAGGCGGTTCATTTAAGCGAAGGAAACCATGATTTTAACCCTCCTCTGCCAAACACGGATAAGGTTAAGGAAAAAAATCCAGATAGAAAACCTATATAAAGCCATGGAAGGCGGTTGGCTATCAATATCGACATTTATCCGGCAACTGCTGCAGTGAATCGTTCCCAAATCTATTCTTTTGGATCTTGAATTAAAGAGAGAAATTATGGACTGAAGCCGAGATACCAGGTTAGGACCAATAACATTGCAATTCCTTATTTGGATTTTATCAAGATTCTCTAAATATATAAAAGGAGCACCAGACTAAATGTGGCAGCAATATTCAAAGGAAGGATGAATGGTAAATTTAGATATGTAAGATAGATTCTGAGGAGAAAATTAAAAAGGACGACATAGTATGACTGATTTAACAAGTCCTTGAATGTAGTGACTCTTTCTTGCTGAAAGCTTGTTCAAAGGTTTAGATATTTTATGTTTAAAAAAATCGAAATAGTTTTTTTGGTACAAATTCAATCAAATTTTACAACGAACATAAACTCGTGATGATTTTAAAGGAATCATTAACAAAATATCTTTGATTTTTTAATTTTAAATCAAGTTTAAGCTTTTAATATAGCCGTTACTGTATGGGAACTCAGGTAATTTTAAAATTTACATAGGAACATCAACAATCCCCGTTGTAGTTGGAGCCCATGAATTGGTTGGAAAAAGATTCCAGTAGACTAATTGAAAATTCCTGGGAAGTCTGATTCTTAAAGAAAAACACAAAAAAATTGTTTCACGTGAGTACAGCCACATTGTTACGAAGGGCTTTGTCTATGTAATTTTTTATTTTTTTCCAATGGAAAATGTTATGATGCCATTTCTCTCTTAGGTCTCTAGGAAGGACCCGGAAAGTAATGAGTACGCACCAGAAATCAAAAGAAATAATAATAATAAAATAATAATAATAATGCAGGTAATGAATTAGAATATATTTCTTTAATATTATAATTTTATTTTGATTTGATTCAATTCAAATTGTTAAAAATATTTTTGATTAAATATATTAAAAAAAAAAATAAAATAACATCAAAACAGTTCTTTTATTAAATTATGTTCTTAATTTTAAAAAAATTCTCTAGGTTTCTAAATGAAATATTAAACTGGAGCCAGATAGGAATGTCCTAAATGAAAAAAACGTCATCAGGTGAGTAATTATGCTATTTATTCGACTGGGAGAAAGACCACGCCTTGTAGTGATCGTCGCATTTGAAGCAAATGGTAGCAATAATTAGGCGAATAATAAGTTGTTCTGTTTTTACCGCTCTATTTATGACCATTTTTTTTTTAAAAAGTGAGCTTTATATTACTACTAAGTGAATAATAAATTTTAATTATGGAAAATGATTCGGCGAAGAGCGTTTTTAAATACTCAATCTTTTCTTCGTCGAAACTTTTTAATTTTAAAGTGCCAATAAATATTTTTGACAATGATACATTGAATATTTAACAAAGTGAGATGGAACTTTAACTGGTTGCTTCATCCATATGAAATAAACTTGTAAAAAAAGATAAACTTGTAAATCTCTCTATTTTTCTTTTTTCTTTCTGTGTTTTCCTCTCTCTCTCTCATTCTATCTGTTTTTTTTATATATATACATACATACATACATTAATATATATATATATATATATATATATATATATATATATATATATATATATATATATATATATATATATAAAGCAAAATATGGATATAGATCCGACAGTATGAAAGAAAAATATACGGAAAAATCAAAAAAAATAGATAAATACAATTATGCTGTTTTAATGTTAATATGTCAATAGAATAGGTTGTATAAAATAATAAAGAAAATAAAACCAAATCCATGAAATAAAAAAAAAACCAATTTATTTTCAATATAGCTTAGATTAAAACGAAAATTTGCCCAATATCAAAATTTAAAAACTAAATTTTAAAAAAATTCTATTAGATTATTAATTAAAATAAGTTTATATAATTCAATAGATGAAAATTTTTTTACATTATTCAACAGAAAAAATATATTATTAATAATTAGAAAGGAAAAGAAAAAAATGCAGTAAAAAAAAAAACAAAAAGGAAGTTATTACAAAATTAAGAAAAAAAATAGTATAATTAATTTGAAATTTTTTTAATTTCAGAAGTTTTTGGAAAAAATTTTAAAAAATTATTTTGAAATTAATTAAATGTAGCAATGGGAAAAAGAACGGAAAATTTGAAGCGAATTTTTAACAAATTAGCACAAGAAGAGGTGAACATATTGTTACCTGCAACAGATTTTCCAAAATTCAATGGATAAAATATTGCTGTAAAAAAAAAATAAATGAAAAACATTAAACTTTTTTTTTTACATAAATTTGGCAAATTTGAGATGAATGAAAGGAAAGGAATTGAAAAAATAAAATTTTTAAAAAGAATTTTTTAGTTTGAAAAAAAATAGCAAAGTGCAGGATATTGAAATGTGTCGAATATCTAACGTTTATTTAAAAAAACAAAACAAAAGGAAAAGATGGATGATTTTTAAATTTTATTTTAAACTAAAATTGGACATCTGAAATTTTTTTGGAATCGTCAAGGACTCACTATGGGAGGAAAAAATTTAAGATTTGAAACTGAACCAGTACCAAATCTTAAACAGAAGATTAATACTTAATATTGTTATAGACAGAACATTATGGTTGCAAGAAAGAAATATTACAACAGCAGAAATAGATTTTACGTGATTTATTTCAACAGGAACGTGTGGGTTTGGGACAGCTACCTTGTGGTATAGTTCATAAGCCGGCTTCGGATCTAGGTTGATCTCTCATAGTAGTTCAGACATGTTGACGTTGGCGTGGCCCTTGCTGACTGCTGCTGACCGCTCAGCCTGACCGTGACAGGTCTCTTCCCTGGCCACCTGTTGACTGCCTGTTGTACTTCCATGTGACCCCTTTTATGGTGTTTTTTATGGCTTAACAGGCTCAAAAAAACGAAGCGAGTATAATTAGGAGGGAAGCATTTTATTGGACGAAAAATAGAACACTTTAAATATTATTTTATTTTTGACCGAACTTGTGTGTGGGGAACATTTGTAAAATGAAGATAATGGTCATTTTGTGATGGGGCTTTGTCCTGTTCACAGAAGTTCTCACTTTTGAGTATGTTAGTTTATTTGCCTGTAAATCAGCCGAGATATGTCTTATTTTATTTTATAACAGTTACATCTAGCCATTTCATGTTTAAAATGATGAAATTTCATTTGTGCCAATCTAGTACTGCACTTAAATTTATAAAGTCTAGGGACTGTAAAGGAAAGTTCAGCAGAATAATTAAATTTGAAAGCATTTATAGAAAAAAATTGGAAGCAACATTATGAAAGGGAAACCATGGAGAAGGAAATCGGAAACTAAACTATCTTTTTGGAAGAATTGATGTCAATTCATAGACAATCAATGAAATGAATTTTTGGAGAAAAATTATCATCTATGTTTTGAAGAAAAGGAAATAATGAAGTTGAAGACAATGTAAAAGTTTTCAAAAAAATTTGGATAATTCCCTGATTTTGGCAAAAAAAAAAAATTTTTTCCAATAAATTTTCATTTGAGAGAAAAATCCAAACAATCTTGGAATTTTTAAAGTTAATTAAATTACCTATTTCAAAAGTCCTTATTTCATAGGGTGGGGGGTGCAAGACCCCAGCACAGGACCTGATACACTGGCTCTTCTAAATTTGATTGGTTAGTTAATCAGGAGAACTGAATTGCAAACCATGTATAAAAGCAACAATTTTATTCCAAAGAAGGCATCAAAAATTCATAGATAATAAAGAATAGGTAGAAATGGAGAACCAGGATAGTCTATGTCCAAAAAAGAACATCTTTTCTATGCATCATGTCCTTTCAAGAGGTGATGATTTTGGCTATCCACAATTTCCTATCATTTGTAGCTCTTGGTAAGTTTTGTCTTTTCCATATTTTTTGTTCTGTCATCCATTTGCACACTGAAAAAAAAGCATTTCAGTTTGAACAGTTTCAAATTATCCAAGTTCTCTAAACTTATTATAAACCTTAGAAATTTAAAGCTATCTTTTTTATCATCACTATAAGCATCCTTTTATGCTTTGTTTATTCATCAAACATGATTAAACATTTTATTCTAGGACCATTTTTAATATCCAAAAAGGAAAAAATATCGTAAATCAGCCAAAAAACAAAAATTCTTAAATTCAAAGAATTAAAGAGATAGATGCATTTTGAAATTAATAAATAAGAGACATGACATTTAAAAAAATTAAAATATATCAATGACAGGTTTAAAAAAATCAGATTTTTTAAATTTTTCAATAATTTGAATGAATTAAATGAGAAATAAATTTTTAATCTATGTTATTCAATGACTGTGATTGAAGACAAATTATTTTTGGATGCAAATACTTCATAATTATAATAATTCATCCCATCTTACACATATTTCAAGTGACAAATCATCTTCTTCTTCTATGTTGGTTAATTTTGATTTTGTTTAAGTAAATCCATTTTGTCAAAATCTAAATATTTTGAACACAGTTTTGTGACTTATTTACAGATAAAATATATGTTTGTCATTCATTTTCCTAGCAATTTGCATTTAAAAATGTATTGGTCAATTTTAATATAAAAAATGTATTTCAAGTAATTTTAATATAAAAATATATTGTTGGAATCTTATCATATAAAACTATTTTTTTTAGATTCATTGTTTTTAAAAATCATATAATTGACATGGGGACCTAATAGTACTACCAGGGGTTTATTTTTTGAAAACAAAGCAATTAAGAGGTGGTCCCATGCTTCTCAAAAACTTGTAAAAAAAAAAATCAGAGGCTTTGGTGCCAGATGTAGTTTATCATCATATTAGAACTATCTTCTTCCTATTGCCATTTGTCACATAGTATGTTGGCAATCATGGCTCTCTACAATTTTCAAAAACCAGCTTTTAGCAATGTTTCTTTTCACTATCTTATTCTCCACTGCCTATTCAACATTTGAACTCACTCTGAAAAAAACATGGCACAGTGGATAAAGGATTAGATCCAGTGACAGGACCCAAATAGTGTGAGTTCAATCCTTGCTTGGTCTTTTTTTCAGAAGGGAATTAACAGAAGATAACTGACATCCAAAAGACATGGCACATGGAACTTGAACAGTCTATCCCAGTGAGTGAAATAAAGGGTTCAGTTCAACATTCCAACCACCTGAAGAAGGCCAAACAACAAAATGTTGTGATAAACATATTGACAAAGATGAGGACAATAGTCTGAATAATGTAAATAGTTTCAAGATACCTGGGTTTGAATTTCACCATTTATGAGTTTAAAAAAAAGGTAGGTGACCTCTTGATTTTAGCAGCCTGAGTCATGATCCTGGCATGTGGTACCTTTGGAAAAGATTGAAGTTCACCCCCACAGATTGATCAAAGCCTTGTGAACAAAAAAATTGTCAGCCATACGTGATATATGATTTTTCAATCATATTTCTTTTCTGTAGTAGACCAGTTGGCATCCATCAACCCAGTCTGTCCTGCTATTTACCCATAGCTTGGGGGAGAGGATACATACATACCAAGGTTATTAGCATGTAAATGAATGAAATGGATTCTAACTGGACTTTGAACTCAAATCTTTGATTCCTCAATCCAAGCTGCTATCCTTTACTCCAAAATTCCTAGAGCCATCAATGGCTTGCTAGTCACAAGTCATTGTGTACTGGACTAGTTCAGACTGGTGATCATACCAGATAATGCTCTCTCTTTCAAAAAAAAACTAACTAATGTTTTTTTTCATATTTTTTTTCATTATAAAACACTGTTTTTTTTTTTTCTGCATGTGTTGAACAAATAAAAATGTGCTTGAGCAGGCATCTTTAATATGGATCTTTTAGCCACCCTAGTAGATAGGCATTCAAAAATACAATCTGCCAGAATTTTAGTATCTGTATTCCATATTGGTATGGAATACAGTTTTTTTTTTTTTAAACTAATGAAAAAAAGAGAATTCCAAAAACATGAAAATTTTATTGGTTGGTTGATATTTTTAAAAATGTAATTTGAAACATGCAAAACAAATAATTAAATAAAAAAATAAAATAAAGAAAATACTTTTCAAAAAAAAAGGCAAAACATACTATTTAAATAGGGAAAAGTTTTTTATTAAATGGAAAATTTCTTTTTGAATTAAAAAAAATTTTTTTGCCAGAATTATGAAATTTGATAATATGTTGAAATGTTGAAGAATTAACATAAATAAACACCTTTAACACTCATTTTTTTCTCGACCTAACCCTCCAAAATCTGATTGGCCATTTTCATTGGTTAATTTTAGTTATGGGTGATTTTTTATAAAGAAATGACAATTCAAAATTCTTCATCAGATATTAAAATTGTTACCATAAAAATGCCATGTAATACTTTTTATTTTTTTCTCTCAATTTTTCAGATTTATGAACTTTTTGATATTCCATCTGTTGATAGAGGAAAGAAGAGACAGAAATGATGATTAAAAAATGAAAAGAAATTTCACACACAACACACACACACATAAACACACATTATTCGATTTAAAACTAGTTTGTATCAGATTTGATTTTTAAAGTTGGTTGTCTTCCAGATATTTTTTGTTCTGAATTAAAAAAAAAAAAAAAAAAAGAAAGAAATATAGAAATAGAAATGTATTTTTTTCCATAATCTAATTAATTAAAATTCTACCTGACTTTTAATCAAGATAATAATTAAATGAAAAATTACTGATTAAGATGTTTTATGGTATGGTTTAAAAAAAGAATAAAAAGTAATAATAATTTACTATAGATTTTATAAAATAAAAAGGCATAGAATTTTTTTTAAATAATCAAAAGGTAAAAAATTTTTTTTTGTTGTTCTTAAAAGGTTTTCTTTTTATTTTTATTTAAATTAAAAATTTTTTTTTAATAAGTCTTGATTTTTCTTTTTCATAAATTCATTAAAAAAGTACAGTTAATTTTATTAAAAATTAACATTATTTTTATTTGTCCAAAAATCAATAAAAATAAGTGAAAATAATGGTTAGTTCACAGTATGAAAATATTTTAGTATTATTTTTTTTTTTCCTTGACAAGATTTTGTTTTACTATGTTCAATATTTGAAAATATTTTTTTTTGTATTTAAAAAAAAAAAAATGAATAAAATTGCTGATCTTGAAGATGACCAATCAGTTATTATCTGGGGCAATAAAATATATATAAATTTGAACATTAAAAATAACTACTGTCATTTATTCATCTTAAAGAATTTTTTTGCCTTCCATCAGCATGGTTGAACCAAATTCCAGAAGAACAACTCATTATTTTTTTGGATATCACATTTTCCACTAACATGAAGTGGAATGATTATTTTCATTCAGTTGCTTTGTTTGCTGATAAGAAAGTTAGTTGTGTTGTTTAAACAATTTTTCTCACAAGAAACCATCTTTGTACATTTATAATTCTAACATTCTTCCATACAGTGAATAATGCTGCCACATATGGTCTGTTTGTTCTGTTATATATCTTGAAATTCTATAACAAAATCCATAGAAGGGTCTGCAATGTTATCAGTCTTGGCATCTTGGCAGAAAAGAACTTCCCCACCACCATCTTCCTAGAAAGTAGTAAAGCAGAGTGAGAAGAAGAGACTAACATAAACTACAAGAAGACAGAATACATGGTCATCAGTAAAAAGATGAGCCTGAAAATGCAATTTGCAGGTCAGGGATACTAAAATCAAGCAGGTACAGAAGTTTAAATATCTGGGAAGTGTTTTTGACAGAGGACGGTAAGTGCAACACTGAGATCCGTAGGCATATTGGGATTGCCAAGGAAAATTTCAAAAGCTGGGTAGAGTATTGTGAGACAGGAGGATTTCTTTGGTAACAAAAGAAAAGATTATTGAGCTATACGTGACATCTGTCCTCCTTTATGGCAGCAAATATTGGACAATCTCCTCAAAGATGAAGAAGAGACTTGAGACAAACGGAGGTATGGTTCTACAGAATTATGCTAAGGATATCATGGACTGAGCGTGTGAGCAATGATGAGGTTTTGGAGAGGATGCAAACAAGGAGGAAACTTATACTTAACATCAGGAAGAGGCAGCTGAAGTTTCTGGGACACATAATGAGAAAGGAGGGCCTGGAGAATCTGATACTCACAGGTTGAATAGAAGGAAAGAGAGACAAGGAAAAAAAACAACACATGACATACCTGGCAGGCTTAAGCATTTGGATGACAGAAAGGGGTTTTGGGAAACACAGATCGCCTACGTCCTGAAGGGACAGAACTACAAGGAATAAGAATTAACTCGTGGGTGCCATGATAGCCTACATCACGACAGTAGAGAAACAGAAAAAAAATTTTAATTTTAATACATTCATTAAAACAACATTAAACTCATTCCCTTAATTGGGGATAAACAAAGTCCTTTTTTTAACCCATGCATTCATGATACACGTCACTTAGGTTTTGATGTGTGGACTATGCTTTTAAACTCGGAGGACAAATCAGATTTTGTAATATGAAAAAGGCAGTTAGACTACTTAATTTTAATTTTTCTTTTAAAAACTGAAGAGTCATTAAGGATAGGAAAATGATCTGTTCAAAGATCGGCAATAAAAATTAATCCTAAAATATTTACATTTGAAAAATATCTATCAATCGAATGCAATAAAAAAATTGTAATTTCCCTCAGTTCTCTGATTCCTTTGAGAAAATATGACCAAAAAACAATTGGAGAAAAAAAGAAGGACAGAATAAGTTGGGTTTTTTTTTTAAAAAATTTTGGAATGGAAAAAGGAATTCCACCAAACTGTTGTAAATTTTTTTTTTTTAGACAAACAATAAAATCCCAAAACTAATGTGAAATATTGGCCTTTTCAACATCTAAGCTGTTTTTGAATGGGCTTTGAGGGACAAGAATAATTGGATCGTTGTCTTTGTAACATATGTGATTCTCTGTCCTTGACTGGTTACCATTGGGACTTTTACAGTTTACTTGAAAAATGAATGATGCCTTGGGATCAGTTGCTGATATATCTACCATTTCATCTATCTCTGTTGGTGATATAGCACGAATTTTATGTCATCTTTGACCTCTACCTTTTGAGGCTATAAAAAGCATTTTTTTGATCTTGGTCTATAAATATCTATGATTTTATGATCTTTTAGATCTTTGGGATGTATAATTAAACCAATAATAACTGCATTATCTACCATTTAAGGTATAAATATACCATTTTTTCCATCTCTAATATTTATCTATAAATCTACCATTTTTCATCTATTCTATAAAAAAATGACTAACATTTTACCATTTTTAATATCTTATTATATATATCTATATAAAAACCATTTTTTGATGCTCTAATCATAATATCTATTATATCTACCATTTTTCAGGTTTCTCTAATATAAATTATATATAATTTACCATTTTTCATCTCTCTCTAATATATATTCATTCTACCATCTTTTCTATTTCTTAAAATATATATCTTGTTCTACCACATTATCTGGATGATATATATATTACTATACCTCAACTTATCTCTCTCTAATATATATATATATATATACATCTTTTCTTTTCTATCTATAATATATATATATATATATATATATCTACCATCTTTTTCATCTCTAATATATATATATACATCTCACCATCTTTTCATCTTTGAAATTATATACTAGTTACCATCTTTTTCTATTCTAATACTTATATATATATATATATACAATATCTACCATCTTAAATCTCTCTAATATTTATATATATCTTCAATCTTTTTAACCAATCTTTTTATGATAATCTTTTTAAAATTCTGTAATGTATATATATATATTCTACAAATCTTTGTTATCTATCTCTTTTCAATATATATATATCGTCACCAAATCTTTTTTATCTGCTTAATTATATATAATCACCATCTTTTCTATCTTTCTCTAATATATATATATATATATAAATATATATAATTATTTATATATTATATATATATCATTTTTTTATACCTCTATCGCTCTTCAATGCTAGGAGTTTAGTGATAAATTCACCCAGCCTATAATGAGCGTTATGGCACAAAAGAAAGCATATAGGTAATAAACGCACAACAAACAGCACATTGTGAAAAGGAGCAAAGAAAAGTCAAATTAATATTAATATGTTGTATGCTTTCGCGCGTGCATACAAAGGAAATAGAAGAATTGAACAAAAGATGGTTTAGGGCGGGCAGGGCTCGTGAGCAGAGTAACCGAAGCCCCACAGGCAAAGGACTGGGAACGCTTGATAAAACAGAAGGAGAAAGAAATGTGTCGGGTCGTCAGTTAAAATAAATAAATAGAAGTCGGAGAATATGCTATAAAATATGATCTACAACTGCGCAAAAAGCCTGCAGTTTTCAACAGATCAGGCCGGCTGTAATGTCGATAGTCATGAGACACGTTTCCCCGATTGACTGATTGATTGATTTCAGACATACTTCTGGGGGTCACGTGCAAACCTTTGCTATTAAAAAAATGCGTGCGTTTACGATCATTTTTTTTTTTTTTATAGATCTACGTGACTTAGTTTACCGAACCTTTTCTTTTTTTCCACTGGTTATGTTGTATAAAATCCCGGTTTCAAAATATATGGGGAGGCTGATTTAAATCTATAGCGGTCTCTTATATATATATAGCACGCTGCGTTCAGCTATTCCCCAACAACATTCTCTGCTTGTCTAATAATACCGATTGTAAAACAACCAGTCATCATATATAACAGTAGCCGTAGAATAGCATAACAACTCACTGCAGAATAGTGGGCTGTATTTGCTTGTATTTCGTTGTTAAGAGAATCTATTTTTTATGAATGAAACTTCTCCGAGTACTGGGTCATTTGATATGGTCGGATGACCTTATAAGTGGAGGTCTTTCATCCGGGTATTCGTATTCGTTGGTTGGCGCCAAAATGAAGCGAGTTGGCTGGCAAAGTGTGATGATTGCAGAAATCTGCTTCACTGCAGCCTGTTTACTTTGCATTCGCTGACCTAGCATGTAAAGTATACCAACTCTTCATCGATAAACCTTTTTTTTTTTTTTACTTTTTTGACAATGACCATAATCACTAAATTATAAAAAAAAAAAAACCTAGTTGGTCTTCTCTCGTTCACTTTAACTTATTAGTTTTTGTTGCTTCGCGTGACAGACTAGGAAAGAGATGGCAGACAAAGAACACGGTTTCTTTATTTGCGTTCTTTAAAAAAACCTGTCTGCCCTCACGAAAATGCATAGAACTAGAACGTGATGGAAAATACTGGGATAAGTATTTATCATGACTTTATGTATACATTCTCCGGCTAAATCCACATCATTATTTGACAACGTATCCTTAATTATGTCATCAGTGACTTTTTTTATTATTTTTACAAATATATGAGACGCCCTTTAAATCACACTAGCCATCACCTTGTTGATCAAACCAGGTTATTTAATATATTAGACATGGAATTTATATAAATATTTTTTTATATACGGATTATTTAGCATTAACTTGCAGCAATTTCCCTTTTTGAAGAATGTATTTTATACGATCGCATTCATGTAAACATTTATCCAGCTTACTCTGAGGAAAATCTTCTTTTAACTCTTCGAACTATTCAAATGAATTACCAGACAATTTTAATAACCATGAGAACCACGACAGGTGCCTGGCAGTATACATAAGTGAACATAAAATCAACACCCAAAGGTGACAGTGTTTCCTGCTAAACGTAATAGTCAGACGGTGTGCGTTGTATTTTTGCTCGACATTTTATATGTGCCTGTCAGTGATGCATTGTGGGTAATCTATTGCATTGTGGGTTATCTATTATAACGGTTATTTTGGTAGGCGTGGTTTGTTAATTTGTCTATAATTTAATAATTTTATTTTTTTTACATTAATTTTTTTTACTTGTTTTTGTTTATTTTCATTTATTTTTGTTAGTTTTCAGTTTTCGATTTTTAAGTTACGTAGTAAAACTTTGTTTTCATTTCTGCATTTTGAGATCAGTTCTGATCGTTTATGTAGTATTTTGTTTTGATCTGGGAAGGTAATTATATTATTTTTCCTCCAGGTATACAAAGTTTTTTGATTGATTGTTGTAGGCTGATGTTCTTTTCGCCATTTTTTCCATGATATTTTTTGGTCTGATTTTTTTAATATCCCAGATATGTTTAGAAATCATTGTGCTGTTCGTGTATTTACTATTTGTGGAGGAGTCTTGTGTACGTAGTTTCTTTGTTTCAGCGGGAAGTTACTCCTAAGTATATTTTTCTTCATTATCTGCTGATTTTACAGCCTTTATATTACTGTGTTTTAAATATCAATTGCCGTTTTAGGGAACATTCGTTCTTTAGTCTGCAGTTACACGTGGGTTTAATTTGTTCAGGTGCTATGCAAAGAACGTTTATATAAAAACACAGGAGGCTAAATAGGAATTTGAGTGAAGTTCCTAGATAAGATATAAATAAAATTGAAAACAAAGGAATATTTTTGGTATTTTTCTGTAGTTTAGAGAAAGGCCATTAACATTCAAATAGTTCTTCATACAAAATAACATTTTAGCGTATATAGATCTTTAAGCAAAAAAGATCAAGAATATTCTTTTTATTCATTGAATTTTTATTATTTGCTAGCAATCTATATTATTTTTTAATTTTATAATTATGAACAAAATCGTTTAATTTTTGTCAACACTTTAACAACGCTAACCATAACTATAGGACTAACCTTGATCAAAAAACTAAATTACATATATAGTGTAATCATTGATACTATTGTGAGTATTCCTCCAAATTTATTTTCAGTTTCTTTAATGCTAATAAAACAACAGTGTTTTTATTTTAAAATATTAATAGTAAATTCTTTTGTAGTTCTTATTTGTGTTTTGATTGTAAATGTTTTCTTAATCATATTTTTATTTATACAATTACGCGTGTTCTCAGAATTCCATTTGAAAATAATTCTCAAAAAAAAATTGCCCCCATTGAAGTTTCTTCTTCAAAAAGCCAAATTATCTTAATTAAATTTTCACTATCCCCAGGCAAAAAAAAGAAAAAAAAAACCCCAAACAAACTAGTATTCGTTTCATGTTTTCTTTTCTATGGTAAAGGAAGCTGGAAAGAGCCACTAACCTTATCTTCACCACCTTTCTCTTTAATGATTGTTCTATCCACTAGCCCAGTCCTTGTAAAAAAGGCTACTTGCTACTTTGCTGATCGTTTTACTTTGGATGTGTCCTATAAGTGCTTTTTAAAAATTTTAAAAAAAATTAATAGCAAAGACACATGGCACAGTGGATAAAGGCGTTGGTTAGATCCAGTGACAGGACCCAAAATTATTGAGTTTCAGAGGAAATTAACAGAAGATAACTGATAACTGACATCCATCAAACATGGCAATTGGAACTAGAACAATCTACCAAAGGTGAGCGAAATAAAGGGTTCAGTTCGACAAAATTCCAACCACCTGAAGAAGGCCGGGCGTATAACGGCCGAAACGGTGTGATAAATATGGCGACAATGATTAGGACAATAGTCCGAATAATGTACATAATACCTCATCTCAGAAATATAGACAGACTTTTTATTAATAGCAGTTTTTTTGTAGTTGTTATTCTTAAAATTTCCACCTTTTTTCACGTCAGTCTTCTGAACATTGCTCTTTATCTCTGACAAAATTGTCCAGATTTCATTGCTATGTACCATGGAGTAGAAAGCTTTTTAAAATATATTTTCATTGATACTATTGTGAATATTCCTCCAAATTTTTTTTTCAGTTTTCTCTAATGCCAATGGAACAATTTTTTAGCAAATAACAACTAGCACCAATCTGCATTTAAGACACCAACATCCAAAAAAGTTTTATTAGTATTTTCCATAGGGTTAAAAACTTTACTTTTTCAGCTTAATGCAAGAGAGATACAAAAGAAATTTTAAACTATATTTTATTTATGAAAAAAAAATTTTCAACAAAACTTTCAACTTGTTGGCCAATTTGTTTGTAAATTTATAATACTCATGGTAAGACCATCTCATACAATCAAAGTATTTAAATAATTCCAGTTTGATGAAGAAAAAAAATATGACATTGGCAGGCGCATTATTTTTAAATTCACTTTTTATTTCTCTCATTTTTTTTTTTTAAGGAGATATGTAAAAAAAATGTCTGCGTGACTGACTTCTTGTGGTCTCATCTAGAGTTGGGATGTTGAAAGTAAATCAAACAGCTAAGTGACAAATTTTATATTTGTATTAATTAATTTATATATATATATATATATATATATATATATATATACAAATATATATATATATATATATATATACATACATGAGAGAGAAGTTTTTTGAAAACTATATTTATGGGATAAATTGTTTTCAATATCAAAGAACATAATATGTAAATATAAAAGTGAACATTGAAGTCAACATCAGAGGCGACAGGCTGTTTCATTTTAGAGGCAATCGTCACATGTAATGAGAAAAAAATTAACTAAACTAAAATTATAACGTTCAAAGCATTAATTCAAAACAGGGTTCAGTACCGATAGTAGAACAATTTTGATTTTATTATAATTTTTCATAGAGACAAAAACATTTACTCACTACAAAGATGTAACTTCGTTCAATCACATTTTTTCTTCCACCTCCACTGGTGAGAAGCAAAGGGTTATCTTTGGATAAAATGGATAACCATTATAGTTCTCACCAGTGAAAAATGCACCAAAACTTGATTGTGCATCTTTTGTAAAATAAATATATATATATATATATATATATATATATATATATATATATATATATTATTCAGACTATTGTCCTAAATCTTTGTTGCCTATGTGTTTCGGCCGTTGTACGCTCCGGCCTTCTTCAGGTAGTTGGAATGTCGAACTGAACCTTTTATTTTGCTCACTGGGGTAGGGGTTCGACTGTTCTAATGGTTCCTGTTAATTTCCTCCAAGTTCTCCACCGCCTTAACCAGGTATTGAACTCACACTCTTTGGGTCCTGTCACTGGATCTAACTAACGCCTTTATCCCTTGTGTCATGTGTCCTTGAGGACATCTGTGAATGAATTTCTGGGTATTATAAACCTAATGTCTTCAGCAACCGATTTTTACCAGTGCTCATATTGCAATTTTCAGTGTTATTATTGCTTTTCTCTGGCACTCCTTATTACTGGTTCCCATATTGTATTCATTTCTATGCTTGGTCAGCTCAGAAGATTTTTGTGGTCTAGCATATGTGCTGATTCCTTAAGTTTACAAATTTTCCAATGATGTTCTTTGTCTATGATTTCAACCTGATCCCACAGAGGGCAGTGATTTCCCTTTTCTCTCCATATGTGGTCACCCATGCCTGATTTTTCCACTTCATCTCATGTTACAGCTCTTTGGTGTTCTTGAAGCCTTACCTTAAGCGGGCAGCCTGTCTTCTTTCCACAGCTGCATGGGATGGTGTACACACAGTTTTTAGTCATGCTCTCCTCTATGGGGAGTCTTACTCAGGAGAGGTATCTGCAAAGTGTTGTCCAGCTTTTGAAGGTCGTCCTGATGTTATATGGACTGCAGATCCTTTGTATTTTTTCTGATAACCCCTTCACATAAGGCAGGCAGACTGTTTTTGAGTGTTGTTGTCCTCCTCTTGTACCTGCCTATCCAAGTTTATTGGGGCTGCTGACATGTATCCAGGGTAGTTGTTATATTGTAGGGTACTGACCAATTATTTATCTAATGCCTCTGGGTTGCCACTTATGACTTTTGCTCTGTGTTGTAATCAGCGGAGATACTAAGAGTAAAGGAACCAAAAATATAATTACACCATTTGGTTTTGAAAAATGTTGTAGGTGACATTGTTAAAAAGTGGAATATTTCCTGCCTTATCGTCTTTCTCTACTTTGCTTCAAGATGTGAACCATGTAGTAATTATATTCCCACTGGGGAATGTTAGTTCCACAGACAACTGAACTCTCTTCCCCCTTTTCAATGCCTAGTACTCACGTGTTTCTTCCAAAAATATCAACCTATTGAAGTAAGTCAAACTTTCTCCTTGGTTGTTCAAATATGTATATGTTATTTATTTATGTTTAAACTCCGCACAAGGCTGACCTGAGTGCAACCATAGAAACAATGCTTGTACTGACTTGCCTCAATTTCTAGACCAAGAAAAAATAAACATCACATAACTATGTTTAAATCTCCCAGTGATAAATTAAGTAGAAACTTTGCTTTGGTTTTCCAACTCTGCACAAAGCTGACTTGAGCTCGACCATAAATACAATACTTATACTTACCTACTTTATCTTCTGGGCAAGAAAGAGAACAGACTTATCCAAGAGACACAGAAAACTTTATTTCACTACAGTCAACATAAAAACTGTCTGTAGTAAAAACTCAAATTTTGTATGCTTCTATCTTTAATTATTTACATATAGGGACGTGCACCTTCACCTAAAATACACACAAAGACACAACATGTTAACTTCTATATCTCCCATGTATTGTGATCATTTTACTTATAGTTTGTATTTTGATTTCAGATCAAAAATTGATAATTTCCAACATATTTCAGTGAGTTTTTCACTTTCTAAAATTATTGTTTATAATTATACTTTAATTATATAGGTAAAAAAAAATAGTACCAATTTAAATTTAAGTAAGAAATGGGCTCAGTAATTTTACAATTTTATTGACTTTATCTTCTCTGCATTTTTTGTTTGATCATTCCTGAATATTAAAATAAACAATAATAGTACAAGAGGAAATGTTAGTATGATATCCTCCCACATTATATGCTGGCATTGGACAAGAACCATTGGAGGTATGGCAAAGTATTCAAAATCTTCTATAGTGTTACCAAAGAGCAAATGAATGAAATAAACAGTGTCAAGAAACCACAGAAGAAGCAAAATGGATGCAGAAAACTTGTGTCATTGTGTCTAAGAAAAAAAAAACAGTGTCAAAAGAATGTTCTTTTTCATAGACACCACTATTATTTTAACTACCTTCACTTCTGGGCAATGTTTATTGTTTTAAAAATTGATGATTAGAATTGTAATAAAACCTAAGCATTTTCATTCTATACTTTATCAATCTATCACTGTCAGTTTGTTCATATCTATCTCTATCTATAAAAGGCAGGATGTGTGTGTGTGTGTGTGTGTGTGTGTGTGTGTGATGAATGCACTGGCTGCAATTTTGACAGCCATTTGCACTTCAAAATTTACATGCACATGCTCCAAGTTAGTAGGAAGGCCAAGACCGAATTTTGCATTTCCCAACTCCCATCGATAGTGGAAATAATCGATTTTTTTTTCATGCTTCTATGGCAGTTTTCATGTAGTTTGGGCCATTTTCTTACTGGTCAGAGTGAGAGCTTTAATAGCTGGCTTCCACGAATAGGCAGGAAGATTCTATTGGTCAGCGTGAGAGCCAACAGCTGACTGACATGAATGTTAACTACAAAAAAAAAAAAAAAATAGCTGCATTTGTCACAAGTGGGAAAAATTTAAATCTGCATGGCATTTTACTCCAATTGGCTCATTCGCTTGATTCTGATGTTGATTCTGATTCCGCAGAACTTGGATGTGAAAAAGTATTTGTTGTTAACATTTTTTTTTCATTCAGTTTTTCCAGTTATGAGTCCTTTTTTAAAGCTGATCGTTTTGTGTTCATTTTGTTTAGTTCTTTTTCGTAATAGATTTAATGTTTAGTATAGAGCTTAGAAAAAATTTTCAGTGTGAGATAGGCAAGAAGTAAGGCATGTAGCAACATCAGCATGGCTAAAAGAGCACTCCTTTTTAAATGCAAGGAAGGGCAAAAAATATTTTAAGTCAAGTGATAAGCGATTGCTGTATGAGTCGTACGATTTTGAATCAAGCATTTTAACGGGCCATGCTGGAAGCCTCTCTCTCTCTGCTTAGTTATATATATATATATATATATATATTTATATATATATATAAATATTTTCAGAGAACAGATTTAAATTTTTATATATATATATATATATATATATATATATATATAAATACATTCATGAAATTTATCTATTTATCTATTTATCTGTCTTGGTCTGAAAAATTTATCCAAAACCCATTTCAGTCTGTTCATATTTATTCACCAGAAAATTTTTAATCATCTTTATATATCTATCTATCTCATTACCTCTGTCTGTTTATATCTATCTCACTACCTCTGTCTGTTTATATCTATCTCACTACCTCTGTCTGTTCATATCTATCTCACTACCTCTGTCTGTTTATATCTATCTCACTACCTCTGTCTGTTCATATCTATCTCACTACCTCTGTCTGTTCATATCTATCTCACTACCTCTGTCTGTTCATATCTATCTATGTATCTATCTCAGTTTGTTCATACATGTCTATTTCATTCTATTATCTTCCTATTTCATTTTATCTCTATAACATATATATATATATATATATATATATATATATATATATATATATATATATATTGGTTATTCTGGATATTTACTCAGGTTAGCTTAATCTGACACAGAGGCATAGCAGTAAAACACGCAAAAAATGTAACACATTAGCAATTATCACCAACTTAAAAGTTTAGATTTTTTTTTTAATGTATTTTTTACTTTTCAGTTTCAGGCTAAAAATAGCTGGCAGATACGAAATATAAATTTGGCTTATCTAGCTTTTATATAAATTATACATATAAAATAAATAAAAATTGGAACCATTCAAAAATCTATTATTGTCTCCTGGACAATTACTGACATATAATATACAGTGCTTAGCAAGGGATCAATAGTTGACATTAAAATTCAGATACTTGATTTGTACATCTTCCTAAGTTTTAGATTTCTGACTTAATGAAAATAATTCAGCTTTTTCACTTGTCGCTTCTTTAATACTAGAATTGTATTGGTTCCAAGGACAATCAAATTCTTCAAGGCACTGAATAATCTGCAATGTAATTGGTCTTGACCTGGTATCTCGACTTCAGTCACTTTCTCACTGCTGTAATATAGTTTCCCTATACCTTTTTTTTATAAATAATTTCATAGTAATTGTTCTGATGAACTTTCCTCTATGGTATTTGCTTAGTTTAGTTTCTTGTATATAATATTGTAATCATTGTAAATATTCATTTTTAAAAGTTGTTATTTTATTCCACCCCCACCACATAAATTGTACATATTTGAACTGGCTAGGACTTCATAGAGACTTTGAGGTATTATGGTGGATGTAGTAAGAATGGCAAGTAAGAATGTGTTGTTTTGGTGTAAGGAATACTGATATGCAAAAATGTAAATGCAATGTCAGTCATTTAATTTCTGTTCTTTTATTGTTCTTGTTCCTTAATAGTGTTTTTTTTTTCTTATAGTCTTTTACACAAAATAACCCTGTGTGTCTTAGTGGCTTTATTGCCTTGTTTGGGTGAAATGATAAAAAAAAATCGCTCTCCACCTTAGACTGAAATGCTAATCAGAGTCAAACTTGAACAATAATCTCTGCAAAATCTTTTACCTGCCATTTGACTGCTGAAGCTCTTATTCAATCCAAGCTATTAATGTTCAAAGATATAGATCAGTATTGATTATTGATCTATAAAATCTGATTGGAAACAAGATTTAAAAAAAAAAAATTAATTAATAAGTAAAATGAATTTATCTAACATAAATGGAATCAATTTGTGCTTAACATCAAAAAGAAAAATTCAATATTGATAAAATATCTTTCTTTTTATTTAAGCAAACTGTTTTCATATTTTTACTTTTTTATCTATCTAAATATTTTTTTAATCAATTCACACTTGCCAAGGCAATAATGCCACTAAGATGCAAGTAGCTACTGAGAGGGAAAAAGAAGGAAAAGACTTTAGAAGAAACTGAAAACCCAATCCTAATTAGAAAACAAGAGATACACATTTACTATTGTTCAAAAGACCAGAGAGCATTGTAAACCAGATGATGAACCTATCTACTACCATAACAGAATCACTTTGTCATCCACATGTCTGATCATGTATAATTATTGATCCTGATATCTAAATTTCAGGACTAAGGCAAGCAATGACATGAAGTTTAAACTTGAAAAATATTTATTCCAACTGACACATTAGTTCTTCTCAAGTAAACAGGGAATACACTAATTATAATTTTGAACATTCAGAGGCTCCCTCACACTTTATTTGACCCCCTCCACTTTAATCAAAATTCCATGATGGCAACCAATGCATGCTCCAAAAAAGAAATGAATGTTTATTGATCTTGATTGTGTATTAGTAATATATTCAATTACCTTAGCAATCTTAACATATCCCAGTAAGTACCCTTTGTTATTTAAGCTCCCACCCTATTTATTAACACTTTTACTGTTGTATTAGCCAAATGGATTAAAGCATTGGTTCATGAATTTGGTAAAAGAGTAATTGTGAGTTCAATCCCTAGGTTGGACAGTGTGTACTTGCACTCAGTGAAAACAGGTGAGCAATAACTGAGCAGTACTAAAAATAAGAACTGAAGATATCCCTATACATGGGCAGATGAATGAGAACAGCCTACCTCTGTAGATTAAATAAAGGGTTCAGTTCAGAATTCCCTGTAGGTTACTCAGATTGAAAAACACTGGATGAAGATCGGAGAGAACAACTGCAAAAAACTGAGGAAAATAGTCCAAAGTATAAATATTGATAAATTCTCATTCCAGAATATCAAACAGAAATTGTCATTTGCTGAAAAACATGACTGTAAAGACACTGATGATGATTTCTAATTGGCACTGCCATTTTTGTTTGATTAGATACTCTGTAGTACAAAAAAGCTAAATAAATCACTCAATGCACAATATGATAAAACTACATCTATATTTTAACCTGAAAACTTAAGTCATTTTCTTAAATAGCCTCATCAGATCAAGACTTTCATATGGATGTCATGCATGGCACTAAACCCATTCAGAAATATCTAAACTATCAGCTGCATGCAACTGTTTTCTCAGATCAACAGTTAAAAATGGCTCGAACGAGTATGGATCTTGGCAAGGATCATCCTTCTTTGTGTAAGCCATTCTCTCACCATGTTGGCCTCTCAGTTCCTTCAGGCCACTGTGGTTACCATCTAGCTGACTCCTAACTCATTAATGCATTGTTGCTTTGTCATTGGTCTAGTGATGATGAGTATGGTTCCAATTGATCTAGCTGGCATTCATCTGCTTCGTGAGCATTCACTCCTCTGCCACATTGTGTTTTTGATCTCAGAAGGTGAGAAGATCATTGATGAAGTAAACTGAAGTAAAGAACAAGTCAATGGCAAGGAGCTACACAAAAAAGAATTCTTTGGAATAAAGAATTAATTCTGGTTAAAAATGTAACTACAATTTGGTTTATATATGATTTGTTGTATACAGTGGTTTTAATCCTTCCCACTTCTGTTATCATCAAATGAAACTGGGGTTCCATTTTTGGAGTTTATAGCCTGTGTTAGTAGTAATTCAAATTTGTAAGTTCTGGTTTTCAGGGATGACACAAGGTCTTGGTCAATGATGTGGATTCCAGTAGCAGCAATGTGGAGACTTGCCCAAACCTCCAGCTAATATGGAGTCCTGCGTCTAGCAGGTGTGGGGTTGACCAGGGTCTGGAGTTTGGTTATCTTCCCCCCTTAGCATCAACCTTTTTCTAAAATCCAATATTTTCAAAGTATGTTTACTCAAGTAATTTTCTAAATTTAGTGATTGTTTAGCCCCCTTTTGGGAGTGATCAATCTTAGGTGCTAATCTTTGTTTTTGTAGGGATATTTTTCTTCTGGGTGGCCGACACAAACCAGATATTTTTCCTGGCTCTTTGTCCAGGACAATTTAGATGTTATTTTGGTGACCACCTGTTTTATTTAAAAGCAACATGTTTTTTCTATTTTCCAGGACTAACATCTTCAATGATACATTAATTCTTATCAACATGAATGTGGAAGGATTTTTAGTCTTGGTGTTGCTCAATCTTACTGAATTCTGTCTAATAAAATCTGGGTTTAATTCTCCTTGGAACTGTTTTTGATTTCATTTTATTATTTTCAAAAAATAATTTTTAATGCATTTCATTTTTAATTTTCATCTCAACTTTTCAATACACTTTCCTGAGAATTTTAACAATTATCATCCAAAAATCTCTTTCCTCTTCCCTTTTCTTTCTTCTGATTAACTCCCTGAAGTTCAAGTGCCATATTTAAACATTGTGGACTGGTGCTACAAAATTACAAAGACCTGTACCAAATAACAAAGACCACAATACTTGAGGACTACCAACAGCAGCAACAACTAAAGTGAATAGCATATCTAACTCAAAGAGAAAATAATGACATAATCAAGATGTTGACATTCCCAATGACTTGAAATAAAAGGTTAGAAAGGAAATACCCATCAGTACTGAAAAGAGAAATAACAGCTACTGGCCTTGAGAAACCTGTTATCCTGAAAAATTGTTTTAAGAGAAAGATTTTTATAAATTTCTACCGACCATGACACTAGCTGCTCAGTCAATGAATGGTAAATGTTTCCTTATAAGGAAACAGCTAATATTACCATTATCATTACATCCCAAAATAGGTTGTATTAATAAGTGCATATTAGTCTATAATACAAATGCTAAGAACTGACATTTCATGGCATCTTGAAAAAGTGTATATTTGTCAACAGCAGACAGTCTATATTTCATAATGACATATCTCTTGAAAATGTATATACAAGGGTAGGCTGAAAAGTTCATAGGAAAGAAGCAATGCAGTTATTAATAAGAAGAGCTGAAATTAATGCATGCAAGATTTCACAGCTCGAGCATCATTCCTTCATAGTCAGCCTATGAACTTTTCAGCCCACTCTCGTATCTGGGAAGAAAAAATGCAGTTATTAATAAGAGCTGAAATTAATGCATGCAAGATTTCACAGCTCTAGCATCATTCCTTCATAGTCAGCCTATGAACTTTTCAGCCCATCCTCATCTACATTGACAGTGGGCAATGTAAGTTTCATCAAGCCATATAAGTATGTTCACGGCACCATAAGTGCTAAATTTTGGGAAATTGAAAAAACCCTCTTATTCTGACCTCTGAGAGTACGCATCCATGTCAGATGCATGGACAATCTGAAAGACAGTCAGATAAACACTTTAAGGTAATTAAAATTCTGAAGAAGATGTAGTCCTGTATATCATCAGGTTTATTAATAACCAAAAGGCAAAACCAAAAGACAAATAAATATATATAAATAAGACTAGTTCATCTAAAAAATACAAACAAGAGTAAAAAGAAATAACAAAGGGATTAACAAAAAGGGAAATAAACAATATGGTTTCTATACTGTGTAACAGAACACCTCTCTTATTTGATCTCTCCTTTCTCATTCAATCAAGAGGCAACAGTAAGAGACTGGGAAAACAAAGCTTCAGTTATCTTATGAAGTTTTGAGGATGGCATATCAAAACAGCAGATAGATTTACTTGTCTCTGTTCCTGTAAAATCATGAGACTAGTAAAGCTAGCTGAGCAACTGCTATGTGGAAAAAGTAATATTAATTCCTTAAATAAGGAATTCCAGAAAGTGATGAATATTTTTTTTAGGGATATTTGTATTTGTAAGATTTTCTTCTGGCTTATTTTTAAAAATACTGAATACTGCATTAAGTATAAAAACACTGGAAAATTTTTACACATGTTTAATAAAAACAGAAAATAGACTTGGTGTCCCTATTCCCTTTTCCATAAATTTTATCTCCCCTATCACCACTGGCAGGTCTCAGGGCTCCAAGCAAATCTTATTTTCACTTTATGTATTCTTTATATTTTTTTTCATTTGATACATGGTGGTCTTAAAATGTCCATTATTGTCTTGTCTTGTATCTTTAGTCTAGACAAACCTTTGACAAAATAAATCTATTACTGATGATCCCTATTACTATTTTAATCCTAGTAATATTTGTAACCCATCTATGGGTTAAACAGCATAGTAGACAATGCTCTATAGCCTTGGGTAGCAGCCAATCTAGGTGAAGGTCGAATCTGTATTCAAAACTATCGAGAAGGTAAGGGAATACCACTCCACTACCTTTCCAAAGAGGTGGTGACAATTCACAGATAATAAAGAAAAAAGAATTTGTGGAGAGTCACAACCTGTTCAGTACCTAGATGAGTGACTGCTTGAAAAGGTGCTGTAAGTTTGGATGTATGTTGGTAGTGTCATGGATAATAACTCAGGATGAGAAATATGAGGGAAGAGTTCAAATTCCAATCAAGTTCATTATAGTCTCTCACACAAATACCCTTGAGCGCTCATAAAAAGAGACAGGATCACCCATGCCCAAACATATATTAGCCCTCTACCCCTATGTATTGGATTAGTTTGGTAGAGTAGTGACCTATTCCTTACCATGAATTTGGAGGAGGCCTACGTCCAAAAAAGGACCTTCACAGGCTGAGAAAGAGAACCAGACATTTCTCTCTGTCTCTTTAAAAGTGCATCAATAAAATTGTGTCCTGGGTAAGACGATAAGCTACATCCAACAGCAAGGCCTCTGATCAGGAGGTTTTGAAGAGCTTGGAACCAGCTCTTAATTGCTGGTATTCCCAGGTCCACCTTGACCTAGGGTGGTAGCACCTGTTAGGGGTAAATAGACTATGGGTAAATAGTTAATCCCTAAACTGGGGTCAAAACACTATGAAAGTGTAAAAATAGGTTTTAATGCCAGAAATACTTTCTAAAAAAGAATTATTACCAGCAATATATTTTTGAAAAAAAAAATTACCTGCAATAAAAATCTTGCCATTAAATAACCCTTTGAGGTTGATATACCATAAAATAAACCAAACCAGCTATACATTTTTTGAATAGATTTTTGAAGAAAAAAAATATTACCAGCAATACATTTTTGAAGGGAAAAAAATTAACGGCAATAAATATCTTGTTGGCATTAAATAAACCCATTGAGGTTGATATGCCCTAAAACAAAACAAATCAAACCTAACCAAACCATCAATAAAATCTCACATTGTTCTGCAACTGAGCTATCTACATCAGTGCAGTAGAGTAACACTGTCTATTTAGAGTGTTGATCGAAATGTTTATTTTACTTTCTTTGTTAGATGTCATTAAGATAGCAGTTATCATTTCATTCAAAATGTGCATTTAAAAAAAAGACATAAATATTGATGTATTTTTCTATATTGATTTGAATAGAGGGAAATAAGCAACATTTTCAGTATAATGAGCTTTTTTATTATTTCAAGAAAAGAAAAAATGGGGCTAAAGCACAAGATAGATTTGTACAGTTTATCATCAGGAGTGGTTTGTAAATTTTAATGCTGGTAGCATTTAAATAATGCTCCTCAATCGGGTCAATTAGTCAAGGTTGTTTGTAATCAAATAAAGATATTACTTGTGAATAATCAACACTAGTCAATACTATTCCAGTCAGATTTGTTGCATTCACTTATGGACAAATATCCATCTCTTCTCCCCCCCAGCTATGGGTTAAATTACAAGACAGACAGGGTCCTATAGCTTTGGTTGGCAATCAGTCTACCACAGAAAGAAACAGCAACCTACTACAGGAAAATCTTTTGCCTAGTTAGTCATGAATCAAAAGAAACATGATTATCCAATGTGTATGACATATGGCACTTAACTGACCGACTGATACAGTTGATTTCTTTTGTGGCTTTCAGAGAAATATTTACATATTTAAAAAATGTATTCATCTCCAATGATTTAATGTAGACTTGTTTTCTATTAATTATTATTTTTGTGGAGAAATTGATATAAATTGTAATTAAGTCATATTTTAAAAAATTTGTAACTGTCATTTTTTACAACTTGGTTCTTTGCGAACTCAGTGGATAATATGTTATAATTTTTAATATATACTTTATTAATTTTTAATATATATTTGTGTGAGTGGGTGGTGTGGTATAATAGTTCTTCTTTTATGTGCTGTGTCCATTCAGAACATAGACGATCAAGGTCCTCCACATCTTCCTGTCCCTTGTAGCTCTTAATAAGTTGAGTCTTTTTGTTATTTCTCTCAAACCCTGTTCTAACATTCATTTTCTCAAGCTCATCATGTACATAACATGCTGCTTTCCTCTGTCCCTCTTTCCCTCAATCTGTCCTGTGAACATCAGACTTTCCACGCTCTCCTTCTTCATTACATGTCCCATTACATGCCTCTTCTTGATGTTTAGTATAAGTTTCCTTTTAGTTTCCATTCTTTTCAAAACCTTGTCATTTCTCACATGTTCAGCTCATGGTATTCACAGTATCTTTCATCTTTCACCTAAAAACAGAATCAGCTAATGACTCTGAAAAAGGTATGAATCCTTTTCTCTCTGTCCTATTGCCAAATATCTTTTAAAATGGAAAATTTGATACTCACAAGACAGATTGAAGGCATGAGGAACAGAGGAAAACAACATATAGCCTACCTAGTGAGCTTGAGTAGAAATTTTCCAAGTGTTGCTTAGATGTGTGCTTAGATGTTCTAACCAAGATATTTACTACTGCCAAACCAAAACTACAGATAAATAATGAAGTGGAGATAAAAGAAGAAGCAATGATAACAGAAAATTATGGTAGAGGCAGGGAACCATTTAGAGGATTTATATATAGAGGAGCAAGATACAAAGGATGCAGTAGAAGGACCATTAGTAGAGGCCCTGGAAGAATGAATCCTGTATTTAATGAAGTTGTATCAAGATGTAAAGTCTGTGAATCAACATATCACTGGGCAAAGGACTGTTCACATGACAATAAAGATGTTAATATGACAGAAAATATTAATATAGAAGAACATTCAGAAAAGACAGTTCATATGACTTTGATGGCAGAAGCCAAACTGTTGGACAAAATATCAAATCAAGATGTTTTGGTAATGGAAGCTCAGAATGCAGCAGTTGTAGACACTGCATGCACCAAGACAGTTTGTGGTAATGAATGGTTGAATTCTATGCTTGATTCCCTATCTTTTGAAGAGTTAAAGTCTATCAAAACTGAGAAAAGTCATGTGCCATTTAAATTTGGAGATAGAAGGATAGCTAACTCATATGAAACTTACTTTCCCAGCAAAAATTGGCAATCGCTTATGTAGTATAAAAACAGAAGTTCTAGAGTGTAAAATTCCACTGCTGTTAAGTAAGGAATCTCTAGCTATGGTTGGAGCAGTTATTGACATTGGAAAAGATCATGTAATGATGTTTGGTCAGAAAGTAAGCATTCAAACCACATCAATGGGACATTATTGTGTGAACATCATGAGAAATGATAAGCAAACTATGCTCTGCTGCCATTGATAAGAGTTCAGGTTTGGTTTCAACTGTCAGTAGCTCCTCTAGACCAGTTAAAAGTGCCAAGAGTGAAATCACAGCAGTTTAAATAGTATCTAATGGCCCAATCCACCCTGTGCAGAAAGGGGATACAAGTCTATGCTCATGCTGCTACCACTGCTGATAGAAACAGTCCATTAAGTTGGGAAGGGGAGATAACTGGTTATACCAGTTACAATAAGCAATAGTTAACAATTAATGAATTTTGCTTTTTTGTTTTTTCTCCAAAACGCCATCTATTTACTCAAGCTTACTAAGTAGGTTATGCATTGTTTTCCACTGTCCTTCTTGCCTTCAGTCTGTCCTGTGAGTATCAGATTTTCCAAGCCCTCTTTCCTCATTATGAGTCCTAGAAATTTCAACTATTTCTTCCTGATGTTAAGTATAAGTTTCCTTTTTGTTTCCATTTTCTCTAAAACCTTATCTTTGTTCACATGTTCGATCCATGGTATCCTCAGCATCCATTTGTAGAATCACATTTCTGTTGCTTCACATTTCTTCTTCATCTGTGATGAGATTGTTTATCATTCACTGCCACATAAGTGGACTGATATTATATAACAGTTCAGTAGTCTTTTCTTTGTTTCTAATGAAATCTTTCTTTTTCTTAATACTTTGGTTAGCTTTTTGAATGCATCTTTGGCAACCCCAATGTGCCTTCTGATTTCAGTGTCCCACTTTTAGTCCTTTGTTAAAGCACTTCTCAGATTTTTAAATTGTTGTACTTGTTTGATTTTGGTATCTCAAATTTATAATTTGTATGTTGGGCTGTTCCTTTTGCTAGCAACCATGCATTCCATCTGGCAATTGATGTTTAGTCCTTTCTTCTTGCTTTCCTTCACTACCTTCCAGAGGAGTTCTTGTAGTTTCCTTTCTGTGACTGCTATCAACACTGCATCATCTGGATATCTAAGGTTGTTAATATAGTGGCCGCCAATAATGAATCCTGGTAGGACTTCTAATTTTCTCAGAATTGCCTCACCGTATATGACCAAGTCTGATTTTTGTGCTTTATTTTGATGATAATACAGACACAAAATTATTTTAATATTTAGATGATCTGTATAACCTGTTGTCTAGATTGCTCACCAACTTTTTATTATTACTCAAAATAGATATAAATTAATCAAGGAAATGACCCAATTAATGTCAGCCATCTATCACCTGGCTATAAATTGTCTAAAGCTAATAAAACCAGAAAGAAATATTTAAACTGAAATGCCAGAACATTAGCAACAGCTACTTAATAACACATAGCTTTGCCCTCTACTTGAATAACAGTGGCTAGAGATGTGGTTCTACAGAAGGATATCTAGAATACCATGGACAGAACATGTGAGCAATGAGGAAGTTTTCAGGAAAATGGAAACAAAAAGGACAAATGTACTTAGAATCAGATAGAGATAGTTGATATTTCTAAGATCCATAATGAGGAAAGAAGACATTCATAGGACATATTGAAAGCTAGAGGGACAGATGGAAACAGTGAGTAACCTACCTAACCAGGTTGTGTAAATGGATGGCAGGAAAGTGAATGGGAGGATTGTAAAAAGATAAACGTTTCTAAGAGTTACATAAGATAGGAAATTGTGTAGAGCTATGATCACTCACATCCTGAAAAGACAGAGCACATAAAAGAAGATTCAACATGTCATGGAAGCTATAGGATGCTAGAGCCAATAGATGAGTATAGTATATTCCAGAGCTATCCATAAATGAAGCATTTGTTTGTAATGATGTAATATGTCTTATACCATGGTTGGATTTCATTGTTTCTTTTTTTTTTTAAATCAATTCACCCCAAGGAAGACAATAATCCACTAAGACTGGGAGTGAAAGAGAATGAGAAGAATTTAGAAGGAACCATAAACACAGTCCTAATCAGGAAACAAAAGAGAAACCTCTCTTCCTGTTCAAAAGACCAGGGAAGAGTGTGAACCAGATGATAGGTGGAGATATCTACTCCTATTTAAATCTGACAAGTGCTGGAACTTTGTAGTATCTAAGAGTAAGTTGAATATTCTAGGAATTTATTTAATGTCACACACACACACACACACATATACACACTGCCTGAAAGAAGGCCTGTGTATGCTAAAATAGACTCCAGTTTCACTAGCACTTCTTGCAAATTTCAATAGAACCCAAACCACACCATAAAAGAGCTATCATCATCTTGCATAACACCCTGATGACACAATGGATCCATAACCTTATGCAGCCTTCTCCACACATGAACTTGATTATCTACCTGTGGGGCTAAGCAACATGACACCAATTTCTCAATGGTAATGTTTTCTTGCTCAAGTGAGTTGCCATGGTGTTAATAATGGCACCCTTGTTGGTTGATGGCTATAAAACCCCATGAAATCCAGAGTACACTGTACAGTGTGTTGACTAGTGAGCCAAGTGATACCAGTATTGAATTGGGATCTGATTTGATACAATGTTATCCTTGTCAGTAGCCAGAAATCCTGTTTTTGCATCACCTGAATGCATCTGCAATTTTCATGTCACTGACATTTGTTCAGAATTCACATAGTTCTGGTATACCTTTGCTACACTTGTCCCAAAAAGTTTAAAGCAACTGCAATATCATTTTTTTTCATTCCAGCAATTATTCCATAGTCAAATAGTGTTAAATCTTTTCTACATCCCATGGCTGTCACAGCTACATTACCTCTTTACCTATTATATCACATATTCATATTATATCACATATTCATATTATATCACATATTAGCATTTTAGTTTATGCAAAATGCATTTATAAGTTTTTGTCTGTAATGTTTGTAACTTTTTTATGTATTACTTATCTCATTGATCCCCACCTTAGAATTATGGCATATTAATAATTAGAAAAATATATTTAAAGGCTTGCTTGTGAAAACCTAATAATATTAAGGATTTAACTAAATACTGCATTGTTATATTATTATTAATATAAGATTCTAATGAACATAAAGTGGAGGATCATTAATTAATAAACTGATCCCCTCTTAGTATATATTAATAATTAGAAAAATACATTTAAAGACTCATATGTGTTAATCTAATAATAGTAAAGATTTAACTAATATCAACTTCATATATCCCATCATTTTTTATGGATAAACAAGTATTTAAATATATTTAAAGTTTTAGGCCTGAAAGTTTTGGAAATTATAGTAAAAATAAAAGAGAAAAATGTATAATTATTCTTTAAACCAGTGAAAGGGTCACAAATTCTATTCATGTAATTGCCTTTTGATGCCATTTTTGTGCTACCAACAATGGCTAGCAGACTCACTTTTTGAATGGGCTCCTCACTACTGTGCCCTTGTGTCTGACTAAGCTAAACTTAGTAAATAACTATATGGTTCCTGCCCTTGAACAATGGTCAATAATAGTTTACCTCATTTCCACAGACACAGCAAACCCACCAGTTCAGACCTTTACAGCAAGGACACATCATGCTACTTTCACAGGGTTGAATCAACCTCATTTCCTTCGTGTTCTTTATTGTAAAAGAAAGTTCTACTCAGATTTTTTCTCAAGAACTTCCTCTTAGTGGAACAGACTCTTATGTTTCATTTTGATTTTTGGAAATTTTAATTTTCACTATATATTATTACCATCAGATGTTATTATCACTACAAAAGCAAGAGTTCTCTAATTTTTGTCTGAAATTTTGGGGTGAGGATTTATCATTATTTATATTTGGACTATTGTCCTCATCTTTATTGTTATTATCACAATGTTTTGGAAATTGTGTTCTACAGCCTTCTTCAATTGCTTGTCAGTTTGGTTAACCTTCTGGGAATTTCAAACTGAATCCTTTATTTTGTGAATTTGTTGACAGCAACTATGAGTTGCAGCTGATCTCTATTTGATATGGAAAATGTTCAGATGAGCACTTCATTTTTTTTATTTCTACCAGTTCAGGCCTTTATAGCTGTATTCCAAATGAAAGAAGGAAGTTTCACACACTGTTTTTCTCAAGAACTGCAGCTTTGTGGAACAGACTTCTGCAGGAATGCTTTCCTCAACATTACAATCTTAACCTATTCAAGTGTCAGTCATTATCTATCCCCCTTATCCTTGTAATTTTTATTTTCTACCATCTCTTCTTTTATTTGTATCCTGCACCTCATACATCATGATCATTTTAAAAGTAACCATCTATGAGTGGCTCTGGAGTCTTGAACTTTAGTATAAAAAATATAAAAATGTTTACAAATGGAATAAAGAAAATATTGCTCTAGTTAGTGTTATAAAAAATTTTAAATCATTGAGATGAAGAATTTTCATTATTTTACATTTTTAAAGCAAATCCATCCTGGTTGTAGTGAGAACAGCCATTCAGCCAATATATTTTTCAGTCTTACTCATGTGGAAGCTGCATGATACTTTTTTTTTCATCTTGGCAAGCATATTACAGTTTAAACAACTAGGTGTGGCTGATGAGACATCTCTTGAGAAATTTCTTTATGTAGGATCTTCTTACTCTGGCAGTGAATCAGAGAATGACCCAAGACAATTTGTAGATGAGGATGAAGGCAGTGAAAGCAATGATGGTCTTGAAGTGTCTGAAGAGATATTTTGGTTCTGTGATATCACATAAAACCATTACAATCCAAAGTAATTAATAAATTTTGTGGTGTTCCCTGATCTCAGTCTTTGTGTTGCTTTCATTAACCCACTGTTTTGGCTTATCCATTCCATGGTATTCTTCAGGTGTACAATCTGCATAAAATATATCTCCCTGTAATTTTGAGATACAGCAGTATCATTCAATGAGTTCCTGTGACTATGGAACTATTATTTTTTGTTATTTTTGTTGTTACCTCACAGTTTTGGCTGATATATTTTATAGCCATCTTTAAGAGTATAATCCACCTCCAGGTGTATATAACAACCTCCAGGTGTATAATTCACCTGCAGGTGTATAATTCACCTTCAGTTGTAAATATCTACCTCCAGATCTATAATCTACCCTTAGGTGTAAATAGCTACCTCTAGTTGCATAAATTGCCTTCAGATGTAAATAGTCACCTTCAGGTGTATGATAAAGTGAGTGGTTGTTAGAGCAAAAGCTCCCCTTCCTCCCCCAAAATAGTGACAAATATACTGATTAGTTTCTGGTTTTGCTGAGCAGATCATTTTCTTTCCATATGTATTGTACACCTGAGATGGTTGGAAAGTAGATTGGCCAAATACTAATAAAAATAACAAGAAGAATGAGATCAATAATATAAAGTATTGTCACAATTCTAAATCATATGCTAGTAGTGGGGGGAAGTTCTGTTGTAACTGCAAAATGTCTTATCAGAAGTGCTTTTATGTTCATCTCTTATATAGGAGGCCTTAACAAGGTCCTTGAAATAAGTACCAGTTTCAGGCTATTGAAATATTTCAGGTAATTGTTCTCATTAAATTCTATTGTTCTTTAAATTTTCTGAGATGAGGTGTGTTAATTATTATATGTGATTGAGTAGGACTAATTGTCTTTAGTCTGAACCAACCACATACAATGTATTATTCTAACTGAGGAGATAAAAAAGAAAGAAAAATGTACTAAGCAACACTTAAAGGCTGCCAGATAGAATAAAAAAAAGCCAAAGAACATATTGGTTAAAACCTTGTTTTAAATTAATGAGGATGAAGTTTTGCCAACTTATTGTGTTTATAAAAGTGTGTGAATAATACAGGGTGTGGCAGAAATACCTCCCACATAATGGTAAGATATTAGCTAGATGAAGACACCACTGCTACTAATGTCTTAAAATTATGTGGGAGGTATATGTAGGAGGTATTTCTCCAGCATCTTGTATAAAGTGGAAGTGATGTAGCAGTCAGTTAAGTGCCATGCCTGATACATGCTTAGGCGATCATGTATCTTTTGACAAGGCAAATATTTTCCCACAGTAGGTTGCCATTTCTTTCTGCAGCAGACCAGTTGCCATCCAAGGCTATAGAACCCAGTCTGTCCTGCTATTTGCCCATAGCTGGTGGGGAGAAGAAAAGGATTCATACCTTTCCCAAGGGTATTAGCATATAAATGAATGTAATGAATTTGACTGGACTTCAAACTCGGCTTTCCAATTCCTCAATTCGACCTGCTATCCATTACTACACCATGCCTCAAATGACAAAAAAATAGTTTCTGAGTCAGATGATCTGCACATCCTTTCAGTTAATAAATTTATTCTTTGAAAATAAATATTTAACATTTTCCAACCAATGGGTCGTATTCCTGTTGACAATAAAAAAACTTCCTTTGTCATCCCTTTGAAGAGTATTTAAGCAAAACTTCTAGACCAGATAAGCCAGGAAAGAGAAGGAGTGGAAACAGACCGCAACTGTTCATGATGCACACAGCTTCAAAGAGATTCCTTTACTCATTCATCCGTTTTTCTTACCAAGATATGTGACATTTACACTCTTGCTCACCAAACTACATGGCACTTACACACCTCCTCACCAAGCTATGTGACACTCACACTTTCCTCCTAACTTTCTTTCACACATACATGCAAAAAAATCACATTTCTTTTCATCTTAACAAACAACTACAAACAAGGGACTTTAACACAAGGGCTTTAAACACTCATACACACTGAGAAAAAATTTAGTCGTAAAAACACGAAAATAAAATCATTTTAGATTTTTATATTTAAAAACTTTTCTTGCATTTTTCTTTGTTGTTTTTTTTTTACAGCAATATTAACCAAACAATATATGAAATATATTTTAACTATAAATAATATTCATAAATTATAAATTCTCTCTGAACAAATAAATATTGAAGCCTGTAGATCATTTATATTATTATTATTATCTTTATTTTTATTAGTTATCTTCTATTATTATTTATATCATATTTATTATAAATAATATTCATAAATTATAAATTCATATCATAAATTATATTTTAAATACAAAAACATTTTATATTTTTATATTTAAAAATCTTTCCCACATTTTTTTGTTGTGGGTTGTGTAATGACAAAAAATATGCAGGTGTGGGCTTTAAGAAATATTTATTCAACTGCGAATACAAGGTTCATGTATAGTGTCCTTTTATAGTCCCAGTAAACAGAAATAGTTCTCTCAAAGAGGAGAGTAATGAAACAAAGGGAGACCACTCTTGATTATTCATAACAAGTTGATTCAAATCCACAACAGTTTTCTTTTACAGCAATAATAGCTAAACACTATATCCTGTTATTTGTACTTTTATAACATAGAATGAGTAATATTAGCATATATGAAATAGTAGGAACATAAACATTTTAAAAAGTTATTTTTTATTATACTTTCTCGTGTTATAAATCATAGTTGCAGGTATTTTACAAATAGAAAGGCATTAACCAAAATCTTATTCAATTATATCAATAATATTTTTCAATTTGGCACAGATTTTAACTCAATATATACTGCAGACTTCAGGACATGACTTTAAATAATGAGTTTTGTCTTATAATACTTTATTATACTCTATTTCTATATATTAATTCACTAGAATAGAGTTATTGTAATGATAAGTAAATGACTGCATAATTAGCATAGCTAAGGCATAGAGACTATATGTGCCCAAGCAGTAAGTGGAGGGGTAGAATATGATATGTGAGATTAATGACTACGACTGGAAATCACATTTCACAACAGTTATTATTTCACAAAAGTGTATAATAATCCATAACTTATACTGGGATCAAACTGCCTACATACAAATAGAAAATGAATTGAGCAGCAACACAAAAATAGAAAGGGGCATGAGACAAGAATGAGTCTTCTCTTCAGATTTATTCAACCGTTACAACAATGCTATTTAAGGGAAGTGGAGACTCTAACAGAATTTATTATTGGTGAGCGTGATCTTAACACTAGTTTGGTTGTTTTTGTTTAGTGGCATATCAAATTCTATGGGTTATTTAATGCCGAAATCTAAATATTGTGTACACAATTTTTTTTTTTTTTTTGGTAAGAAAAAAGGTCTACTCAGATTGCTTCTTCCTAAGAACAGAATCCTGTGAGGATGCTTCCCTGATCAATACAATCTTAACCTATTCAAGTTTAGTGTCAACTGTTATCGGTCCTCCTAATACACACTTCCTTAGTTTCTCTTCTTATATCCATTCAATAACCTCATTCAGTAACCTTCTACCTTGAGTGGCTCCAGTTCCTGATTGATCACTGAAATTAAGCAGAGTCAAGCCTGGTCAGTACTTAGATGGGTGATCACTTGGAAACATTGGTGACTGTAAGCAATCTTTTACAATCCAAAATATGTTTTGGCTTTAAATAACCCACAAAGGGTTGATAAGCCATAAAGACAGAACAATCGCTCAGTAAATCAATCAAACTTGAGTGGCTCTTGGACCTTGCTTTAGGTGAATATTTAGTATTAAAAAAAAGACATAAGACTTTTGCCCAACTAAGAAATATGTTTGATTTTCAAATCAAATATGAAAATAGAAAGAAATAGACAAAACATTTCAGCAAAACTTTTTGATTAATTTAGTCATGATCAGAGGATAGAGAATTTGTGGAAATTTAAATTGGTTATTTCTTTTATATTTAAATTTTTTTTTACTAATATTCACCCAATACAAGGCCCAAGAGCCACTCAAGGTAGAAGGTTACTGTGTGGAGTTGTATTAGCATAAGAACAAGGACAAGCAATAGGAGTATAGAGTTGAAGTAGATTTTAGAAATAACTGGAAACCAAATTCTAAACAGGAAACAAGAGATAAACTTCTATTCTTGTTCAAGAGACCAGGGTGGAGTGTGAACCTATCTACTCCTATTGGTGGAAGAGAGACAAAAAAAGCAAAATAAAATAAATAATTAGTGAATAAAATTTCATAGTTCAGACGCAGACATTAGGAATACAAAGCTGAAGCAGACTTTTAAAGGAACCAGAAACCCAATCCTAAATAGGAAGCAAGGGATAAACCTCTACTTCTGTTCAAAAGATGGGAGGAGTGTGGAGCAGATGATAATTGAACATATCTACTCCTATTTTTTATAAGTGTTTTTTAATGCTATGTCATTCAGGACATAGATGATTATGACTCACTACAGGTTCCCTTTTTTTTAATATCTGTGAAATGCCATGACTTATTGGGAAGATGGTGCAGTGATTTCTAATTGCGTTCTACACCATATGGAATTCAGAGTTTTCCTTCTATTAGAATAATTGAGGCTCCAGTCTACTGTGCTATTTAAACCCTAGCTGAGGCTAGAAGAGACAGAGTCATACCTTTCTCAAGGACATTAGTCCAAAAGTGAATGCTTTGAGGCATGGAATTTAAATTTGGCTTGCCAGTTTGACCTTCGATTCCATGTATGTGTGGGTGGTGTAATGAATATGAGATCAGAATGAGAAATTGGAGAGCTGAATCTGAATTCCACTCAGGTTTGAGTGCATAAATACCCTTGAGAAAGGCATAAATCTAAAACAATAATACTATAGGTTAAATAGCATTGCATCTGGAAAAATCATTGTTATTCTCCAAAATTTGTTAATGCAATATTCACTCATAAAAATAAAAGAAAAAAATTATTCTTAAAATCCAAAATATGTTTTGGCTTTAAATAATATATAACAGGTTGATAAGCCTTCAAAAAAAAAATCAACCAATAAAACAATCCATGCTGATATTTGTTACATTACCTGCATATCCATGTTTTTATAATAACCTTATTATATTAAAGACTGTTGTTATTGTAATAATATTATTTTAAAAAGCCGGTAGGTAGGTTTTTTGTCATAAGAATCCTAATCTGGGTACAGCCACAACAATTTCTACCTTATCATAATTACATAATATCTCAATCCCAGCAATCATACTGAAAGCTGTCACCTTGTATAACTTCACATCACCTGCAATCAATCCAACAAGCTCCGTTTTCATATCACAGTTATACTACTATAATTGTGTTTATCCTTCTCTTTGTTAGTTAACATAACTGTTGTATCCTGTCAATACCTTATAAATAATGGACTATTCCATGTTTTGATCACGTGAAAAAAGGGAAATGACATTACTTGGTTTCATTGAGAAACTGAAAGATAGAAGCGGAGAGAGAATCAGATTAAGCTGGTAAAAACAAATACTACAATGATCTCAGCCAAAATGCTAAGCTATAAAGGTGATTATGATAAAAGTGTCATTTTTCAGACATGCAGTATTGAAAAATGATTAAGCAATCGCCAAAAATCCAATTACCATAAATTAAATAAAATAAACATCATCTGCTGAATTATTTTTAAATTATTATTAAGAAAAATATTTGTAAGACAGAGAATTGGCTAGAAAGAAAGAAAGATAAAAGTGTTTAACATCTGCCAATACCTCATAAATAGTTCACTATTCTGTTTTGATCACATAGAAAGAGGGGAAAAACATTAATTGGTTTCAGAGAGAAAATGAAATAGATAAATAAATAAGGAAGAGAAGATATGTGTTTAATGGTTGTTTCAGTAAAATAGAAAAGGTTGACAATTTCAAATCTTTTCATTTGTACCCACTTCTTAAAATAATGACCAGCATTCATATTTATGGTTGTTATTGCTGTATTTAATTGTTCAGCTTAAATATTTAATGATGCAATGGGAGAATTTCTACAGATATTTTATTGTTATAGAATCACCATGAGCTTAATCATTAACTTAAGTGTTAGGAATTAAGATTCATCAGAAAATTAAAATAGGAAAACTGTGAAATTTTCACGGGTCTTTTTAGTTATAATGATCATTATTAAAGACTTAAGTGCTTTTTATTTATTTATTTTGCTCCTTTGAAATATATTTTGAAAAATAGTTTTAGTTTAATAAAAGTTTTGATTATGGAAAAAGTCTTGCTAGTTGGGCCAATTATGGCTAGTGATCCATGGATGATGAGATTCTATTGCATTTTCAACTGCTTGCTTCCTTATTACAAATTCTATCAAATTGAAGCTACAATTAAATGGAAACTTGCTTCTCTGAAAAAGTTGATTTTGAATGGAATTCAGTTGTGAGGAATATTTGAAATTGTTTCTCTCAGATTTTAAACTTTTTATAGATATTGAAACTGTGTATTAATATCTATTACTGATGTTGGTTGCTTATGGGAAGAATACTTGCACTGAGTCAACCTTATAGTATTAGCTTTCATTGCCTGCATCCAGTGGAAAAATGAGATGAGAAAACTCAGTCAGTTGCCAAATAAGATCTTTACACGTAGCAGTAAAGATAACATTATGGACCCTATGATAGAACTGAGACTGTTACAGTGGATTTCAAAATATCTACAATCAGGCATAAAGTAGTGATTGATTTTGATGTGTAAAATTGGATTGGCGAGGTTTCAAAGAGAGCAAGAACAACATGATATGAATTAGAAATGAAAAATGTTAAGCTGATTAAAATGTACAAAAATAAATGTAAAAAGAACTAAGATTGTTAAGAGGAATCTTTTGAGAACGGACAAGAGATGAGTCAGTCTCTTCTCTATCCATTGAAGATAAAGTAGACATTTATTAAGCTAAGTCTGACATGAAGCCATGATACTATGGATGGAACATGTAAGCAATGAGGAAGCTTTAAGGAAAATGGAAACAAAAAAGACTGTTGAAATTTCTGGAATACAAAATGAGGAAAGAGGGCTTAGAGAATTTGACACATAGGATATAATGAAGACAGGAGGAGAAGAGAAAAAAAAAACTAATACCTAATGAGTTTGTGTAAATGGATGACAAAAGAGGAAGTGGGAAGCATATTAAGGGGACAAATATTTTTTAGAGATACATGAATGGACGAAACATGTGAGCAACGAGGATGTTTTAAGGAAAATGAAAACAAGAAAGACACTTGTGATTAGGATCAGAAGGAGACTGTTAAAAATTTTGGGGATATAAAATGGGGAAAAAGAGCTTAGAGAATTTGACACTTATAGGATATATTGAAGAGGAGAGGAGCAGAGAGAAATAACTAGTAAATACCTAATGAGCTTGTGTAAATGGATAGTAGAATAGGAAGTGCAAAGTGTATTAATGGTAATGGTAATATAAACTGTTTCCTTACAAAGAAACATTTGGTATTCATTGATTGAGCAGCTAGTACTGCTTTCAGTTCAGATTTATAAAATCTTTCTCTTAAAACAATTTCTTAGGAAAACAGGTTTCTCAAGTACATTAGCTGTTATTGCTCTTTCCAGTACTAATGGGGGTTTCTCTCCTAACCTTTTATTTGAAGTGGTGTGGAATGTTAACATCTTAATTATGTCAATTTTTTTCTCTTTGAGTTGCATGTGCTATTCATTCTAGTTGTTACTGCTGTTGGTAGTCCACAAGTGATATAGTTTGTTATTGTTTGTGATTCTGCACTGCCATTTCCACAATCCTTGACTTTGGGCTTAGAACCAGCTCAAAAGCCTTTTTTTTGTCTAAAATTGATCTTTTTGATTTGCATTTTTTGACAATTTAGATATTTTGAATGGGTTTGGTTTAACATCTAAAGCTGAAAAGATTAAAAGTTGTTGAAGAGTCATGATCATCCATGCCTGGAAGGAACATGACAAATAGAATAATAATGATATTGTGGTTGCATTAGATAGACACTTGTCTTATATCTCTGTGTACATACAAAGTATTCTTTAAAAAAAAAAATCAGTATACTGACCAAGTTCCTGCCACTATTCTAATAAGCTTTCTACACAAGAGCCTTACCACCAAACTTGTGCATTTGCAATCAGTCTGGTGACAGACCTTTAGTGATCATAGAGGAAATGCATATATGAGAGGTAGTGTGTGTCTATTCGTATCGTTATTCTATTCTATCCTTTATTACTATATGGACCGCTATTCTTTACTCTATTCACTATACTATTTCTTTATTCAGATTACTACACAGGTTGCTTGTCGAGTGAGTATTATCGAGCTAGTACTATTAGTATGAGATTATTCAAAGGTGTCTGACACCAGTATTGTATTATAGTGGTATCTGCATTACAAAATCTCTACTACAATGAGCATTACAAAAGTGACTAGTATTCATTGGCATCACAAAAGTGGTAACAACTGTTCATTTGAGTCACAAAACTTTTGTAACTGTGTCAGCAAGTTGGCATAGTACTTTCCATTGATGGTGTAGCCCTTTTGAAGATAGTCAATAAACGGAATGCCTCTTGCATCCCAAAAAACTTAGGCCATCACCTTCCTTCTAGATGAAATGAACTTGACCTTCTTTAGAGCAGATGAGAAGGGATGTTTCCACTGAATGGATTGTCTCTTGTCTATGACTCAAACTGATGAACCCATCACTCATCCTGGGTTAGGAAACATTCAAGGAAACTAGTTGGATCTGCCTCAAACAATGTCAGATTTTGATCAGATATCAGATGTGGAACCCAGCAAGCAGAAACCTTCATCATGCCAAGTTCATGGTGCAGAATATTCTCAACTCTCTTATGAGATATTGTAATAGCATTGGTTATTTGATTTATAGACAATCCCCTGTCACCCATCACGATGTAGCAAACACGATCAATGTTTTCTGAAGTGGTGGCAGTTGCAGGATGTCCAGACATCAGATCATCTTCAAGACTCTCCCTTCCCCTCCTAAATTCAGCTGCCTCCGTTTTCACTGTTGATAAAGCTGAAGCGTCATCCCCTAATGTAGCAACCATGTCATCATGAATGTTCTTGGGAGCTAAACCCTTTTTTCTGCAGGTACTTGATAATACCGCAATGCCAAATTTTGTCCATTTTCAAGTTGCTACTAGTTAGTTTTGAAGTCCTCTTTGAACAGTCAGGTGTCAGTTTGCCTGGAAAGAAACAATGAAATTATTAATAAGAAGAGTTGAAATTAATGCATGTAAGATTTCATAGCTTTAGCATCACTCCTTCATAGTCAGTCTATGAACTTTTCAGCTGACCCTCATACCTGGAAAGAAACAATGCAGTTAATAATAATAAGAGTTGAAATTAATGCATGTAAGATTTCATAGCTTAAGCATCACTCCTTTATAGTTAGCCTATGAACTTTTTAGACCATCCTCATATTATATAAAATAAATGCTTTTTTACAGAAGTAGACTCTAGATTTATTAACTCATTAATGTCCACCGTAAATTTATTATAGATTTCTAAAAAAAAGTCCAGTTTAATTACAGGTTTATGAAAAAATTCTGGCATTAATCATACATTTCTACTTGTCAATGTAACCATAAGTTCTATGCTAATAGTGTCTTCTTTTGCACTTCTCGCCTGTGAAAGTTTCTGGCTTCTTGCTTTCCAGTCAAGTTTGATCTTCAAAAATTTTAATGCAATTTCAAACTTTATCTTTTATTTTCTTAATTCCTGGTGTTTTTATTGTTCTCGCTTTTTAATAATGTTTTTCTTATATTTTTTCTCACTCAGTAACCCTTTCTGCTTTATTGCTTTGCTTGGGGTGAAATGATTACCCCCTCCCCATCCAAAAAATAGAAACCATTAATGCTCAGTCCCATTTTGGGGATAGTGTGCATTAAATAGGTTGATATATGTATATATACTTATATATAGGACACCCCTAATTTTTTTTAAAGCTAAGAAATCATGATATGCTTTGAGAATAAGTCAACCTCAGATTTTAATAGCAATGGAGCAATAAATTAGGTTTAAAAAAGCACACAGTGTTTAACAGCAGATAAAAATGTGACTTTATTGAAATTTAAAGCATCAAGTGCCGTTGCTACATTGAAACCTGTCAGCTGGATATGAGTGCTATAGTAGAAAGTTTAAAAATAAAAAAGTTGCTCTCTGCACAAAGTCTCTGAGCATCATATCCAGCTCACAAAACAAAATAAAAAATAATTTAAATAAAGAACCAATCACAAATGTAGTTAAAACATGACAAAAATTCTGAATCATGTATCCACCCTGAGTGCTTATAATGAGCCTCTTAGCAACTCTCACAGTAGCTTACAGGAATAATGCTCAGGCCAACCAGACTGATTTAAGGTTAAGACAAAAACTTCCCAACATGATCGACTGCAACCAGAGTCCAGTATACAACTTAACACCTGCATACCTATCTTTGAGATCCTGACTTCTTCACCTACAAATATCAGTTCCCTTGCCCACAAGAGACATTCTACTCTGGATTCAATGTATACTTTGATAATACAGTTAACTTCAATTTAACATATCTTGTCTCCTTTTCCTTCCATCTCATTGGCAATGAAGTTGTTGTAGAGTAGTTTTCACAGTGGAGGCTTGTATTTCACTAAGTCGGTCGTAAAAGGGTTCGACATACAAAATGTTAGGAACTTGAAATAATAGTTAATGATGCAGCAATCTAGTTGTGATGGTTGATACTTTAATGTCCGACATCGACTGACTCGACCAACTCTCTGAGCCCCCTGGCGACTGCTACTACTACTTATTATATGTGGGAGAGTCTATTAACAATAAAATAGGTATGTTCTGGTATAACAATATTGTTGGTTGTTTGTTATTCTTGTAACCATACACAGCATATAACATTATGAGCCCAAAACAGTTTTTGTTTTGTGTTCTTTATTAATTGAAAATATAAACAGGATTGTTTCTCTCCACCACAAAATCTATTTTCACTTGTGTAGTAATCAAATTTTTATTGGCAGTTCTGCAATATTTTGGTATATTTTTGGCAAGGCATCCAGCATCTCATATTCTCCATAGTTTTTTAGAGAATATTCACAATTGGTCAGGATGTGTTTGAAACTTCCCATGTACATTGTATGGATCAGATTTTTTTTGCATCTACAAAAATATATCATTGTATATATAACCTGAGATATCAATTGTAGGATTTATTAAACAAATATATCCAAAGTTTAATTCACTCTAATGATTATATATATATCACACAAGGAATACCAGAAGCATTTATAAAATATCTTCAAAATTATAATAGAAATATATTACAATTATTAATTAAAACAAATTTGTCAAAACTTTCATTCACTCTAATGATTATATATAAAGTGAAATAGCAAATACTAAAAACATTTATTGACATACAGTGGAAATTATTCTATTATAAAAATGCATTAAATTATTTATTAAACAAATCTGTCCAAACTTGCATTCACTCTGATATATAGAGTGACATATCAAATACTTAAACCATTTATAGAAATGTAACAAAGAATCAGGTTAACCCGATAAGAGTCTCAGAGTTGGTTGCATGTGGTGCTGTAAGCACCAAGAATTAAGTCCTCTTCCACAATGGGCTTTTGAAAGAAAACATTCTACTTGCAGTAAGTGGCACTGAATATTTGCATATGAACTATACTGTGCAGGTATTAGCCAATAGTCAGTGACTGGGAGAGCTATACAACACCAGTATTTTCTCAGTCGGGGGGAGTGATCTCAACATGTGGATGTGTGGAAAACCAGACCAGACCAGACCAACAGAAGAAGTAAATTGGAAATTATCCTATTATAAAAATGCATTTAACTATTTATTAAAATTTTTTTCCAAACTTGTATCTATTTTCCTGATTACTTGGTGCTAGCAGCAGAAGGTGGTATATTTATTGTTTTATTTTAGATTAAATGTGGTAAGCTTTTCTTTTCACTTAGTGACATTGTTTGGCATGCCACTAGTCTCTTCCTCAGTTTTAGTCATTTTCTGCACTAATTAATTAAATATTTATGACAGGAGGAAAACTTTGAATTTTTCATTTTTGACCTAAAATTTGTGTGAGTAAATTTTGGCTCTTCTTTTGTTATGCATTGAAAATCAGGAAAAAGAAATTATCAATGAGTAAGAATTAATATGAAGATTACTGATAGAATAATGATAAGCTAAATTACTGTATATTTCATGTATTTCATATTTCTTCATGTATACTTGTGATCCTGAAATATTTTTTGTGAAAAATCCAATTTCTTCATATAACTTGTATAAAATTTATTGATAAAATTTAAGCAATATTTAGGGCCAGTTAAAATTGTTTTATCTTACCCCAAATTTATGATATGCTCATTATTTATTCTACTACAACTCAAAAAAATAAGGTAATTGTTAATCTATGTGAGCTATCTCCCTGAAAACTCTCCAAAGAAGGGAAAGGATTTCCGGTCGGAGAAATAAATATTGCCATGTTTGTTTATACTATGTAGTTAATGAGGAGTCGAATAAAATATTCTCTCCGTATCCATTATCAAAGTCTGTCATTCAATATGTTTATATTTTTTCTTTATGCACCTTGACAGTCCTTTTTATTTTTATACTAACAGTAATATTCATATTTATTGAAAGATTTTATTTATATATAATTATGCCTGATTTTTTTGCTCTTCAATATCGCTATTATTCATTTTCGCTAATCCAACGATTGTCTCCTGATGAGATGTTGGCTGAAATCAACTCTAGAGACTTTTAATATTAAAATCAATGGTTTCCTAGTTTTTAAAACTATTTATATATATATATATATATATATATATATATGATATATTTCTGAGATGAGGTATTATGTACATTATTTACATTATTAAAATTATTGTCCTCATCTTGATTTTTGCCATATCATTTACAGCTATTTCGGCTGTTGTATTTCCTGCCTTCTAAAACCCTTTATTTTGCTCACTGGGGTAGACTGAATGTGCCATGTTTATTGGATGCCAGTTACCAGTTATCTCCTGTTGATTTCCCTCAAAAAGTTCTCCATTTGCCTTAATGGGTTTTGAACTCACATTCTTTGGGTCCTGTGAAAGTCAAAAATTTAAATGAAATAAAGGGTTAAGTTGACATTCCAACCACCTGAAGAAGGGTGGATTTGTACAACAGATGAAATGTAGAGCTTAATAAATATGAAAAACAAAGATGAGGACAATTAAACATTCTGATATGTCGTCTGGATTTAAAAAAAATTTTATTGTTAATATTTTTTTTTTTTTATGGCATTTTTTTTCTATTTGTATATTTAAAGTTTTTTTAACTTTGTTTAGGTTAGAATGCGTTTTTATTAAAACTTCGATTTGAAAAATATTTTCACTTTTAATTTTTAATATACTGAAAATACATTGAAAAAATACAAATCTTTTTTAAAAAACGTAACTAATAACTGATACATCAAAATACATGTATAATTTTCATGCATTTATTTTGATATGTCTGGTTGAATGGATTTTCAGTATCCTTAAAAACATGAATTAAAATTTAAATCTGTGTCTTTAAAACCCAGTAATTTTAAAAGTTACCCAAAATATTGCTTGAGGATGAAATGGAACTAATGTCATTAATTTAAAAAACAAATACCAAAATTTTAAAAGCTTTTTTTTTGAAACATGTTTAGAACTGTGTAAAAAAAAAATTTATATTTTAAATCATTTCTTTTATTTATAATATATATATATATATATTTATATATATATATATATATATTATCTAACTGAGATATCAATAATTAAAAAAAAATTCATACCATGGAAAGAAAATAACAATAAATTCTGTGGACTAAGTAAAGGGTTTGGTTTTAAATACCAATATATATCACCTTAAGAAGGCTGAAGTATACAATGTGAATGTGACAATAAAGATGAGGACAACAGTCTGAACAATTTAAATAGTGTAAATATTTACAATACCTCATCTCAGATAGACATATATATATATGTGTGTATGTGTGTTAAGGGAATTCAGTATTTTTTATTTTTGTTAAAAGCATATCCAATTACTAAAAAATTTACACAGTTCCTGTTATAATTTTGCTCAGGCACATTTCTGTCTTTTTTAACTCATTTATACTGTAGCAGACCTTAGTTACAATTTTTGAGAGGAGTGCATAATTTGAGATTTTTTTTTTATCTTCAAAGCCAGATTTCATTTTTAAATTTCAGTCAATGACTTCATGCTAGCATAACCATCAACAGCATCCAAATAGATCTGTCTATTCAATTTCACTCACAAGGCTTAGATCAACCTGCCTTATGGTTTTCAGTTAGAGTCTGTCTATATTTCTGAGATGAGTCAATTCATGTTATTATTTACATTAATCATTTTATTGTTTTCATTTTTGAAATTTTATTCATTTTTGTATAAAACGTTTCAAACATTCTAACAAATAAATAATTTCTTCAGGCAATTTGGAATTAAAAACTGAACCCTTTATTTTTTATCACTGGGGTAGAACTGTTTCTAGTTCCACGTGCCATGTTTGATGGATGTCAGTTATCATTGTTATCTCCTGCTAATTTTCCCAAAAAGTTCTCCACTGCCTTAATAGGTATTGAACTCACATTTTTTGGGTCTGTCACTGGATTTAAAAAACACCTTTATTCACTGTGCCATTTTTTTTTTTCAAAGGTGATGCATCTTGTTGATGATGGTCTATTTTGCACATATATGGCCCTTTCTGCTGGGCTCAACTATCTACAACCCATGATATGGCCCTGCTTTGACGTTAAAGTTGAAAAATGTTTTATACTTTTTAGACATGGCTGTGAAAATTTTAAAAAATGCCTTAGAAATTGACTAGCAGTTCAGTGGTGGAAGGTGAAAAGCAGCCATTATTATTAAATAAATGAAAAAAACACAAAAAACACACAATTTGATAGGAAAAAGAACAGTATAGGAATGAGATCTCAATTATAATATATTTTTTTTTTTATTAAAGCTTCATTAGAAATCAAGATAGAAATGATAAAAAATTATATATATATATATATATATATATATATATATATATATGAATACAGACACACACACATATATATACACACCTTCATAGTTTTCAGTAAACAAGAGTTATAAATTTTTGAAGTCATACAGGTGAACATGGCATTTAATATTTTAAATACAGAATTTTAGTTTATTTAAGAATGAGTAATTTCAGAAAAATAAATTTTGTCTATTTTTTAATGAAATGATGGCGTTTTTTATTACATTGATCCTTATTTTCTTTGCCGATGTTATCACAATTTTTGGTTATTCAGTCCTTCATCTATAATCCAAGTGTAAATAGAAATAGTCACTTCAGTCAGTGGGCTGGGTTTTTAGTGGCATACAGTGAGCAGTACTAAACAAGAAGTAGACAAGATATCCCTAGATGTGGAAAGAGAAAAATATACCCCTGTAGATTAAATAAAAGGTTCAGTTTCTTGTAAGTTACCTGGATCGATATACACCTGTTCGAAATGTAGTGATAACTAAGTTGAGGATAATAGTCTGCATGTAAATAATGTAAACTAAGAAATATAGCAAATGTACTCATGAATTGTTCTAATGAAGGTTAATTGAAGAAAACTCTAACTGCTGTTTATCTTACAATTTACCAAACCGAATAAAAAAAATTCTTGAAATTGATTCTGTAGACATGTCTGCAGAACTCTCTTTAGAGTCAACAGTAACATCTTTCAAGTCAATTGACATCAATAGATTGACTAAAGTTGGCATGCAAACTAGACTAATGAATATATCCCCAAATTTTCTTTCAAGTTGAGGAAATAAAAGAAAAGAAATAGCGATAATGTGATGCAGGAATAAGACATAATTTGATGACATTTTAATTTTAAAAAAAAATTTTTAAAATATAGTAGAATTTTAAGTTTATATTTTGATTTCATCTTTAAAATCATTTGTTCCAGTATGAATATATATGTAGGATTACAATTTTGAATGATTAAAAAATACAGATATATTTAGGCTAACAACATAGTTTTAGATTATATGGAAAAAAATTACTTTTAAAATATATATAAATATTTTTCTTTGAAATAAAAAAATCTCTGGTGAGAAAAAGATTTTTATATTTTTTAATGATGCAATTTTGTTTTTTCTGCCAGAAATTTGGAAATGGCATGCTGTACTGCTTGGCATTTTTTTGGTGGAAGCTCCAATATGAACATTTCAGAGTGTTTGGGTGTCAATCTGAGGACAGTGCAGAGGATTCAGAAAGAGTTGGATGAGTCTAATGGTGATTATGAAGGTGTTTGGAAATCATCACTGAGTGATGGCGATGTTATGCCTCCATTCATCTTTCCCACAGGGCCTCAGACTCAACACAGAGGCCTACATCAAGTGCCTTGAGGAGATAGTTCTGCCCTGGGTCAAGAGGGTGGCTGCTGGAAGACCCTATGTCTGGCAACAGGACTCTGTACCATGCCACACAAGCAGGAGAACCCAGTAATTATTGTCAGACTATTTTTGTGACCACATCTGGCCACCTAACTCCCCAGACTGCAACCCCCTTGATTATTATGTGTGGGGTACAGTTGAGCAAGAGACCAATTTTGTAACATCAAAAATGAACTGAAGGCAAGGATTATGGCAGCATTCACCAACTTAAACAAGGAGACCATCCAGAAGAAATTCAGGAGATTCCAAAGTCGTCTGGAGGTCATGGTTGAAGCTAATGGTGATTTTATTGAATAAATTTCCTCTCTAGTATTTTAAGATATTTTTGTGTAATTTTGGTAAATATATCTGTAAAAAATGAGATGTCAGTGTTATTTTCATTTTTGCATAATTTAGATGACAATTTATCCATCGCAATATCAATATATCTATATATATATTTTATTAAAATTTTGAGTTAAAATATAATTTTAAAGCCATTTAATATAGTCATCATTTATTAGCATATTTTTAAATAAACATTTTGGGATTTTTAATAAATAAATATTTTTCAAAATTTATTATTTCAAACAATGCCATGAATTTAACAAATCAAAAAAAATTTTAATTGTCATTAATCTGTAAATCATCCAAATTTTTAATTTTTATTTGAAAAAGATTTAGATTTGAAATTAAAAAAAAAAAAAAAAAAAATTGTTAATAAAAATGAAAATTTAAAAAAAATTTATTTCTTGTTTTGAATTGAAATAATCAAAGTAACCAAAAAATTCAAAAAAGAAAACTCAATTTTTTAAAATTAAGAAAAGCCCATTTTTTTAAAATGTTATTTTTATTAAATTTACATATTTATAAAAATATAGATTTGCAGGAATAAGTTTTATATAAGTAAAATATATTATTTTTGCTAATGCATCTGAAAATGATATTAAACCATCATAACCATGAAAATTTTTTAAATAAAAAAAATATGCAAAGCATTTATCTAAAAACAATGGAAGACAGATAAAAAAAATTATTAAGTTTGAATTTTGATTTAATATATTGACAATTATAAAAATAAAAAATATTTTTTGTGTATAAAATTTTAAAAAAATTCAAAGATATAATAAACTTTTAAAAAAAAAACAATTTCTTTCTTTTTTTTTGAAATTTTATATGCAAAATGAAAATTATTATAAAAAAAAAAATTTATTTAAAATTAAAATATAAAATATAGATATTTTGACGAAAAAAAATTTTTAAAAAATTGAAATAAATTTTGAAAAAAAATTAAATTTTGCTTTCAAATCAATAAAAATTTTATCTTTCAAAGGCAAAATAAAATAAAAAAAACAATTTTTTTTAAAAATAAATGAAATTGAAACAAAAAAAAAATTAAAAGTATTAATACAAAATGGACTTAAAAGATTTTTTTTCAAAAACAATAAAGGAAATCAAAAATTTAAAGAAAAAAAAAAATGTTAATAAAAAAAAGATAAAATATTTATATAATTTATTTCAATATTTACAAAATTTAAGAAAAAAAAAAAAATAAAAAAAAAAAATCAAAAATAAAAAAATTTTTGAAATTTATTAAGGAATTTTTTAAAAAAATTTCAAATTAAAAAAATTTGAACAATCAATCTAAATATGCAGGACTAGATAAATAAAATTTTTTTGACAAATGGAAAAAAAATTATAAAATTTTTTTTTAATAAATAAAAAGCATTGACAAGTTTAAACAGATATTAAAAAAACATAAATTTAGTTGATAACCAGAATATATAAAATAAAAAAAGATCCATTTTCATAACATTATTTATTAAAAAAGGTGCAAAATGAAAAAAATTCCATTATTAAAAAAAATTAATTGAATTTCAATGAAAAAAAATTATGAAAAGAATTTTGTATAAATCTACTGCAACAGAATTAATTTGATCAAAAAGGACAAGAAATTTTTTAATTTTCCTTTAATAAATAAAAAAACAAAGAATGCAATATTTATGCTTTAAAAATGATTGAATGACTTAAATACAAATGCAAAAGAAATTTATTTATCATTTTAATAAAAAAAAAAAAATGATTAAATTTTCATCTACAAAATCAAATAGAAAATTTGTTAAAATTTGAAAAAATATTAAAAAAAATTCAAAAATTTTAAAAGAATATTCAAATTTTTTTATTTAAAAAAAATTAATTTAATAAGATAATTTTAAAATGCATAAAATGAAATAAAAAAAAATTCATTAAATATTTTGCAAAAATAGAAAGGTTAAAAGAAATTCTTGAAAAAAAGAACTATTTTTATTATATTGAATTATATAGTGAAAAGGTTATACAAAGGGAAAAAAAAGTTAAACCATTTTACAATCTTAAAAATATGATATGCAAAATTTCTTTCATTTTAAAAATTGCAAACTTTGAAAATTTTTTATTTCAAACATGCAAATTCAAAAAAAACAATTAGTAAAAAAAAAAGAAGAAATTTTGAAACTATATTTTAATTTTAAAGAATATATAATATGAAAAATAAGAAAAGGAACTACTCAAATTTTTAAAACTAAATAAAAGAAAAATTTAATTTATAAACATATGAATGTAAATAATTAAAAAAAAATAGAAAAAAAATTAAAATGATTTGGCATTTTTTTTTAAACAGATGGCAAAAAAAGAACAAATCAAAAAATAATATTTTTTGGTTTAAAAAGTTTATAAATTTTTTTTTTTTAAAATTTTATTTGCAAATATTTTTAAAGAAATTATGATTTTTTTTTAGAAAAAGAATTTTTTTTTTATTATTCATATTTAATATATTAAATATATTTTAGTGAATCTAATTTTCTTTTCAGAAAAAAAAGATTTTTAAAAAACAAATAAAAAAGAAATTAGAATGGATGCTGAGGATTTTAACATAATTTGGACAAATAAGCAAAAAAATTCAAAGTTTTAAAAAAAAGAACCAATTTTTAAAAAAAAATAATTAGAATATGTTTTAATATGAAATTTTTTTTAATTAATGAAGAATTACATTTTTAAAAAAAAAAAAAGAAAAATGGGAATTATATAAAAATTTTATAATAAGAAAAGATTCTTTTAAAAAAATATTCATTTTTATATTTTTTGTCTTATGTAAACTTAAAAATCTCTGGGATAAAATTTAAAAACAAAAAATTTTTAATTCACTTATAAAATTTACAAAATCATTTTATTTATATGAATGATTTTTTGATATCCTGAAAAATTTTTTCTTATATTTAGTTTTTTTTGAATTTTTGTATTAAAAAAAAAAAAAAACATTTTGTCATTTAAAAGAAAGAAATGAATGCGTTAAATCAATATTAAATTTTTTAATTAAAATTTTTTCTGCAAGTCTTGGCAAATTTTTTTCATTTTTTTTTTTTTTGTATGACTTTTGTTCAAAAGCAGTTTTTTTTAATTTTAGTTTAATTTGATATATTTAAAAATATATATTTGGCTTATAAAAGAGGATTTTTTTGAAATTCACAAAAAATTTTAGAAAACATAAAATGTAAAAATTTTTTTTTCAAAAAACATCATAATTTTTCTAAACATGATACCATGAATTTAAAAAAAAAAAAAATATATTTTAAAAAATATTTGATTTTATTTATAAAAACAAAAAAAATTCTATAAAACTTTACCTAATACTATTTAATTAAAAATTAAAAAAAAAAAAAATCAAAAAAAAAAAAAAATTTGAAAGGAAAATTTATTTAAAAAAAAAAATATAAATATTTGAAATACATTTTAAAAACATCAAGGAAGCCCAATAACGTTAAATAAAATTTATAAATCAGAGACAAATATATAACACTGGATGCAGGATTGCTAAATTTGCCTTAAACATTCATTTAAAAACAAAATTTAAAAAAATTAAAACATTTTTTTTGCATAAATTAACTTAAAAAATAATAAAAAGAGAAATAACATTACAACATTCTACACATATGCATTTTTATATATTATTTTATTTATATATATTTATACATATATATATACAAATACACAGATATTAAAAATTTTGAAAAAAAAAATCAACCTTGCACCAATGAAAAAAAATATTTTATGTTTAAAAATTTTAATAATATAAAAATCAAAAAACAAAATTTAATCAAATCAATTTAAATATTAAATTACAAATTTTTTTGGAATATAAATTATAAAAAATTTAGAGGATCCATTTAAATAAATTTTGAAAAAGATACTGAAAAATAGCAGACAATTAGCTAAATGACAAATTTTATATTTAAATTAATCATACTTAAATAAAACCCAAAATTTTAAAAATGTATTTTAATTCATTTATATTTGAAATTTTTATTTTTTCCAATTTTTAAATTTAAAAATTCAATATTGATATGAAAATATATGTAAAATATATATATGAATTTATAAAAAATTGAAAAAAACAATTGTAACAATTTAAAAATCAATTTAAAAAAAAACAATATTTGTTGCAATTTTTGCAAATAATAAATTGTTTACAACTCATATAAAAAATTTTGCAAATTATTATATTTTATTTTTTGTGTGTGTGTTATGTGTGTTCATTTTCCATAAAAAATATTACACACTTTTTTTCAAATTGACAAATAATACTTTAGAAAAATTTTTTTGATTTTATATTTATTTCTTATTGTTTACACTTTTTCTTTTTTTTTTACATTCAGAATAAAATTAAAAAAATTACATTTACAAAAAAAAAAAAAAAAAAAAAAAAAAATTATTCAATCAGTAGATTCAATTGTTTCATTATAAAAAATAATATTTTTATTTAATTTTCGGTTTGATAAATTCGTAAAAAAAAAAAAAAAATTTTTGATCAAATTTTATTTTTCATAATCTTATATGATAAAGTCTACTTGATATATATATATTTATATATTATATATATATATATATATATATATATATATATATATATATATATATATATATATATATATATATGGGGAGCCAAATAATATTATACAACAAATTTTTTTAATTTATTGTATTTCCAACTAATGAATACACATACTTTTCATATATTTAACTGTACACAAATGCTCAATAACTAAATAGAAAATAGAAAAAAAATTGATTTAATAGTAATAAATTCATTTTAATGGGTGAAAAATTATTTATACAATGCAAATTTCAGATTTTAAAACTTTTAAATTGCTTTAATACTCTAGATTATTCAAATGGAATATTCTAGAATGTTTCAATAATGTTATCAGTAGTTATTTTTAGCCTAAAAATATGAACAGAACATTCTGTAACTGATATTCATTCAAGAAGGTTTTTATCATAGCAAGAGGTAAAGAATTGACAAATTTGCAAAAAGAACTGATTGTTAAGCTCTGGAAAGAAGGTAAAAGTTACAGGAAAATTTCAGACAACCTGAATATTCCATTTACTACCATTAGTTCATTCACTGCAAGGTATAAAAACTCAAAACTGTTGAAAACCAAAGAAGAACAGGTGCTCCATGGAAAATTTCTGCAAGATCTTTGAGGAAATTAATGCATCAAATTAAACAAAATCCAATGGTTACTCATTAAAAGTTGCAAGATGATTTGCTTTCATCAGGAATCTGTCACTAAGTGGACAATAAGCAATGAAATTCATAGGAACAATCTAAAATCATGCTCCCCACAGAAAACTTCATTGCTATTGAAGAGACACAGAAATGCCAGGTTGAAATTTGTTCGTGAACATAAGGATAAGGAAAAATCATATTGGGGAAAGAGAATTATGGACAGATGAAACCAAAATTGAGTTGTTTGGATGTAATTCTAGAAATCATGTATGATGGAAAGATGACAATGCCTTCAAACAAAAGAACACAGTTCCAACAATGAAATTTGGTGGTGGCAATATCCTGGGGAAGTTTTTCTGGAAATGGTATTGGCAAGATATCAGTATAGATGATAGAATAAATGCTGCAACATATCAAAATATTTTGGAAGCAAATTTAATGATTTAAGTTGAAAATGTTGAACTCCCTCCTGACTGAATGTTTTTAAGCATACTGCAAAATCTATGAAGAAATGGCTTACTTTTATCATTTACATTATTCAGACTGTTATCCTCATCTTCATTGCCATATTCACAACTCTTTGGATTTAGTCATTGGTTCTACCAACATCTTTATCCACCAGGCCATGTGTCCTTGATGACTGTTATATAATGTACCTATGAACACTAATGAGTATGTCCCAATCCTCATAAATATGTTGGACACTATTGTAAGTGGGAGTAATATGCTGTCTAAATACTCCATTACTAGCAGTGGTTTACCTATTACACGCTGATGGCAAGTATTGTATTTCGTTGATATTATAAGGATTACCATTTAATTTTCAACCTTTGTTTTGATTATTCTTCATTCAGTAACCCTTCCTAGGTTACAACAAGGACATGGCCCAGTGGATAAAGATGTTGGTTAGATCCATTGACTGGACCCAAAGAATTGTGAGTTCAATACCAGGCCACAGCACTGGTGAGCCAAAACTTGGAGAGCTGAGTTAAAGGGAAATAACTGAGACATCTGGAAGAGGCATGGCACATAGAACTAGAACAATCTCTCCAGTGGACGAAATAAAGTGTTCAGCTTGAAATTCCAATCACCTGACAAAGGCCAGAGAAGAAGCTATTTATTTATCAACTATAAAAATATTTTTATCTATCTATATTTCTGAGATGAGGTATTATGTACACTATTTACATTATTCGAACTATTGTCCTCATCTTTGCTGCCATATTTATCACAACATTTCAGCCGTTGTACACTCTGGCCTTCTTCAGGTGGTTGGAATGTTAAATTGAACCCTTTATTTTGCTCACTGGGATAGACTGTTCTAGTTTCACGTGCCATGTTTAATGGATGTCAGTTATCAGTTAATCCTGTTAATTCCTCTCTCCAAGTTCTCCATTTAACCAAGTATTGAACTCACACTCTTTGGGTCCTGTCACTGGATTGGATCTAACTAACACCTTTAACCACTGTGCCATGTGTCCTATGGCACAGTGGATAGAGGTGTTAGATAGATCCTTGAAGCTGGTGGTCGTAGGGGGAAGCAGTCCAAAAGCTGGATGGACAACACCAAAGAAGGGACCAAGATGGACACTCTGACACTGTTTCATGAGGCAGAAAACAAATCTGGCTGATGGTGGCCATGTCATCATCACATGTCTCCTCTCTGATTGGCTTGGTTATGAGAAAAGAGAGCGATTAGACAGGATATCATGGGTGGTGGAATGAGAATAATCTACCCCCTTAGATTAAGTAATGAGTTCAATTTGAAATTCTCTGTAGGTTACCCAGATCAATATAAATCTAATGAAGGCTAGAGGGCATAATGTCTAAAGTTTTGTAATAACAACAAAGATGAGGACAGTAGTCTGCATATAAATAATGTAAACTAAGAAATATAGCAATGTACTCTTGAATTGTTCTAATGAAGATTAATTAAAAAAAACTCAAACTGCTTTTTATCATACAATTTACCAATCTGAATAAAAAAAAAACAATTCTTCAAATTTATTCTGTAGATGTGTTGTCTGCAGAACTCTCTACAGAGCCAACAGTAACAACTTTCAAGTCAGTTGACATCAATAGATTGATTAACGTTAGCATGCAAACTAGACTGATGAATAAATCTCCAAATTTTCTCAAAAGTTCACTTCATCAAATTTAACCAAATGTCCAAACAAGATTTAAATTAAAAAAAAATATTTTTACTTTTTATACTATTAGTCACCCAATACAAGGCCTATGAGCCACTCGAGGTAGAGGTTACTGAAGGAGGTATTTGTAAGAGTGTTGCATTGTAGAATGGATTCCCAAAAGGAAACTTACCTGATCAATACTATCTTAAACTTTTCAAGTTGAGGTTCAACCATTATCTATTCTATATATCCTCATAACATGCCTCCTTTGCTCTCACTTCCTGCACATCCTTAAAGCATTTTTATTTTGTAGCCCCCTACCTTGAGTAGCTCTTTGGCTGACCTGGAATCATGGCTTCAGTCACTTACCCACCAACATAAAGTTGCTTCCTTATGCATTTTCTATAAAAAAATTTATGGTAATTGTTCAGATGAGCTCTTCGCTTTGATAGCTAGACTTTAGCACAGTACTAGATTAGCAACAAGGTCTCATCAATTTAGAGTTGAATTGGATAGATATAACTGTAAGTTCTAGGCTAACAGTTTCTTTTCTCACACTTCTTGTTAGTGGAACACTCTTCTGGCTCCATGCTTTCCAGTCAACTTTGATCTTCAAAAATTTAAATGTAATGTCAATCGTAATCTGTCTTCTTGATTACTTTTCAGTTGTTCTTGCTCCTTAATAATGTTTCTGTTTTCTAATTCTTTCACACTCAGTCACCACTTGTATCTTAGTGGCTTTATATGCTGAATTTGATTAAGAAATAAGAAAAGAAAGTCCTATTGTCAGCATCAACATGCATTCAGATATATATCTCCTCTTGTACAAGTATCTCTAGATTGTACAAGAAACCACTTAAGGTTACTTAGTTAAATTTAAAGAAATTGATATTTTTGCATGGTGGCTAATTTCTTTTCCTAACACTGTACTTGCCAAACAAGTCAGTTTTCAATGAAATCAATATTTTTCTTTTTATTTCTATAAACTAATGTTAATGGGCATAACTTTTCTGACACTCCTGTTTTTTTTATTTCATAATAGATTCACCTTTAATGACTTGAACTTTTATAAAGTTTAACAGATTCTTATTGCCTATGTGGCAAATTTCTACTGGATATTTTGTAGAATGAAATTTTAAGGAAAAATTGAGTTAACACAGCTGTTAAGCATACACTCATGCAAAATGTGTCACCAATTTATTGAAAATTCAGTCTTTTGTTATCAATCCCTACAAAGCTAATGTATAAGGATATGCTGAAAAGTTCTCAGACAAACCCACTTGCCAAAATCTGTCTAAATGACCAAACGTCAGATCTAGTTTTTGTGAATCACTTCTTAGATTGGTTAAGAACTTTTCAGTCTTTACTTATATCTAAATATTATATTGTAAATCAGTTTAATAATTAATAACAATGGGAAACTATCAATATTTTCATAATGAAATTAATATTATCCAACCAATATTGGTAAACCTTTCATGATCAAAATATTTATATGATAAATATACCATGGTAACTTCTGCTTATTTGTTTTAATTAAAAGATATTTACAGTAACTTTGAGGTATGAGATTTTATTATTCATCTTGCAGAAGTTTATCATTTTGTTATTATAGTTGTATAAATTGATTTTTTTAATTTCATATATATAAAGCTTGCCATAGATTATAAGAAAGATCTAATCTCAAAAGAAGAAATGTATTTTATACTTACTGAGTGACTGGAACACAATATTGAAAAGTAATCACACAACAATCAAAAAACAAATTGAAAACATTGGCAAGATAAGAACAAAAGAATGACTTTAAGAAAGTCATAAAAAGAGATTTGAGAAAAATTAAAACGTTAAGGCAATAAAATTGAGTTGATTAGCAAGAAAATATTTAATTAAAGGATTTGTTTTTTATGGTTCATCAACCCTTCAAAGGTTATTTAAAGCCAGAAAATATTTTTAGATTGCAAAAGTTTTTTGAAGATAATAATGATTTTACTGATACAAGCCCTACTACTTAACATGTAACTGGGGGGGAGGTGGATTCATATCTTTGCCAATAATATTTGAATGCAAGTGAATATAACAAACCATATTAGAATTGAAACTTGGCTCTCTGATTATCAATTCAAAGCTGTTGTCTATTACACCACCTGCATATCCACACTTACAGCATCTGGTATTCCCAAGTGGTCATTCATCAAGCTTGACATTACTTAACTTTGGTGATCATACCTTTACAACTAAGACTCACCATATTATGCCTACAAAGTTGAATCCACCTCATTCTCTCTGTATTCCAATTATAAGGAGGAAGTTCCACTCATTTTTTTATCAAAAAATGCTACTTTGTGGAACAAGCTCCACATGGATGTTTCCCTGCACACTAGAATCTTAACCTCTTCAAGTCAAGGGTCAGTCATTGTCTATCCTCCTTATCCTCATAATCTTCACTTCCTACTTCTACCTCTTACATTCATATCACATACCTCAGCCTGTAATTCTCTATTTTGAGTCATCCTAGCTATGACCATAAACTACATCTGGCAGCAAGGCCTCTGATTGGGAGGTTTTGAAGAGCATGGAACCACATCTTAATTGCTGCTGTTCCCACCTTAACCCAGGGTGGTAACACCTTTTGGGGTCCCAACTATGTGCAAATAGTTAACCCACCAAACTGGGGACTAAACACTATGAAATTATAAAAAAACATTTTCATAGTAAAAAAATTACCAGCAATACATTTTTGTAAAGAAAATTACTAATGCTCTCAAGAAAATTAAATTTTGGCACTAAATGACCCATAAGGAGTCGATATGCCACTAAGCAAACAAACCTATCTATTGTGACTGGCTCTTGAGCATTTAGTATTAAAAAAATGATATGTGAGACCAGTTTGCTTACTAGTATCCTACAGTGAGGCACCAAGACAATTAGACTCAAAGACTTTGATGCAAAATATCAAAAATAATAAATTTTTGTATTTTCTTGACCTAGAAAAGTTAAAAGTATATGTTACAATAAATAATTTTTTATTTCATTCAATAAAAGCTTTTATTTTCTCTGCTGTCTGCAAAAACAAAATGAGAGAACAATAAAAATTTTGCAGTGAAATTTAATATTTGTTTCCAATAAATAATTTTATATACAAATAAAAAAGTAACTTTCATTAGCAACAAGCATGCCTTGATTTTCAATTCTAAGACATCGACAAACTTCTGTTACTGGTGACTCTTCTTCATCACCAAAGATCAATGAAATCTTTATTCGCATTATTATCTTCATCTTTGTTGTTGTTATCACAATAATAGTAAAGATTCATTGGGCACCATTTGGAGGAGGCAGAGGAAGAGGAAGAAAGAAGAGCTATTAAATAAACTACTCCTGTGGGAGTCTAAATATGGAAAACATAGAAGAATTTATATATTTACAACATTCGCTGATTATCTGCTGACAAGTGGACCAAATAACTACAAAAAGGTTCATCTTCAAAACTCTGGAGTCGAGGTACTGAATATAACATCAGTCAGCTAAGTCACAAATTTGATATTTGTATTAATTTTATTTACAACATTCTAAAAACTAATAGAATTGTATTAAAATTAATGCAATGCAATATTTATCATTTAACAATTTATAAAGAAATAAATATGATAACAATTTTTATTCATAAATTTATAAACATTTACTAGATTATTAAATTATGTGAACCAACTATAAGGAAGTCTTTATAATTTACCATATTATAAAATTCAAATCGATTGGTAATTAGCTGATGTTTTGCCAACCATTCCAATAAACAATCTAATAATAATAAATAGTGTTTATTATTTTTGTTGTCAATTCTCAAGAACAAAGAAAATGTATAAATTCGCTTTCATATGGTTAGGTTTTATCATTGCTTTTTAAATCAATAAAAATTGCTGAGGGAATGAAGGTAGTTAAAATAATAGCAGTGTCAAGGGAAAAACTATTCTTTTGACACACTGCTCTTTTTTGTAGACATGATAGTCTATGTTTGCTAAAAATTTAATCATTAAAGTGAATAAAATTTTTAATACCCTGTGTTGTCACAGGCTATGTAAACAATTGATGCTTGTGCACATGGGCACACATATGATGACAGTCATGGTGAAAACTTTAAGCCTTTTAGATAGTGTGATCATGGCTCTCCACAACTTCCAATCCTTTGTAGCTCTTGGCAATATTTGTTTCCTTACTATTCTTCCTGGTACTTGTTCTGCTATCTATTTACACCAGGCCATTAAGTATACTACTCACTGTTTCCCTTGTTTTCAATATACCCTGTGACTATTAAATTCTCCAAACCCTCTTTCCACATTATATGTTCTAGAAATTTCACCTGTCTCTTTCTGATACTAAAAACACTAATTTACATTGTACTAAAGCATTTTTTAATCTATATTGATTTGAGAACATTATTATAGCACACAATTTTGACTTCAATGTTGGCATCTTCAAAGGTATCTACTGAAAAGTACTTTGATATTATCAATGTAAACCAGTTGGCTTCACTTCAAATTTTAGGGGTTGTTTTTATGGAGGTGCTACTTTTCTAGACAATGTCCTCATTCTTGGCATCTACAATGTGTTGGCCACAAATAAATACAACCATCATGCTTTTGGCTGTGTATGATTTCATGAATATTGTCTTTAGATTTGGTACTGGACACATTCAAAATTTTACAGATGTTTCAGTAATTTGTATCTGTCCAATGAAGATGTCTTTGTGTGTAATCGTTCCAAGGTTAACGCCAGGTAAAAGTTGATTCTCTTGTTTTTGGCAAAAACATACAATTAATTTCAATATATTCTCTGAGGAAACCAACACTATTTCTTTTTTAAATAACAGATCAATGAGTGTGAGTGAAAACTTGTAAGAAAGAAAAAATTGATACAGTAATAATAATTCAAAGTCATTTGATATATTTACTGTCCTGATAACAGACATTGTTTTGAGTCAACATTTTGAAATGAATTGTAGTTATCCAATTTAGGTTTTGGGTTACTTTTATATTAGATTGTCTAATATGAAATATATTCTGACACTTTTTGATTGATTTGTTTTTTATACAAAATTGATTGATTTGTTTTTTATCAACCCTACTTGGGTTACTTGTTGGGTAAATGACATGTTATCATTCTTATTCCGATTCACTATCCAATACACGATCTGTATATCCCCTATCTTATGTAAATGTTAGTCATTGTTATCATTATATCTCAACTGCTGTTGTTTGCATCAGTTTATTATGCACAATTGGACATTGGAGATGCTCTTACCAAGTATAATATCTGTTGACCACAATTATTTTTTTTAGTAATAATTTATCTGCTCTGGGGTCTAGAATACACTGATTGCATCCCTGAAAGATGGTTAAGACACACCCCTACTACAAAAAAGCCACCTAATGAGTTGATGCTTGCAGAGGAGGGGATATTTGCTTATTGACTCGTCTAAACATAATCAATGTGTACCTATAGATTCTAGTACATTCATGACAACTATTTACCAATGGGCTCAAGTATAGATATAGCCAACTGGTAGACTCAACTATGTCTACCTAAATTCAATTACTCAAATCCTACGTGCTCTCAGCTTATACTTCTAACCCTTCTGCCAACACTTCGAAAGATGGTCAAAGATTACTTATAGAGTCAAGCATAGCCATGTCTAATGTTTACCTATAGAATCAAGTACAAGCACAGACAATAATTACTAATAGACTCAGGTACAGGCATGGCCAATGTTTACCTATAGAATCAGGTACAGGCTTGGCCAATGTTTACCTATAAAATCAGGTACAGGTACAGCCAGTTTACCTATAGACTCAAGTACAGGCATAGCCAATGTTTACCTATAGAATCAAATATAACAAAAGATGAATTTGACATTTAAAAGCCCCATGTTGGTTGATATGTCATAAAATATATCTATCAATGATTCTCTTGCAATTTTTTCCTGAATGTGTATAAGAGTTTGCATAATTTCTTGTATCATGAAAAATTTGTAAAAGTTGGTGGAATACAAACATGTCTAAAATTACTCTTACTATCCATGTACTCACAATGCTACTGCTGGAAAAGTGTATCCACATTTTTTTATCAAAAGATGGGAGACGACTGTTGGGAATAGCATAAATCTTAGGCTGAAATAAATAACTCTAGTAAATCAATCCTTCACCTTTATGGCAGTAAATGCTGGACCATCTCCTCACAGATGAAGAAGAGGTTTGAGGCAGCAGAAATGTGCTTCTGCAAAGAATATCATGGAAGGGGCCTGTAAGCAACAAAAAAGTTTTAAGAAACATGGAAACAACAAGGACACTTTGAATCAGAAATGGACGATTGAAATTTCTTGGACACAATAAGAGGGCTTGGAGAATTTGACACTCACAGGAAATATTGATGGCAAGAGGAACAGAGGAAAGTGGTGAATAACTTACCTAATGAGCTTGTATAAATGGTTGGCAGAATAGAAATTAAAAGGGATAGCAAAATGAAAAACCTTACTAAGAGCTACAAAAGACAGGAAATTGTGGAGAGCCATGATTGCCCACATTTTGTAGGGAGATGGCACATCAAAGAAGAAAAATAAATAAGACAAATACCACAGCCGATAGAATCCCTTTTGAGACACAAACTATTGGATTTGAAAAGGAAAGAACCTCTATGAGGTTATATTAATGGTTATATCGATCAGAGAATTGAAATTTTGCTTTACTAGCTGAGATCACATTGACTGCCTTTATGTCATAATGACATTGTCATCTGATGCTTCTTTTCCTGTGCTGTGTATCCTTTCAAGTAGTGGATGATCATGGCTTTCCACAATTTCCTGTCCTTTGTAGCGTTTAGTAAATTTTGACTTTTTGCTGTCTCCTAATTCCTGTTTTGCCAACAATTTATACAAGCTTGTTAGGTAGGTTATGTTCTGTTTTCCTCTGTCCATTTTGCCTTTAACATATCAGGTGAGTGTTAAATTTTTCAAGCCTTCTTTCCTCATTATGTGCCCTAGAAATTTCAATGTCTTCTTTCTAATGTTAAGTATATATGTACTTTTTGTTTCCATTTTTTCTAAAACTTCATCATTGCTCACATGTTCAGTCCATAGTATTCTAAGAATCCTTCTGTAGAACTACATTTCTGTTATTTTAAGTCTCATGTTCATCTGTAAGAACATTGTTCAGCATTAACTGCCATATAGGAGGACTGATATTACATAATAGTTCAGTACTTTTTTCTTTGTTTCTAATGAGATTTTCTTGTTTCTTAATACTTTGCTTAACTTTTGAAAGGCTTATTTTGCTATCCCAATGTGCCTTCAGATTTCAATTTTACGTTTTCCATCCTCTATTAAAACACTTGCAAGACTGTTGTGTCGGAAACCTACCACCCCTCTTGAAGATGAACTTGTCTGCGTCTGTGAACAAAGACTTTAAATAGTGGCATGTCAGTTGACATGGGAGAAGACAGATAGACAGAGAAGTTCTTAGCTGAGCTAGTTATTGACTACTCAGGCGATTTCTGTACCTTTTTACCAACCAATTAAAACCCTTTTTATTGTTATGTGTTATTTGGCTTTTGTCTCTACTAACCCCAAATCAACATCATAACAAAGACATTTAAATTTTTGTACTTGAGTTTGGCATCTCCAATTTGTAATTTGCATGTTGGGCTATTTTGTTTTTGCCATGCATTCTATCTTCTTACAATTGATGTTTAGTCTTTTCTTCTTGCTTTCCTTCACTACCTTCTGTAGGAGTTCCTGTTGTTTCTTTTCTGTGTGTGCTATCAACACTGTGTCTTGATCCCAAACAAATATGATATGACATTCCAATGAAGTATTTTTCACTACATGAAGGCAGATTGGGACAGTTTCAGATGATAGATGGCTACAGCTCCTCTCTCAATCTTCTTCAAACATACTCTGCCAAAACTACTACACTTCAGAATGGATCCTTTCTTGAATAGAGAGTTTTATACTCCTGAAAATTTTTTAATAAAAACAAATCACCCAACTGTGGTTCACCCTTGAATATTCTGCAGTCATATCTCACTGTAAGCATATGGCAATATATATTTCAGGTGTAACCTAGTCTCTCTTCCACATTGGTCTTCAGGTTTCTATAGACCACTGTGGTTACCATCTAGCTGACTCATCACTTGTTAACATGTTGCTGGGTTGCCGTTGGTATTGTGATGATGAGTACAGTTCTACTTGATCTGGCTGACATTTGTCTGCTTCATGACCATTCACTCCTCAGTCATGTTGTGTTTTTGATCTCAGAGGGTGAGAAGATCATTGATGAAGTACAGGTCAACCATTGGGAGCTACACAAAAAGAATTCTTTGGAATAAAGAACTAACTTGGATTAAAAATGTAACAATGATTTGGTTTATATATGATATGTTGTATACAGCTGCTTTAATCATTTCCAATATAGTTATAATCAAATGACATTGGGATCCCTTTTTAGAGTTTACAGCATGTGTAGTAATTTAAATTTCTAAGTTCCGGTCTTCAAGGCTGGCACAAGATCTTAGTCAGGAGGTCTTGGCAAATGATGGGGATTCTAGTAGCAGTAATATAACGATCTGTAAATTGTCCAAACCTCCAGCATATATGGAGTCCTGCACCTAGCAGGTCTGGGGTTGACCAGGGTCTGGGGTTTGGTTATCTTCTACTCATAGAATCAACCTTTTTCTAAAATCCCATATTTTTAAAATATGTTTACTTAAATAATTTTCCAAATTGAGATGTTGTCCAGCTCCCTTTCAAGAGAGTGGTCAGAAAAATCGAGCTGACCCTTAACTTCAATTTCTTTCAGTTTTCAGCTTGCACCATTGCTCCATATAGGTAGTGTTAAGCTCTCTATCTGTTTCCAGCATCCAACCTCAGCCCATTTCCAAAGGCTGGTACAACAGTCTTTGTGACAAATCTAAACTTTTAGAATGTGTAGGTGAAAAGGGGATTTCCAATAATTAATCTTTATTCATCAGCTTATCTCATGCTGATTGTTTTAGGTGATTTCCCAAAGCCAGGGACTTGACCAAGATAATCAGATCCAATCCAGATGCCCTCCTGCCAGCCACAAATGCATGTGCTGGCTGGAATAGTCATTTCAGTAGGAATCTTCCAAAAAAAAAAAAAAAAAATTGTAAAAATTGAAAGATTCAAATAAAACTTCCATCTGGAATTTTGATATAAGGAAAAAAATAATCATCTGTAGAGAAAATTATTTGAAAAATAATAAGTGTGCCATATCAGATAAACACTGGGCCAGGTGAAAATTGAAGAAAATAATTGTACCCACATTTGTATTTGGCACACATAGCACAGTGACCATAATTCCATCTTAATTCATGACAAATATCCACCCACCCACATATATGTCATGAAACTCAAGGTAGCATTTATAGGTTGGTATCTCTTGATAGATTCCTGTTTGTTGTTATTATTATGACTTTTCTTGGATTGGTTACCCATTTCAGGTTTATTTATACTATAGACATTGAGCACTGTTGATTTTTTGTTTAAGTAGGTGTTTGTTTCATTTTTTCTTTCTTTGCAGGCTTTCTAATTGTAGGGTTGGTTTTTAGTACATTCCCTTCACCTTGTGCTTAGTTTATTTTTGATTTTATATTGACTAAATTACACATTTAAAGTGATAAATATTACATCAGAGGAGGACATTTTTAAAACCAACCGTTCCTTTGTTTTCACAGAAACACACAATAATAACAAGGAATCAGTCTAGAGACATCAACTTGGAACTGTTACTCCGAGTTTCACACCAAATGCAATTAGACACTTACAATTGTAATATGATGATGATAGTTGGCATGAAACTCAAAGTAATTGATTGGTATCTCTAAATGGATTCCTGGTTATTGTTGTTGTTATTACAGCTCTGTCTTGGTTTGATTTCCCATTTCGGGTTTCTTTATATTATAGACATATTAGTTTTTGTTAAGGTAGGTGTTTGTTTCTTATTTTTGAAAGTTTTTTACAGGGTGTGTTAGTTTTTTGGGGACAAATCTGTTAGAAAGGCATATGGTAGCATGAGAGAACAAACAAAATGACTGCTGGTGAGGTGAAAAGCAAGAAGACAAGAACTGTTAAGATAAAATTCTTTCTATTGTTGATATAGAGGACCAAAGAGGAATGTCTCTTTGTGGGTGAGGGAGGCAACTTGAAGAATGTGGAGATTCAGTAAAGCCTGGAGATGATGCTTGTGGTCACTGGAGTGATGGTGACAACCTGCCCACTCACCTGTGACTGCTCTCAACATTGTGAGCAGTGTCCTTAAAAGCAGACAGGATGGTTCATGACACCATTTTTTGTCTTGTTTTTGCTTTAGCAGCAATGTTTGTAATTGGCTCCTATTATGTTGTATCTTATACTTTCTTTGGAGGGGATTTTTTTTGTGAGCTGCACAGAGACTTTTAACATTTTATTTTTTTAGTGTTCACATCCAGCCAATAGGTTTTTATGCAGTGTGAATTGGAAAGAGATCAGCATGTGAAAAAAAGGTGAATGTCCATCTCCTTGGTCCACTAACGACAGAACTCTCTTTCCACTTTCCAACACATGGTGTTCACATGTGTCTTCCAAAACCTCCATCTATGAAGTAAAGTAACCTTTTCTTTGGTTGTTCTAGCTCAGTGCAAAGCTGACTTAGCTCAACCATTATAATTATGCTTATTCTTACCCTTCTGGACAAAAAATAAATAGAAAATGGAGATACTTAAAAAACATTGCAAACTTTGTTTCATTACAGTTTATATATAAAAAAAAAGAGAATAAACAGTCTATAGTAGAAACCCAAGTTTTTGCATGCTTCTTCTTCTTAATTGTTAACATGTGAAGATACAGCTCATTGAAAATACACCCAACACAAAAACTTTAAATTCCAATGTGATACAGAGATAGCTTCTTTCCTGAAAGTTGCCCAATCTTTTGTTATCAAAGTTTGAAAGGAAGCTGTTGATGGGTGTTGAAACTTGGATAAGCATGGAATAATAATAATACAACACAAAATGTACGTTAACAAAATGTATTGAAACAAGAAAAGGGTACACAATATTTACAGTTAGTTTTGGTATATTCTTGGGAAGACTGTTCCTGCATAATGGGTTGACTAAATCGCAGTCGGGCAGAGTCTCTCGATTGGATCTCTTACTTCTACTATTTCCCGTCTTCCAGTACCAACCCATATTTATATGGTCGGTACTCCACTTATGTAAATTAGGTGTATCGTACACAACAATGGGGATCTAGTAACAGCAGCTAAATGAAAACACATGCTAAGAGTCCTAAAACCATCAGAAAACCTAACTTTATATGAACGGCACAGAAAATAATGGATAAGAGCCCTGGAAAGTTAATCATAGCCATTGCAAAGAGCCTCAAGATGTCAAAGTGCAGCAGCAAAACAGTTGTGAATGAGGACATTTGGTAGAAGTTGTATGTGATGCAGAGGATAGTTCAAGTTGGAAGAGAGAAGAGAGAATCATTTTATCTGTGCAAAACCCTTGCTGAGAAAGATAAACACCAAGAGGCTGGAATGATTTAGTTTTTCTCTGATAAAAAAAAAAAAAACTTATTTAGGATTAGGACCAAAAGGTAAAAGAAAGGAATGACAGTTATGCAAAGACTGAACTGAGGTTTCAATGGTCATGATGAATATCAAGTTCCCCTCAACTGCAGCGGTTCTAGGAATTATCAGCAATGAGGAATATATATCTCCTCACTTAATTCCTCAGTTAATGCTCTTGTCTTTCAGAAGGTGTTGGAGAGAGTTGTTAAGTTTTGGATAAACTGTATGTCTTCTAAGAAGACACTCTGTTATCTCATATGGCTAAAGCAACCTAAATATGGATGCATGATAATCTCCATGATTATGTTCATCCAAAAAGATGGCCTCCTAGTTCACCAGTCCTGGATCCACTGAACTAATATATATGGGGCATAGTTGAGAGAGAGGTCAGTCAATGCCTCCATAACCCAATAGAATTTCTCAAGTGAACCATAACAAAAACTATGTCAAAAATTGATAAAGGTAATCCGATTCAGATTCAATCATTACTTCTGACCCAGATTCATTGAATAGGTATGGTATTGTAACTGTGATTGTTCTGATAGTGTCTTTTAAAAGCATGTTTGAATGAGTTCTTTTGCATTTCTACCAATTTTTATCATGTATATATATATATATATATATATATATATATATATATATATATATATATAAAATATTTTCTGGTTAGCTCCCTTACATTGGGATGCATTTTTGCAAAATATTCCATAGCTACAACAGATAAATTTAAATTTTAAAATAATTATAACAGAGGATGTTCACATGTCTTTAAAAATCATGATTATAATGGTTACAGTTTGTAGGTTTGTCTTTGTAATTCACCCTTGAGTGTGACCTTGGAGAAGATCAAACTACTTGGGTAAGAAAAAACTATGGCACTTTCTTTGATGAATTTCATCTTAACATCAAGAAACTGATTAGAGAACTAGAAAGTATTATTATAAAAATAAATAGACATAATATATCTTTATTATTTAATGAAACATGTTTGAATATATATATATATATATATATATATATATATATATATATATATATACACACAGTGAGGCAAAAGTCACACATCATAGGGATAATTTAATAAAAGTATAATTACATGTAAAAATTTTATTTACTCATTATTTAACTGTTATATGTGCTGTTCAAAATGTCCTCCTTTTTCAAAACATACTTCAATTCTGTGCTTGCATGATTCATTCGCATGTCGGAGAGTTTCCTCTGTCATTTTACTGCATTCATATTTAATTCTTTCTTTAAGTTCCTCAATATTTCTTGGACACATCTGATAATCAACTGATTTTAAATAGCTCCACAGGAAAAAAAATCCAAGTTTGTGAGGTCTGGTGACCTCAGTGGACACTCAACAGGACCTATCAAAACAAATTAGATATTTAAAACATGATTGATTAATTAACTCCTATGGCGCACAACTTTTCCTCCCCCTGTATATAGGATGAATAAAAATATCAAATTTGTCACTTAGCTGATAGATATTATATTCGACACCATGATTACAGAGAATTGTAGACAGACCTTTTAGTAATTGCACTGTCCACTCTTCAGGAGGTATCAGCAATTGACTGCTTGTTTTCTTATTTTTGTTATTGTTATATTAAGAGTCATTCCAACCAGATTCACTAAGGATCCATCTTGTTTTATTGTTCTTTGTGAAGTACTTGATGCACACTACATGATGAGCATATGTCTTCATGTAGTGTCAGCAAGCCAAAGTCCAGAATTTTAATTGTAAAAGAAAGTTTTTGTGCATTTTTTTAGTTGGGATTTTTACAACAAGTGACAGGAGAGTGTGAGGAGTTGATTGAATTTGAGAGACTCATAATGCTTGTAATGAAGGAAAAAGAGTTCCAAAGGCAACCAATGAAAGACACTTTCAGTGATAGGTCTCTAAAAAAAAAAAAAAAAAAAATTATAATAATCAGCATCTCTCACTTTTCTTGTTTATAGATTTCAGTGTATTTATTCATGATTTTTATGGATATTGATAGATTAGAGAATCATATTCAATTCTTGCATGCACTTAACTTTGACAAAAAAATGAATCAAGCACGAGAATATTCAGAGAGGATATCTCAAAGTTGTTGCTTTTTATCCTTTTTACAGGATTATTGACTTTTAACAGCATGTTTTCCATTTTCAGAGCTATACGCTGACTTTGAATAATCTGTAAAGTTGCTGATAATAATTTATGGGATATTAATTTTTTTCTTTTCCTTTTAGATGATCTAAAACCTCATGCTAGGCTTTTTTAGATTAGCAAGAAAAACTTAGTTACATTGAAAAGTGCCACAAGATGACAAAATGGAATGAATACATATAAACTTGGATGTATGAATGACTGAAGAAAGGTGTATTGATTAAATAACTACAATAAAAAAAATCATTATAATACTACTTGTATATGTAAAAACACTATCAAATATGGCACTGAAGGATTTGGGGTAATGAATAGAAGTAAAGTCTATATAGTTATAGAAGTTAGACATGTGAAATATATATATATATATATATATATATATATATATATATTTCTAAAGAAGTGATAGATTTTTATTTATTAATCTGACATTTTATTACTTAAACATTATTTTTAGTGGATACTCATATTTGAGTAAATGTTCCATTTAGTTATTAAACAGCATATTTATTTATTTTCATCTATGGGCCTGAATATTTGAGAAATCTTATTAAAGAAAAAAGTAGTGCCCTCTGACAGTATTCAAACTTGTGTCCTTCTTGGCAAGAGAAACCATTGTTAGATCTAATGTGTTTATACTGACTCAGCCATGAAGGACATCTGCCAATCAAGCAAGGCTGAATAATTTCTTTTAAATGTTAACCTTGAAATTTCATATCTGCTCAGTTTTGATTTCAAAAGAAGTAATGAATTTTTTTATTTATCAACCTGACAGATTATTAGAAATAAATATATGGGATCTGCTATTAAGGAAAAAAAGACAAATGACAGCAAGTCTTCAACAGTAGCAACAGCTGTAAGAAAAAAATCTTCAGTGAGTACAGTCAAGCATAACAAAGCAGCAGCACTCATCAGCAGGCAGGTTAAGTCTCAGTAGAAACAGGATGAGCAATATCTGGGCAGTACTAAAAATAAGAATGAGATGAGATATCCCTAGATATGAGAACAGTTTACCCCATAGATTGAATAAAGGGTTCAATTTGGAATTCATTGTAAGTTACTGTGGCAGACGTGATGAGACAGAACCTGGGACGAGCACAACTGGTTCCGACTTGCCTTGTCCCCGCCAAAAAAAGAGCCTGTATTTGCTTAGCATGTAAAGCTACTGCAGTTGAAATGAGGGAGAAAAAAGCACTTACCGCTCTGCTGTAATCCATCCTTGGCCAGATAACGTAAAAGAATGAGGGGGGACTTGCATTGCATTTTTATGCAATAAAGATACAATGCATTATGGGACAGGGACGCAATGAATTATGGGATCACATGAAGATGCAAGGGATTATGGGTATATGGACAAATAAAAAAGCAACTAATTTTTCCCAGTGCGGGGTGCTTTGAGGGACGTTCACGGTTGCTGGCTGGAAAAGATTTTGTGACAGAACTCAAGAAGGAACGACTCAAGGTTGGAATACCAGTTGGGAGAGCTTGAATTTACTCGCTGGTTGCTGTTTTCTTTTTATTCACCACAGTTACTCAGATTGGCATACACCTGATGAAGGCTGATGGGCATAATCGCTGAAACGTTTAGATAACAACAATAAAGATGAGGACAATATTCCATATTTAAATAGTGTAAATAGCACTATTAGTTGAGGTAAAAACAACTGTCAAATATTGAGTGATTAAGGGAATGGTGGTAAAATATATAAAGTTAGATTTTATATGCTAACCATTGAGAAAAACAAACTAATGACATTCTATTATCACCAAGTAGACCCTGAATTTTTGCCTATTGCAATAAACAGGTGTTCTCTTAAGGAGGCCCTGTGCCTTTAGTGCCTCATGGGCCTTAAACACAACCCTGACCTCAAGTAGAACTTGTACATATGATCCATCGCTAAAGATGCTGGAAAAATGTTTGTTTTCTTTACTGCACCAGTGAGTATCTGATTCCTTCTATTATCCTATACCTTTACAAGAGCCAGATCAGGCCAAATATAGACAGGAGCTACATAGTCTTTACTTACCAGTCTTGATAGTCCAAATGCATCTCTACATCCTTGTGGGTGATGAATTATTTTCCACCCTACAACCCCTTCCCACAGATTAAATATTGCAAACCTCTCACTACTGTATTGCTATTTCCATAGAAAGTTTTCAGATGAACTACATTCTTTAATTCCACCATTTCTAACCTACATAGTTAAACTTACCATACCACACACATTGTAGTGAACCACCCTCATTCCCTTTGTATTTCATTTGTGTTTCACTCAAGCAGCTTCTTCCTACAAACCACTGCTTTGTGGAACCAAATCCCAAGAGAATGCTTCCCTGATTACTATGTTCTTAACCTGTTCAAGTCTAGGGTTATCTTCCCCATATATCCCCATAAACTGTGCCTCTTACTCTGTAACCCTCTAACTCGAGTGGCTCTTGGGCCTTGTACAGGAGGAACATCATTGTAAAGTAAAAAGGCAAAAAATAAAAACTGTGAAATTGAAATTTTATTATGAAATGAAAATATTTATGCTACTTTTGACCTGCAATTTACTGAAATTGAATTCACATTAAATGAAGATTTTGAAATTGATGACTTTACCATTGTAAATTGAGTGTAAAATCTTATATTTTTCCCAATCGGAAGTATGGGTTGTAGATTTAGCAGTTTAGAGAACAATGAGAGATAAAACCCTCATGTTTGTTTCAAGTTTCAATCTAAACTACTTAATATAAAAATATCTTTATAAAACAAACTAAACAGACTGTATGACATTTATTAGAATCTTAATCTGATTTTTCTCTTTTGTTACAACTGCTGTTGAAGATTTGCTGTCATTTCTCTTTGTTTCTTTATTATTGGCTCCCATATTGTATTTATTTCTATGCTAGGTCTACTAATGAGTTCCTCATATCCTAGTATATATGCTGATTCTTTCTTTCTCTCTAACTATATAGACTTTACCTCTATTGTTCATCGTCATCTTCAACAACTTGGAAAAGTTCCTAAACTTGGAAAATGGGTGCCTCATGAATTGTCTGAAAACAACCTCAAATCCCAAGTTGACATCTGCTTTTCTCTCCATTCTCACCAACTTGTTTCACCTTTTTTGGATAGACTTGTGACTGGCGACGAAAAATGGATCTTTTATCGAAATGTTAAGCATCGTAGACAGTGGCTTGGTAAAGAGGAAGGACCCCAGCCACAGCCGAGAAGGGAACTTCATGGGCAAAAGGTTCTTCTTTCAATCTGGTGGGATCGCCAAGGAATAATCCACTTTGAATTCTTACCACCTAATGCAACAATTAATGCTCAAATATACTGTCAGCAATTAGAGAATTTGAACCAAGCTTTGAGGAAAAAAAGATCTGCTCTAGTGAATCAAAAAGAGGTGATGTTTCATCAGGACAATGCGCGACCCCACACAGCAAGAATCACGTCACAAAAGATCGAAGAACTTGGTTGGGAGAAAATTCCTCATCCACCTTATTCTCCCGATCTTGCTCCTTCAGACTACCATTTGTTTCGTAGCTTACAGAATCATTTGGAAGAAACAGCTTTTGTAACATAGGAAGAGGTTAAAACTGACATTTGTGAGTTCTTCAAATCAAAGCCAAAAGAATTTTACAGTAATGGAATTAGTAAGCTTGTTAATAGATGGAAGGAAGTCATAGATAATCAGGGAAAATACATTGTTGATTGAATCTGTAATTAAATGTAATATTTGGTCATTTGTTTTCTTTATTCAAAATTCGGACAGAACTTATGGGATGACCTGATAAAAATGAAAATCTGGTTACTGGAACTTTCCACAAAGCAGCACAGTAATAAATGATAAACAGTTTTGTCTTTGGTGCTCTGTTCATCAGGTTGGTCAGGCCATAATTTATAGAATATGGGAGATTTTTAGTGGATGTTTTGTGAAATGTTTCAAATAGTATAAATTATTATGTTATCTTAACCTAAATTGTTGGATTAAACTGAAAACCTAAATGTATAAATTATGGTGTAATTGTGCATGGTTAGGTGTAATTGACAAAATTCTCAACAAGCAGAATTGACCAAGTTTTCATTAAACAATAAAGAAAGAAAAAGAACAGGACAAAATAATACTAAGCAAACAATATATATGCAAGTCAAAACTAGGCAAAGCAACAGTAATAAGGCAAAAAGTTTGTTGTTGATTTGAATCAACCCACAACAAAGCAAAAACAAAAAAGGTGTTTAAATATAAAAATATAAGATATTTTTATTTCCTTGTTTTTAGAACTAAATTTTCTATGATATTTTTCATATATGAATGTTAAAGCTCATACAGTCTTTTATAGTTGTTTTCCAAGAAAATGGGATTTGTTTGTATGTATGTATGAGAAAGAAGAGGCAAGTGAGGAGGAAAGTGTAAGTGTCATGTAGCGTTGTGAGGAAGACGAGTGAATGAGTAAGGGAATTTCTTTTAAGCTGAGTATTGTGAACTGTTTCCATCTGTCTCTCCTTACTGCCTTGTCTGGTATAGAAAGTTTGCTTAAATACCTTTCAAAGGGATCACAAAACATATTTTTTATTGTTGGCTAAAAATGTTAAATATTTATTTTTAAAGCATTAATTTATTAACCGGAACAATGCACAATCTCCCAACACAGAAATAATTTTTTTGTCATTTGGTGTTTGACTATCTTGGTGTTTATTTCCACAATGTAAGAATGTTGTTAATATGCAAAAAGGATACAGTCAAGTGATTATAGCATTCTAACTTTAAGACAAGAGAGAACAAAAATATGGTGGATGAAACCAAGAAATGTCCCATTTTATTGGTTAAGAAGAAATCCCAGCATGCATCTGTATGATTTGTCTATAAATTTGGGGAGAAGATGTTCTTAGTGGATATTTCTAGACTATTTATAGACTGGAACCAACAGGAATAATGATTAAAGAAAGGAGTAATAAATAAATAAAATGGTTGTTAATAAAAGTAGAAAGGATTTTGTCTAAAACAGATAGATAAATAACATTACCTCTTTTCCATAAGAGTTGCTACATTTGCATACACATTTCATATTATAATGTAACAATTATTATGAGACAGAGATAGTATTTACCTTTTATAAATTTATATATAATTTATATATAAGACTAAATATTGTCAGACAACAATTCATAATGTGTTAACAGGATGGGCTGTTTTGTTCTGTTGATGTAAGGTAGCAGCCCATCCTGTTAACACATTATGAATTGATTATCAGTCTTTTTATATATGCAGGGTGTGGTAGAAATACTTCCCAGAAGTATCTCCCACCTAATGGTGAGACATTAGCTAGATGAAGACATCATTGCCAGTAATGTCTTAATATTTATTTGCACAGCTACAAAATGTGCTACAAGGGTCAAAATGGCGGATTGGGAAGGCTGGTCTTCTCTAGTCTTAACTTAACCTGGCCAGTCTCATTCATTGACCCAGACGTACATATAATTTTCATTTCACCATAACAACACATTTACTCTTAGTAGTTGCACCACAGTTACCAAAAGTACTTCATTTACTCAATGAAGATCCTAACTTAAGAATTGTAAATGTACAATTTTGTGGATAGGCTCAAATATATCAAAACCCCAATGAATTTTATACAATGAAAAATATAAGTACAACGAAATAGTATTAGAGTCTGTCTATATTTCTGAGATGAGGTATTATGTACATTATTTACATTATTCAGACTATTGTCCTCATCTTTGTCGCCATATTTATCACAACGTTTCGGCCGTTGTACACTCCGGCCTTCTTCAGGTGGTTGGAATGTTGAACTAAACCCTTTATTTTGCTCACTGTTCTAGTTTCCCATACCATGTTTGATGGATGTCAGCTATCAGTTATCTCCTGTTAATTTTCCCTCTGAAAGTTCTCCACTTTAACCGGGTATTGAACTCACACTCTTTGGGTCTTGTCACTGGATCTAACCAATGCCTTTATCCACTGTGCCATGTTTCCTTGAGGACGTATGGGTATGAATTTCTGGGTATTATAAACCTAATGTCTTCAGCAACCATTTTTACCAGTGCTCATATTGCAATTTTTCTGTTATCATTGCATGTTTTTACCAGAGCTCATATTGCAACTTTGTTGTTATCATTGCTTTTCTCTGGCACTCCTTATTACTGGTTCCCATATTGTATTTATTTCTATGCTTGGTTGGCTCAGGAGATTTTTGTGGCCTAGCATATGTGCTGATTCCTTAAGTTTACAAATTTTCCAATGGTGTTCTCTGTCTATGATCTCAACATGAAACAGTATTAATATTTGGTCCCCCACAAAACACTACATGTGACAGAAAATCTCAGTTAACTGGGCAAAAAAATGCAAGACTCAAAAAAATGCCTTAAACCCACCAGAGAACTAAGAAATATGTCGCTTAATAGGTGAATGGATGGAAAATAGAAATAAAAATGGTGGACAAAATAAAAAGGTAGGGGGACTGATGTATTTGCATACTTTAGCTAAATTAAACCAGAAAAATACCTCAAAGAAGCCAAAATGTCCTAAACACAGACTAGGAAGACTGATGATTCAATTAGAGGCTCAAAACTCCCTTTTCTCAGTAATAGCCAACAACTACTCTAGGTCAGTATCTCTTACTCAAAAACTCTCACCCATCTTTTGCTGAATTTCAAATTTGCCACTAATGGCATTTATTTTTGTAAAAATTACAAAAAAAATGTGGCACAAGACCAAAAGTGGGGATGGAGAAGCTAGTTTTCATCTGTCTTATGATTGAACTTAGCTAGCCACAATCACTGATCCAAATATATCACAATATTCCTTGCACCAAAATAACACATTCTTACTTACCGTTCTTACTACAGCCACCATAATATTACAGAATTCCAATGAAGTTATAACTAGTTCCCATATGTACAATTTCTCTTTGGGCAGAGGATAAAATAACAACTTCATTGCTGCCTCACCCTGTATTAATAACAAATTGTGTTTACAACATACATAATTTGGGGAGATTTAATTTGCATAACAATTTTTAAAAGCATATTTTAATAAATATTTAACCTGTGTTATTTATTTTTTGAAAATCCCATCTATAAGCAATGTTTCTGTCAGTAAAGATCTTTTAACTGATCTGTCAAAATTCAGTCATAAGTTTGCAGAAAAGTATATTAATGTGGGTACGCAATTAAAGAAAACAAAATACATGTACTCTTAGCATCTAAAAATAATGTTTTTTTTTTCAAAAATCAGACATAAACTAAATAATTTTAAAAAATGTTAATTTTTTTTTTCATAGAATTCTATAATTTTAGACTCATCAATGATCTGATATCCTGCAGTGTTTGTAGTAACCATTGTTGTTGTTTGACATTTCATATTACCACAAATTAGTCAAGTGGAGCCAAAAAATAATTTTTATGGAATTATCTAAATAAGTCAAAATAATCAGTTTAATTAAATAATCACCTTGACAAACAACATCTAGGTTTTACTTTATCTCCAAGACTCTCAAGTCAATATCCTGCAAAAAGTTGACTGATATTGACTATGCAGACGATCTAGCTAAAACTACTGACACCATTACCAATTCCACAGTTCTCCTACATCATCTAGAAAATGCTGATAATGATGAAGGACTCTCTGTCAATGCTTCTAAAACAGAATTCATAAGTTTCAACCAGCAAGAATCAATACAAACTGTCTCAGATGAATCAATAAAATCTGTCAAATCTTTTACATACCTCGGAAGCAAAATAAATTCTACTGAAAAGGATGTGAAAATTTGCATTGCCTGGGTTGCCTTGAATAGAATGAATGTAATCTGGAAATCTGATCTTCTAGACAACCTCAAGCAGAGTTTCTTTTGAACCACTGGAGAGGTGGTTTTAATGTATGGTGCCACTGCTTGGACATTAACTAAAAACCCTAGAGTTTAAGCCTGATGGAACCTACACTTGGATGCTGAGAAATATACTTAACATCTCATTTTAAGACATTTTTTATGCTTATACATTCTTTTTATAGATACAAATATTTAAGTAAATGCTCTGTTTATAATAAACAGTATTAACAACATTTATTTTAAGACATTTTTTTATAAAAAGAACATATAAACATAAAAAATGTCTTAAAATAATTGTCAGACTTTGTCCATTTCATAATGTGTGACGTCATTTGTTTACATTTGGATACACATCAAGTAGATATGAATGTACGAGAGAAAATCATGGAGAATTGTAGTTTAAAAACAGTAAAACTTACCTTGCTCTGTAGCTCAATCGGTAAAGCACGTCAGGCTATATGATGGTTCCATATAGGATACAGGTTCGATTCCTGTTGGAGGACGCATATTTTCTATGAAAATTTCTTGGATATTCAGGCCAGTAAATGTCATTAATACAGTTTATTATAAACAGAGCATTTACTTAAATATTTGTATCTATAAAAAAAATGTATAAACATAAAAAATGTCTTAAAATAATTGTCAGACTTTGTCCATTTCATAATGTGTGACATCATTTGTTAACATCTCATCCAACTAAATCACAGCTCTACTGACCTGTCCCCTGATATTTCTACAATTTTATGCAAATGCTGAATGCATTTTACAGGAGACCATTGATGAGCAAAATAAGAACTTGTGAGTAATCTACTGGTCATTCAGCAATCACCTAAATTGACCAGATATGCTATAACATAGAATGCCACGCTAATGATTTTCCGACTTTGATGCAGGATCATGATAGACTAATGAATGATCAAGCTAACAAGTGAAAACATAATAAGTTTATTGAATCTTTATTATTATTAATATACTCATGTATATGAGCTACTTTTAGTTTTATACATGAAAAAATATTCATCATAAAAAAAAAAAAAACTTTCATAAAAATATTAAAGGCTACCCAGGGCCAGATTATGACTTTTTGAGGTCTCTAAACTTTAATTATGGAACCCACCCCCTCAGATGGAGCCACTTGCACTCGTTTTGAAAGTTTTTAACTCATGATAAATTTTAACAACATTTACATAGCTTGAAGTAAACTTCTTCCAAATTCTTTAAATAAACTAAAATAACTATCTTTTGTTTGTCAATAAAAATATTTTTTAAGAAATACCACTATTTTATTATTTATTATTGCAAACCAAATTAGCACATGTTTCAACACAGCTGTAGTAAAAAAAAACAGTTTTTTTATAACCAGCATTATAACAATAAAACAATCAAAATAAATATGAGTTTGTTATATTGAAATCATTTCAGTTTATGAAACTAGAAGTTATAACATCTAGAAAATTAAAATCACTGCTTTATAAACATTTAAAAGATTTAAATATTCTGAACTAAATTCAAAGATGTTATCTACTTGAAACACAATGACAAACTAAAACATTCTTTTCCTTGCTTTGCATCCTGCAAAGTCAAATAAGTATAAAATTTGATATCATTTCAATTTATGAAACTATTTAGAAGTTATAACATCTAGAAAATTAAAATCATTGCTTTATAAAGGCTTGAGGAGCCCTAAGCTGAAGCCTATAGTAGCCTAAAGGATAATCTGGCTCTGTGCCATAGGCTGCAGTCTATACTAGTCTAAAGGATAATATAGCTCTGAGAATACCCTTTTCATTATGAATTACCATATGACTATGTATAATATGCACCTCTAATTTTGGGCTATAAAATTCTGGAAAAAAACATTTCTCATGTATAATACACAATGGCTTTTTAGAATCTGTAGCAGCTAAATTTAACATTTGTTAAAATTTTTATTTGGTTCATCTCAAGTAAAATTAAGGATTTATATGGTTTACACTGTTTTGAAATACAAAATTTACACAGTATTTTTGAGCAAATACATGGATTAAAAATGAAAAATTAAATACACCTGTAATGAAAATCATAGTACAGGTACACAATCCCATATCTGAATTCCTTGGGACCAGTCATGTTTTGGTTCCTGATTTTTTTCAGTTTTAAGAAATTCAAACAATATTGCAGCTAAAACATATGAATACTCACACCACAAGGGATAAAAAAAGATTACAAATATTATTAAAGTTTATTTATAGAGTAATATACTGAAAAATAAAATAGAGGGATAATTCAGACCATAAGTAATGAATAAATTTTATTTATCTCAGACAAAAAATGCCTTGAATAACTTGAAAATAACTTGTATAACATCAAACAAAAAACTAAAAATATCTGCGGTTCTTTTTGACATTTACACTGTATAATTACAAAAAGAAAAATATCAGTGAACAGCACCTCCACATCTACGTAATATGAACACTTAGCAACAACTGACGTTTGGCGGGCTCAGATCACTCAGCCAGGATGAGAGAATAATGGGTGGAGTTGGGCTGATCATAACACCTGTTGCCGTATCATGCCTAAGTGGCATGGGTCAGGTAGGTAAGCTTTTTGTGTGCTGAACTCCACACTAAATATATTCGGTTTTCAGAGGCTTTTAGTTTTCAGATGTTTGGATATTAGATTGTTAACCTGTAGTAAAAACAAGATTAGTATAAAATGACAATTGGAAAAAAATCTTAGATTTTGCCGACGTGTTTCGTCTTCTGACTTTTTCAAGGCAAAAATGAAATCGAAAAAATTTTAAAAAAAAGTCGGAAAAAAAAAACGTCGGTAAAATCTAAGATTTTTTTCCAATTGTCATTTTATACCAATCTGTCTTGTCCACAGAATTGATCTGGGAATTTAACTAAAAACAATATTATAAAAACACACATTCCATTTGCTAGTGGTCATTGCTTTGTAACAGTGTAAAGCAGAAATGGACCTTACAGCTACAACTACTATTACTACTACCTCTTTGAGAAAGAAGGACAAAATTGTTCTGTGGACAATGATGACATTGAAGATGACAAAGACATCTGCTATACTGACAGCATAAATGAAACTGTCATGATATCTGTATTTGACACAGCAGTAAAGCAGATTAAAATGTAATTAATATTATTAATGATTAAGGTATATTAATATATAATGAATAATTAAAAAAAAATCAAATGCAGTGTTTGGTTAGTAATTTAAACTTTTTGTAATACATTAATCAGTTTGGACTACAGATAAAACTTAGTTTTGCTTATAGCATCATAAATATAGCAATACACAAGGTCAGAAACAAAAATTAATGTTTAGTTCTTATGCATAACACACATGCCTAACTTTTAGGCTTCTTCTTCTTTATGTGACTACTTCCATCACGAAATGGGTGATAATGGATCTCCACAACACCCTATCCCTCATCGTCTTTAGCATTATTTTTCTTTTGCCAAGCTTCCTGCCTCCATTTTATCATCCATTCACACAAGCTCATGATGCAGGTATCCCACTGGCTTCCCCTATCTCTCTTGCCCTTGATGTCTTCTGAGAGTTGTTTTCCAAGCCCTCCTTCCTTATTGTGTGTCCAAGAAATTTCATCTCTCTCTTTCTGATTATAAGTGTTCTTACCATTACCATTTTCTTTAAGACTTCCTTGTTGACTACTTGATCTATCCATGGAATTCTCGGTATCCTTCAGTAGAACTACTTTTCTGTTGCTTCCAGTTTTCTGGAAGGAGATTGTCCAGAATTCCCTGCCATACAAGAGGATTGATATCAGATAGCAATTCAACACTCTTTTCTTTGTTTCTCACAAAATTTTCCTGTTTTTTAGTACCTTGTTTGGAATGCATCTTTTTTTTATTACTTAAACATTATTTTTAGTGAATTCTCATATTTGAGTAGATGTTCTGTTTATTTATTAAACAATATATTTAGTTACTTTCATCTACCAGCTTGAATATTTGAGAAATCTTATTAGAAAAATGTGCTCTCCAGCAGGATGTGAAACTGCATTCCCCTTGAATCCTGCTGGAGAGTGTGTATTTTTCTATTAAGATTTCTTGAATATTCAGGCTGGTAGATGAAAATAAACCTGAAAGCAATGAACCTGACTGCTGATTAATAAATGGAGGGTCTACTCAAATATGGGTATCCACTAAAAATAATGTTTAAGTAATAATAATATACTAGATTAATAAATGAAAAATCCATTCCTAAAATATTCCTTAATATTTTTAAAAAAAAATGTATTACTGGTATTTTTACTATAAAAATCTATTTTTATACTTTCATAGTGTTTTGATCCCAGTTTGGAGATTAACTATTTGACCATAGTTGGGATCCTAGCAGGGATCTTAGCAGGAACCCTAGCAGGGTCCCATCATCCTAGGTCAGTGTGGACCTGGGAACAACAGCAATTAAGAGGTGGTTCCATGCACCTCAAAACCTCCTTGCTGCAGGATGTAGTTTAGCGTTATACCCAGGACACCATTTTTTATGGCACGGGTAAACAAGTTATAAAATGTAATGCTTTCTTAAAGTAATTTTATTTTTTGTCACACCACCAAATTGATTAACACATGAAACATCATAAATAAATTTCTTGGATAAAAATCAAGACACGACCTAACAAGATTGATTGATTCACAATCATATGCTACATATGTCTATGAATTTAGGATGACATATCCACTATTTAGATTAGATTAGATTTAGTTAAACCAGTGGTTCCCAAATGACACAGTGTGCCTCATAGATGCAGCAGAAGAGGATAGCAGGTGAGGCAGAATGATTGAAGGACAATCAAAGATTTAGAAACAGTTTCAAAAAATTCATATGCCAAAAATAAATATGATTTCAAAATTTAAAATATTAGTATGGATTACTTGTAATTGCATGAATGAGTTCCAATATAAATAGTTATAAATAATTATTGACCGATTTTATCATTGTGATATTTTTGCATTATATCAAGTTTTAAAAATATAACTAGGAGTCCGCAAATTAGAGGAGAGAGTTATCAATGACAATGTTCTGACTTCGAATCTGCAGTTATCTCCCTTTAAACCTCTGTTTTTTTCTATTTTTAAATGAGCTTTGGTGAGCTGTGAGCAAATTTTCATTCCCAAAATATGGCCCTAAGAAAACATTTGAGTTAAACTAACAGTTGTGGGCAATATCTGTCTATATTTATGAGATGGGGTACTGTAATTATACTATTTACATTGTTCAGACTGTTGTCCTCATCTTTGTTACCATATTCACAATGTTTTGGCTGTTGTATGCTCCAGCCTTCTTCAGGTGATTGAAATCTCAAACTGGACACTTTATTTACATCAGTCAACACCAGCTGAGTACCTCTGAGGAGTCAGTACTGAACAAGGATCTCAACTTCATCACAACCATCAGGCCATACTTGAATATCAATGCCCAAATCAAGGAAATAGTCATGAACATCCCTCAGGCTCGGGACTCATCCCTAGGAGAATGGACCAGTAAAACAATAGATAACCTGATGGAGATGCTGACTTTCTTTACACAAACAACATACTTCAAAATGGGATCAGACATATATCAACAGGATGAAGGCTTAGCAATGGGCTCACCATTATCACCAGCATTGGCAAACATATACATAGAATACTTCAAAGAAATGACATTAGAATCCACATCACTAAAGCCAACCCTATGGCTGAAACGCATACACCAGGAAGAGGTCCAGCTACTACTGGACCATGTGAACTCAATAAGATCATTGCGACAGTTCACAATGGAGAGAGAAAACAACAACAAACTCGTATTTCTTAATGTACTAATATCTCAAACACAGCATGGGTTCAAGATATCCATATACTGCAAGCCAACATTCAAACTAATACCTCAACTTCAACTCCCACTACCCATACAGTGTAAAGAAAAGGACTGTCTGCTGCTTACAACATCAAGCAAAAGTTATAAGTGGCAACCCATAGACATGTAAATAAGAAATGGCCAGTATAAGCAGTACTCTACCACGTAACAACTACCCTGGGTACATGGTAGCAGCTCTAACAAACTGGGATAAAAAGATACAAGAGGATAACAACACTCAGAAAACTGCTTTGGTCTGACTGTGAAGGGATTATTGGAAAAAATACAAAAGATCTGTGGTCTATATAGCATCAGGACAACCTTCAAAAGTGATTCAACACTTTGCAGATACCTCTTCTGAGTAAGACCATCTCCCACATAGAGGAGAACATGACTAAGAACTGTGGTAAGAAATTGTTATACCGTACCTATGAACACTAATGGGTATGTCCCAATCCTCATAAATATGTTGGAGATTATTGTAAGTGGGGGCTGTCTAAGTCGTCCACCACGAGCAGTGGTTTACCTACTTCACACCACTGGCAAGTATTGTATTTTGTTGATGTTATAAAGATTATCATTTCATTTCCAAACTCCATTTTGGTTATTCCTCATTCAGTAATCTTTTCTAGGTTACAACAAAAATATAAAGGAGAAACAGGCCACCCCTTTAAGATAAGACTGCAAGAACATCATAAAGTCATAACATGAGGAGAAATAAAAGAATCAGGCATAGTTGACCACATATGGAGGGAAAAAAGAGATCACCACTCCCTGTGGGATGAGGTTGAAATAATAGATAGAGAACATCACTGGAAAGTATGAAAACTTAAGGAATCAGTACATATGCTAAGCCACAAAAATCTCTTAAGTCGGCCAAGCATAGAAATGAATACAATATAGGAACCAGTAATACAGAGTGCTAGAGAAAAGCAATAATAGCAACAAAATTGCAATAAGAGCTCTGGTAAAAAAATAGTTACTGAGACATTAAGTTTATAAGTCTCAAAAATTTGTATACTGATGTCATCAAGGACACATGGCACAGTGGATAAAAGCATTGGTTGGATCCTGTGACTTGATCCAAAGGGTTGTGAATTCAATACCTGGGTACTGCAGTGGTGAACAAAAACTTGGAGAGTTGAGTTAAAGGGAGACAACTAAGAAATCCAGAAGAGGCATGGCATGTGAAACTAGAACAATCTAGTCCAGTGGATGAAATAGAGGGTTCAGTTTGAAATTTCAATCACCTGAAGAAGGCCAAAGCATACAATGGCTGAAACATTGTGAATATGGCAACAAAAATGAGGACAACAGCCTGAACAATGTAAATAGTTTAAATGGTTGTGGGCAATGTTTAACTTTTGTGCCTGTAAAAAAAATGGTATGTCAGAAGGATTGTTATTCCTTTGACACCTCTATTACTGTATACACTTTTAACTCCCTTGGTAATGTTTATTGTTTTAAAAAGCTATGATTAGAATTTAAATAAAACATATAAAAGTGAATTTATATATTTTTTTTTATTCTTGAGAATTGACAACAAAGATACTAAATACTATTTATTTCTTAGATTGAATAAAAAATTTGTTTTCATAGTTATTTATAAGATGATAAATAATAAATATTGCACTGTAGGTGGTTTATATATCTTAATAATTTTTTATAAATTTTTGAATAAAAAGATTTCTTTTCATAGTTATTTCTTTTGTAAATAATAAATCTTTATGAAAGTTAAATAATAGATATCGCATTGTACTTTGTTTATAATCTTGTAAATAAACATTGCTGAGGGAGTCAAAAGTGTATACAGTAATGGTGGTGTCAAGGGAATAACAGATCTTTTGACACACTGTTTCTTTGTGGGAATGAAAGTTAAACATTGCCCAGTTGTGGTTAGCAAATTTATACTGAGGAAATATATACAAAGAGAGATAGAGAGCCAAAAAACAGGAAAGCAGAAAAAGATAGTGGGTGATGAGGGAAAAGAGAGAACAAATTAGAGCATGAATGAGAAACAAGAAGAAAGAGAGAGTATGAAAAAGAAAAAGTGTAAATAAGAAAAAAGGAGGAGAAAGGACTGAGACTAAAAAGCAGGGAAAAATACAACAGAAAGAGAAGTAAAGAAAGAAGAGACAGATTGGGGGATGAGGAGACAGTAAGGTGGTGGTGGTATTAAATGAGAACGTCTTAGGAAGAGAGATAAGTATTCATACTGACATTATTATCAGAGGAAGTTGTCAGGGTTCCATTCTGGACTGAGGGTTGACATTTTGTCCCTTGGTGGCATTTCATTGGGTCAGAGGAATTACTTAGTCCTTATCTCTTATCTGCTATCATATTGTTGATAATACTGGATAATACCAGTAGTAGAGTTGATATGTCAGTAGGCTTAGAATATGCCAACTGTATTTTCTGCAGGGGAGTAAGGGGACCTCACTCTTCAAAATGGGTCCTCTGCAAACCTCAGTCAACTAACACCTTTTTTTACTCTAATGTAAACCACATATATATTTACCATTTTGACTTGTATAATCTGGACCAAGGTATACCTTTTTGAGTCTAGTGTAAACTGGACCTATGTATATCATATTGACTTTAGTGTAAACTAAAGGAGTGGCTCAGAATTGGAGAGTTTGAATTTCAATCAATTTCATTATTTTCAATTGTATGCTAATACCCTTTGGGAAAGATATGAATCCATCTCTTTTCTTCTAGGTATTGGGATAGAGTCAGGAGTATGCCTTGTAAGACATTAAACTGATGAGAAAATTTTGCCAGTACTCTCACATATGTATCTGATGACGTTAAACCGGCTTGTGTCATATTTGCCCTTGTAGAGAGACAAAATAAATATACTTTTCTTGTGTTTTGCCAGACATTTTATACTCCTTTCAAAAACACTTCATGTGGAAATAATGTCATGTTTTTTTCAATTTTTGCTTTGAGAAAGCCATTATGTGCCTTAAGTTTTCCACCAGTTCAGACTTTTATACATAAACCTGCCATGTTATGTTCACAAAATTGAATCATCCTTATTCTCTCCATATGTAAGAAAGAAATTTTACTTAAACAATCTTTATCTATCCTCAGTATCCTCATAAACTTCACTCCCTACTTATTCCTCTTACATTCATATCACACACTTGATTCCAACTGTAAGGAGGAAGTTCCATTTGAACAGCTCTTTTCCAAGAACAGCTACTTTGAGGAACATGGATGTTCTGTCAAACATTACAATCATAACCTCTTACAGTCAATGGGTCAATTATCTGTCTTCCATATCTCCACAATCTTCTTGAATTCATATCACATACTTCATTCAATAATCCTCTACCTTGAGTGACTCTTGAGCCTTGTGATTAAACATTATTAAAAAAAAAAATTAAATACTTATATTTATCTATATATGTACATTTTATGCCATTTGTTTTTTTTTACGATAGCAGATTGGTGTGAATTAGGAAGAATTCCATTTTGCAATTCCGCCAGATTCCAAAAATAATTCCCACAAAAAAGAAAAAAAATACTGATGCGTTATTTTTTCTTTCTCTCTCTCTCTCTCTCTCTCTCTCTCTCCAAGTAGAAAGTAAAGATGTTTTCTGATTAAGGGATTTCAGTTTTCAAAGATTCTTCGTTTGACAGCAGCTTTAAAAAAAGAAAAAAGAAAGCTCAAGATGAATAATTTTCAGAACTGGAATGGTTAAAGACCTTATTATTGATACATTTTTACAATACAAGTGAAGCAAAATATTGGTTGAAATTGGTGCCATTAGACTGCAATTTTCACCAGAGATTATTGATTCTATTCTTCCATTACCATGGCTTTTATACATGCGCCAACCTACAAATTGGTTTCTGGCTATAGAACTATAGAACATGAAGACTAGCTTCAAAAAGTCAATATTTATTTGATCTGATAAAACTCAGAACTGACTCCATTTGAAAAAATTAACCCTCAGAACATATGGTTGAAACTAATAACTAGTTAAGGATACCTGAAGTACTAAATGTTTCCAAATATTAGGTTTGAACAGGCAATGAATATTAGTTGTTTTTATTTTTTTAAATTCAAGCCAATATCATAAGAGGGGATGAAAAGTTCTCAACCCAATGCATTCTCTAAAATCTGACCAAATGACTAACCATAAAGATCTTTTTAAAAACCAGATATGTTTTAACCAACACTTTAATCCATTAAGTTATATGTTTCTGTAGAAAAATCATACATTTTAGTTCAGTAGAAGAAACTAAAAGAGCATGTGGAATATTAAGGGAGTACAGAATGTGTTCTCCTGTCAAAATATTCTTATCAGAATCTTGTCAGGTCTTGTCAAAATATTCAACACATCCACAAGGAAAACAGAAAAGAAGAAAGCAGATAGTTCAATAAAAAAATATTCATGAATTGTTGATCTGGTTTTACAAAGAATGTTTTGAGTCAAGTTTCTTTTTTTGAAGACAAAATTTTCATGCTACTAGAAATAGACTAAATAAGCAAAGACTTTGACTGACTACAAGGTACATTGTCACCTATTTCTATTAAAAGCACTGACATTAATCACAAGGATAAGCATGAATATTTAACAGAAATATGTTAAATTCTATTTGAAAGTGTGTTAATCGAAAAGTATAACATTTCTAATAACTATAATTGCCTAAAAGTTGGCACCTTTCATATTAATAATTTGCTACGTATTTTAAATGCTGGGTAAATTATATCTTTCTTTGTAAATTATAAGCTAGTTAAATTTTATTTTAAGTTGGTATCCATTAAGTTGATATATTGTATCTTATTAATAGTTTTCAATAAAATGACGTTTTTATTTTATCTAAATTTGATTAATTAATAAAACATGTTCTAATAATCTGTATATTTGGTTCATTTTGCCAAATTTTAATTTATACAGTTTTAAAGTTTTTCTTCACAAACATTACAAACAACACAAAGGTGAATAGACTGAAGTGTATTAACTGATACATGATATCCTCTAAGTATTGAAAGTGGAATGAAAATAAACAACCTGTGTGAATTGAAATAAAGAGCCCAGTTTCAACTTCTGAGTAGATTTGTAGTGAGTACAAAATAATAACTCCATTTACCCACTCCATTCAAATTTGGAGAACTGAGGAAAAAGATGAAAAGAAATTCACAAGCCTATGGGAAATTTTCTTTTGACTTTCACATAATTGCCTTGACCAGTGAGCTGAAAAGGAGGAGGAAATAAATTCATGAGCCTATTGTTTGGGACCAATGAAAACCTTGTCTTCACAAAAAATTAGCCATTGAACCAAGAAGAAGGAAAAGAAAGTAGTGAGCCTATGTGGAATTCTTTTTTTTATATAAAATGATGAGAAAAGTTAAATTAACAAGAGAAGAGAGTTTGAAGTCATGTGAAAGGTTTCGTTTTTGTTCATCATGTCCAGCATTCAAGTTCTTGCCAGTGTAAAATTACTTGCCAATTATATTATTGGCTTTTAACCAAGCACACAGCTTTCTTTAATGACAGAGAATTTTCTTTCAACAATCTAAGAAAGTATTTCAAACTATCTGTCTATATTTCTGAGATGAGGTATTATGTACATTATTTACATTATTCGGACTATTGTCCTCATCTTTGACGCCATATTTATCACAACGTTTCGGCTGTTGTACGCTCCGGCCTTCTTCAGGTGTTTGGAATGTCGAACTGAACCCTTTATTTCACTCACTGAGGTAGACTGTTCTAGTTCCACGTTCCATGTTTAATGGATGGTAATTATCAGTTATCTCCTGTTAACTTTGCCTCTGAAAGTTCTCCACTGCCTTAACCGGGTATTGAACTCACACTCTTTGGATCCTGTCACTGGATCTAACCAAGGACTCAGCACATATGCTAGGCCACAAAAATCTCTTGAGCTGACCAAGCATAGAAATAAATACAATATGGGAACCAGTAATAAGGAGTGCCAGAGAAAAGCAATGATGAGAACAAAAAATTGCAATATAAGCTCTGGTAAAAACATGCAATGATAACAGCAAAATTGCAATATGAGCACTGGTAAAAATGGTTGCTGAAGACATTAGATTTATAATACCCAGAAATTCATACCCAGATGTCCTCAAGGAAACATGGCGTTGGTTAGATCCAGTGACAGGACCCAAAGAGTGTGAGTTCAATACCCGGTTAAGGCAGAACTTTCAGAAGGAAAATTAACAGGAGATAACTGAAAACTGACATCCATTGAACATGGCACGTGGAACTAGAACAGTCTACCCCAGTGAGTGAAATAAAGGGTTCAGTTTGACATGGCGTTGGTTAGATCCAGTGACAGGACCCAAAGAGTGTGAGTTCAATACCCGGTTAAGGCAGAACTTTCAGAAGGAAAATTAACAGGAGATAACTGAAAACTGACATCCATTGAACATGGCACGTGGAACTAGAACAGTCTACCCCAGTGAGTGAAATAAAGGGTTCAGTTTGACATTCCAACCACCTGAAGAAGGCCGGAGCGTACAAATATGGTGACAAAGATGAGGACAATAGTCCGAATAATGTAAATAATGTTCAAACTATCTCTCTTTATTTATTTTTGAATATATGCAACTGTATATCCTTTCTGTGAGTAACTCTCTTACTTTTATTTTAAACATTTCTGTAATATTATTTTGTATCAGATCATTCAATCTGTTTCTTCTTCATAACAATTTGTTAAAACTATGTACTTTAAAAATTTCTGATTGATTTTCCTGAAATGAGCTACTGACACTACTTCAAGTGTGTAAATTTGTAAATAAATTTTTCATCTTCTTTTGTTAAAATTACCCATATGTTTCCTCATCATTATCATCCTTCATTAATCTTCTTGGCATGGGTAAATTAATTGTTCATTTTAGCCCTGAAGCCCCATGACACTATAGATTACTGAGTATGATAGATGCAGGAAATTCAGTTGACCCAGTTTTGTCACATTAAAAATCTAAATCTGAACACCTGAATTCTAAACAATAATAAAAAAAATAAAGAAAATATGGATATACTTGTTAAATAAATCATTTGTATTGTGGATAAATAGGCTGTTTTTGTTATGCACATTGATGGTCACAATAAATATTGTGGGGTCATCACTCACATGATAGCAGCAGAAATTAGCCTTGTGTTCATGGAGATAAAAAGCATACTTGACAGGAAATAAAACATACAGAAATAACAGGAAAAACATGGTAAATTGTATGTTAATTTCATACAATTTATTTATATTTTTTTTGTGTGTATTGGTGTGTATATTTTTTAGGTTACAATTGTTTTAGGATACATGCGATAAAAGGGAGAAGTCACTCCGTATTCTTACATCCCATATCACAGAGAGAAGTTGGACACATATTTCCCATAGCAAGGTTTGTGGTAAAGAAGTTGAATTTAATGTCTTTTGGTGGGATGTCTGTATCTCTGGCAGGAACAGTTTTTGTTGCATACTGGGAGTATTTTTATTATCTTTATTTTTTATTTAATTTATTTTAAAAAGAGTTTAAATATTATTGTTTTATTTTATTTTATTTATAATTTTCATCATCATTATTATTATTTTATATTTTATTTCTATTTATTTATAATAATAATGTCCCTTGCAGATTTTACAAACCTATGTACATGAATTCAAAAGAGTTAAAAATGATTAAAAATAGTCTTTATAGTTAAGTTAAAGGTAATTGGTACATAGAAAAAAGGCTGTGGTTTAGAAAAAGACTTTTAAATACTTGGTTTCAGAGTAAAAAAAAGGCAGTGGTTGAAGAAAGACTTTTATCATTAGTGAAAATTCACTTTTGTTGTTGTTAATGAAGATGGTTTGTTTGAAGTCACCGACTGGCTGACAACAAAGATTCACTGACCATCCAAGCTGTTGTTGTAGCTAATTCGTTTGAAGTTCCTGGCATGTTTCTTTCCGCACATGCTGGTGGGAGACAGCCATATCTTTGTGCTTGAAAGTCAAAATCTGTGTGTTTTTATAAGAAATATAAAGGCATGTAATTGTATTGGAAATAGTGTTTATTTTACCATAAGACATCTGAATAAGGCTGCAGAGTACAACAATCAAAATGTTGTATTAACGACCAATATGAGGATACTAGTCCAAATAAAGGCATATAACAGTGATAAGACTACATCTAAAAAATTCTAACATAATGTAATGAATGAACAATGCTGAATATAAAATTAAGAAGCTTTATTCAGCAAAACTGAACAATTATTAATTAAACGGTTTTTATACAGGGTGATTAATATTGAAAGGGGGGAGCGGGGTAGGTTCATTTCATTATTATTATACATGTATATCTTATCTGTAAATTCTTTTCTGAATATGACTTTAGAATGCAAAAAATATCAATTTTTGCATTAACAATGAAATATTTTGTATTATTTTTCAACTGTAAGTGAGACCTTTAAAATAAACTTCTATATTCCGATTTAGTATAATCTTATTTATTAGCGGTTTATTTATAAGTAATTACTTATAACAACAAATCTAGCAAATGCTAAGAAATACAATATATATACAAAACAATAAATTCAATTAAAAAAGGAAGATAATTTTTATATCGAAATTTTAAATTATCTCCCTTGTCTAATTAATTAAATTTTTTTTTTCTGTCAGATTTTTTTTAATACAGTCATTACGAATAATATTTTAAAATGTAAGGTATTTAGAGATAAAACTTTTTAAAAATAATTAATAATTCCACTTTTTTCTAGTAATCATAATTCATTAAGGGAATTCTGATATGTAACAAATTTGATATTTAATCTAAAATTTACTTTTGATATGGATCCACAGAATTGGTACTGATTAAAGAAAAATATATAAAAAAAGAAGTATTTATGCCTCTAGAAGTTAACGAAACACATAAACATCAAATAGTTTATTTATTGATGGTTTATGGACCCTGTATGAATAAACATTTTTAAAATAATTGATTGTTGATTATGCTTCCCAAAAGATGGTTGAAATTCAGATTAAGGTTCAAATAATGGCATTTAGGATAAATTGCAAATAGGTAACATATACACTGTTCAAAATTTGGTGACAAGTATAAAAGTGTGAGTCAGAAAACAAATTTATATACTGTGGTAATAAAATAAACACATCCCATCTCCACTCTCGCTTGTAACCATCCATTATAATAAAATAAACGTTTTCAGTGCTAAAACTGAATTAGTCATATAAAGCTTCATAAGCTTCTACTTAGAGTTGTTGCCATATTATACATACATTTTTTAAAATTAAATACAATTAAGTGTTGCATTACAGTTAATATTATTTATATCCTGACTAATATCTTCATCTTTGTTGTTAACAAAATGTTTCAACCATTCAAGGAATTTCAAACTGAACCTGTTTAGTTTGAAATTCTGAACATTCCTGGCTTAGCAGATACCTGAAGAATGTCAGAGGGCACAATGGCTGAAATGCTGTAATAATAACAGAAATGATGATGATGATATTAGTCAAGATGTAAATAGTGATTAACTCCTCATCCCAGAAATTTTCTAAGGTTAACCAAATTAGCCAACACCTAAAAAAAGCCAGAGGACACAGCAGCTGAAACATGATAATAACAACAAAGATGAGGATATTAGTCTGAATGGAAATAGTGATGTCTCTTCATTCCATAAACTGAATCAGAAATAAAAGTGTTGTATATAATAACCATACATGTATGGCCACAGTGATATAGGGAGAGCTGGAGAGATTTAGGCTTCTGATCTTTTTGTTGCAACTGAAAACTAAACAGATTTGTGGAGTGAAGATGGAAAACACCAAGACAAACAAACACCAAATGACAAAAAATATTTTTGAGTTGGATTATTTGCACATCCTTTCAGTTAATAAATTCAACCTTTGAAAATAAATATTTAGCATTTTTCAACTAATGAGTTGCGTTCCCACCAACAATAAAAAAAAGCTTTGTAATCCCTTTGAAGAATATATAAGCCAAGTCCCCAGACAAGCCAGGAAGGAAAAGGAGAGGCAACATGTGCAAACAGATTCATGACTGTGTGGCTTAAAAAAAATTCCCTTACATTCACCTGTCATCCTCACCAAGCTACGTGACACTTACACTGTTCTTCACCAGGCTATGTGACACACATGCTTCCTTCTTCACTTTCTCCTCTTTTTTCTCACACATATACATGAAGAAATCACATTTCAGAAGATTAAATTTGTTCACTTGGCCTCAATCTATAACACTCCTATTGAGTTGAGCTGTATCATTTGTCTAAAAGCATTACTGTCATTAATTTTCAAAATAAATAATAAAGCATTTTTTTTTTTAAACATTACCTTGTAAAAATTTCTACAAATGTCTTATATGTGGAAAAATCAATAGTTCTCATTCCTGAAAATAAGTACAAAGAAAAAGCAAAAATAAGTTTATTTAATATGAAAAGCAATAAAAAATTGTTTACAGTAGAGTAATAGATTTTAAAAATTGTTTCTTTTATGAGAGGATCAGAAAAAATATATACAAGTTGAGAACTTTAAAACTTAACATCTGACTTTTAGCATCTGATTTAATCCACTGACTTATTTTTTATTTTGTAGTGTGGAAGGGAAAATGTCTTACCTCCTGGAACAAAATGTGCTTGTATGTGTCTTGCATGCAAAATACATAAAAGAAAATGTTTGCTCCAAGAGCTGCAATTTAAGAACAACTTGATTTCAGAGCTCAGAGTATTTGCAAGGTGAATTTGTGGCTTATGCAAATTTCCAAGCTTCAGCCACTTGATAAAATAAGCATGAGTGAGAGAACATCAAACGGGTTGCAGATGCCAATGAGTCAAGTGGTCATGCTCTGTGTGGGGAGTTTCGTGGTAGTCTCACCAAATGAGAATGAAAAGAAGACAGAGTAAAACTGGTACTCCGAACAGCCATACCTTTTTAGCTGTGCTTGGTTTATTTACACATATTCTAAAGAAAAGCATTTTAAGACTCACCACCCTGCTTTCCCTACTAACAAATAAGCCATTGTGTATAAGTACAGGAATTGAAAGCAGATTGAGACTGTGATTGCATTGGATATTAGATCAATTTCTGATATCACTTTTAAAGTAGATTACATCTTTCTATTTCTGGAATGTACCAACAGTTTAAAATTATACAACCTCACACTAGTATACAACAGTCATCAGCATCATTGTCATTGCTTCCTGTTGGCTTCTGGTTGAGCATATCAACATATTTCATTTTAGGATCTGACTAATTCCAGTTGCTAGCCACATGGACATCCATACTTTTTAACCCAGATTTGTTTTTTTTTTGTTTCTTCTTTCTCAGACTAACCTTCTCTTACTTGGACTTTTTTAAAACTAATTTTTCACCCAATTCAAGGCCCATAAGCCACTCAAGTTAGAAGGTTACTGAATGAGATTGGTGTGTGAATATAATAGGATGAGGTAAGATATGCAGATTATGAAGGTATGTAGGATAGATAACAGCTGACCCTAGACTTCTTTGTATTTTATCAGGGTGCTCAAGGTAAATATCAAGGGCACTGGACCATATGAGGTAGCAGTATTCTAAGCATTGGTTAATGGTAGACTTATAGATATGTAAGATAGATTCTGGAGAGAAAAATTGTCTTGCATGACACAGTGAACCAGCATTTTTAGCTGCTGATCTAGCAATGGATTCAATATAGTCTTTCCACTTCATGTCAGTTGACAAAATTAGTCTGAGAAGGTGCAACAAATCACTTTCCTGGAGGTTAGCACTGCTGATGGAAGGCAGAGAGGGATCTCTCAGGTGATTAATGGAGAGATGTTTAGTTTTGGAGGCGTTAAAATTAACAAGCCATCTTTTGCCCCAGCTAAATGTAGACTTGTGGTCATCTTTCACATTGGCTGCCATTTTGACCTTGTCAGACCAATCAGCCATACTATTGAAACAGGAGTAAATGGTTGTGTCATTAGTGTAGATACCAAGTTGAGAGCTGATGTCATTAGGAAGGTTATTAATGAAAATTAAAAACAGAGTAGGACCTACATTAGTATGAAAGGATCTAGAGGAGTGGCCATTCAGGATAACCTTCATTTCACAATTTGATAGAAAAGACTGGATCAATTAAAAAATGTGCCCAGAGACACCATAACTTTTCAGCCTGCGGAGAAGACCTGTATGCCAAACCTTGTCAAAGGTTTTCAATGTATCCAATATTACAGCCTGTTTTTATGATAGACTTTTTCTGCAATTATTGTCAGTACATCAATATTTGACCTGGAGAAATGAAAGCCATATTGCTTGTCTGAAAAAAGGCCTTGTGATGACAGATGATGAACCAATTCAGCATTGATTAAGTCCTCTAGGAGTTTCCCAAAAATAGGTAGATGGCTAATAGGCCAATAGTTCGGATATTTGGACAGTTCACTAAAGTTCTTAAAAACTGGAACAACAGATGATGAATTTCAGCAAGTAGGAAAGCAGGAGGCAGTAAGACATTTAAAAGAAGAGCCTGCAAGATGAGATGCTTAACTAATTCAGAGTTAATTAGAGCCTCTAAAACTTTGTCAAAAATAGGTAGAAGGCTAATAGGCTGATAGAAGAATAAGATAGTTTGATTGAGTTCTTAAATACTAAAACTACAGAAGAGGATTTCCAACAAACAGGAAAGCAAGAAGGCATTTATTGTTGAGTTTAGAGAGAATAGGAGCCAGTTCAAGTGCACATTTCTTAAGGGCGATTACATCAAATCCACATTCTTTGTTAAGATCTAGTTTAGAGATGATAGCGGAAACCATGGAGAGAGTTATATGCATGTCACTCAATGGAGTCTCAGTTCTAAGTGGAAAGTCCGACAAAGAAACAACTGATGAGTCAAGAGTAGAATTTGTAAAGAATTTATGAACAAAACATTCTGCTTTATCAAAAGATGTTAACACCTCAAATCGATTGAATTTATTTAGCACACTATTAATTTATTTAAAACACTATGACAGATCCACGAGTAGTCATGAGAACTAAACTTGTTAGAGGCTATACGGTACCTCATTTTATCAACAAAGAACAGCTTAGCCTCTGTGGACACATTTTCAATTATTGTAAGCAGATACTAATAGGTGCCTGTTGTGATCAGAAATAACATGCTGGTATACCTGAAAAAAGTGATTCCTGTGTGCTATAGTTGCTGAACAGGCTGGTATGAACCAAGGAGAAGATTAGGTATTTCTGTGAAGGTACAAAAGCATCAATGCCAGCTTTAATCCAAGGAGAAACCTCTGTTGCACAATTCTCCATAAGAAGTTTAAGAATATCAATCCAAGGGGCATTTGGAAGAAATCTGGAAGAATCCCAATCAGTACACTGGTAACAGAAGGAAGTCTTGTGCATAGGAATTTCCTTTCTAATAGATGACCCAAAAGAAATATCAACATGTACTACAGCATGATCTGAATTGCTAAGAGGACACAGATGTGATGCTCTACAAGAACTACAAGAAGAAGTAAGAAACAAATCAAGTAAAGAGGAAAGTTGATCAGATTTATTAGGGAAATGAGTAGGGGAACACACTATTTGACTGAGAGACTGAGCAACGAAAAAATTGAAAGTCTGAATACCAGCAACTTCAGTAACATTAGAATGCTTAAGCCACTTGTCATGATTAGCATTAAAATCACCAAACACAAAAATATTTGCAGATGCATGTAGAGAAAGAGAGAGCCATTTCTATATCAGAAATTTTGTTTAATATATTACAGTCCTGAGTAGAAAGAGAGTGATAAAGGAAAAAGAGATATCTAAGAGAGTGCAATAACAAAAGACTTGCACATGAAAGAATCATTTGGGGACTCAAGTTGGTATTGGGTGAAACCATCTCTAGCACAGTGTATTCTGTGTTCAATTTCCTTTTTTCCTATTCTAAATATGTTATTACTGATCCATATGCTGGGCTATTTGAAGTATTTATTATTTACTGATTGCACATCTTGAATTTTTATAAAATTGGACACTGAGATCAATACCAAGTTGTGACAGTCTGTTTCATACTTGAATGCTAGATCCAGCTAGTTTCCTAGAATGTTTCCTAACCCAGGATAAGTGTTGAATTCATTTGCTCCAAAAAAGTCTAAGGTCATTCATCTGCTGAGAAGGTGCTGGTCTCAAGTTTTGGGATGCAAAAGGAATTGCGTTTATTGACTATCATCAAAAGGGCTACACCATCAATGGAGAGCATTATGCCAACTTGCTGATGCAGTTACAAAAGGCTATCAAGACCAAATGCCCAGGAAAACTGACAAAAGGGTTTTTGTTTCATCAGGGCAATTCTCTAGCACACAAGTCTTTGTTTGCAATGGTTGCCATGCGTGATTATGGCTTTATACTGATTGATAACCCTCCCTATTCCCCTGATTTGACTATCATCTGCTCCCCAGCATGAAAAACATTTGGGTGGGAACCAGTATCACAGTGATGATGACGTCATATTCTGCTGTTGATGTCTTTTTTGCTCAACAGGATGAAAGCTTCTTCACCAATGAAATCGAAGCACTGCAACACCAATGGAAGAAGTTTGTGAACTGCAAGGGGGACTATGTTGAAAAATAAACCTCATTTGGTCATGTTCCATGAGAGTATTTTGGTCAGCCTATGAACTTTTCAGCCGACCCTCATACTTATGCTCTATCACTTCCCATAAATATAGCATACCATAAAACTATATTTTTATCATATATAGGAGGCACGGTGGAGTAATGGTTATTGGCTCAGATTGAGGAATCGCAGAACCGAGTTCGAATCCGGGTTGAATCCATTACATTCACTTATGTGCTAATACCCTTGGGAAAGGTGTGAATCCTCTTCTTCTCCCTCCAGCTATGGGTAAAATAGCAGGACAGACTGGATTCTATAGCCTTGGGTGGCAACTGGTCTAGGAGAAGGACAACTCTGAATTCAAAACCTGAGGCGGTGTTGTTTGGGGACCTTGTGGCACGTAGTGCACCAGGTCTCTGTATTTGGCCCTTCAAAAAGTGTGGATGGTCCTGCACGAAACCTTCACCACTATAATTGAATCTCATGTGCCGGTGTTGGGCTGTCAGTTTCCTGGAAACTGATCTGCTTGAGCCTCATACGTCGAACCATTTGACGGGAGAATCGATATATATATATATATATATATATATATATATATATATATATATAAAACACTAATATTCCTTTATTTATAATTTATTACATTGTAATTGTAATCACAATCCAATTCATCAGACCTACAAATTCAAAAGGAAACAGAAAATATAACTCCAGGTATAAAAAACAAAATTTCAGTGAGAGTGTCTGTGTGAGAGTGAGAAACAAGGGTGAGAGGGAAATGTATGAAAGCTCTAGGGAGAAGTGTAACAGAAGAAAGAATAGGAAAGGCCTTAAGGAATAAAATTTTAAAGGGAGAAGTTAAATAATGGTTTAAAAGAGTGAGATACAGATAAATAAATCACTACCAATTCATTGACCTAAAATTAAAAAACAGACACCAGAAAAGCGTGGATACATTTGTTGGGACATTAGACACAATAAATGATTATACAATCCAAATTTAAAATCTAGCCAATTTACACTGCTGATGTATATATGAAACTTTGCCATCTGGTTTGCATTTACTAGCCTTATGTATACAGTGTAACCCTTATGTATACAGTGTAATCAATAAGAGAGTTGTCGGGACCGGAGAAGAAGTCTCTTATATCCGGTTTGGTCTATTTTATATACATTAACACAGGCTCTAATTTGGGACCAGAGAAAATCTCTCTTATATCCGGGTTTCTCTTATATCTGGGTTACACTGTACATGAAAAGAGAAGATGGGAGAGAGGAAAAAAAGGCCCAAGGAAAAAGAAAAAAGGCCAAACTAAAACAGAGCCTTTATAAGAGAAATGATGTGTAATCAAGAACAATTTGAAAAAAAAGCATGCAATATATATATATATATATATATATATATATATATATAAAACTAAAATCCCAAGTATTGGCAACCTACACACATATAAAAAAACTAGCAGTATGAATTCTTGTGTTCTAAACTATGATAGCTAATGCCCTGGAAGATATAAAATAGCTGTAATTAAAAAACTTTCTAAATAAAGTATACCTAAATTATTCTTCCTAGAGAATATTTCTGAGTGAACTCAAACACATAAAGCAAACATTAGTTAACAATAATTTTCCCAGCTGCATCATCAATAAATAAAATTATTCTTACAAAAAAATTCATAACACTGTTACTAAAAATACAATAAATACAACAAAAGATTAAAATATTTTACTGTAACCAGATGCCATTAAGAACAATTACAAGCAAGATGGGTTCGTCATGCAACAAATAATTGGAAGTATATTTCAGCTCTAAATCCTGGCAAACATATAAAATTTATAATATATTACAGAAAATAAAAAAAACGGCAACCTCGTCATCACTAATCAAAATAACCCTACTAAATCTTAACTAGTGATGACCAATGTAGTGTATCAGTTTAACTGCCCATTACAAGACTGTTTCTTGTCATAAATCAATTAGTTATATCGGTCATGTCACTAACTCCTTGAGAAGATACCTTATTTGTCATTTATCTGACCGGTGCTATAAAAAGGCATTTAGCCACTCACAAGGTACAAAAACCCATAAGGAAAATTCTGGTTGATAACACAATCATCCTTCATAAGTCAAAAAAAACCAAAAATATCTTGCTGTCAGAGAAGCCCTCAACATAAAACATCTGACACCCAGTATTAATCTCACCTTATGTAACAATGGAATAAATGTGCTAAAAGTTTTTTTGAAATGACTCAGAATAAATGCTACTACTATATGGGAATCATGCAACTACATTTTAAACAGGAAACCATGAAAAGAAATTAACAACAGTCAACAACAAACCACTTGAAAATGGCTGAGGAAGTGGATGAAATTGCTTCAGGCAATAGACACTATTGACAATATTTACACTTTCTTATCCCCAACAAACAGAAAAATGTAAAAATATTAGAAAAACTAAATAAAAAATTTATCAAATTTTCCTTGTCTGTCATATTCAATGTCATATATTTGAAAGAAAGGTTGCTGCCAAAATATATATTTATATATATATATATATATATATATATATATATATATATATATATATATATATATATATATATATATTCTTAAACTGTATGTATATTATGTTTCCTGGCCTGTGTATTCAAAAAATCTTAATAAAGAAAATGTGCTTTCTGGCAGGAATTGAACCTGCATCCCTCTTTGTAGGAGAAATCAACATCTCATCTGGTATATTTTACTTCTTGGCTATAGAGAGTGTTACAGTACAGCAAGGCTTTATTTTTCATTTTAAGGACAGCACACTTCCTCACTATATACACAGACACACAGAATTATGGAACAATAAATTAGGAGTTGTGATAAAAAACAACTGAAATTAAGATGGAAAAAAATCTAGCTAGAAATTAAAAATAATCTGAAAAGCATATTTCTAGGCAATCAATATTTGAGTGACAATAAGAATTGTGATTGAATTTATTAATATTTTAATGCTTAGTTCCATAATTCCTAGAGCATTATCAACATCAATTCTTGTCTGTTAATATTGATTACCTACAAGCATGTTTCTTCAATGTTAGCATTGAAGTCATCAAATTCTTATCAGGGACCATTTTAGTGCAGACTTCTAACTCAATTAGGTTAGTATAAGGTTTCCATTTAATTAGATCAAGAGATCTGGAATAAAAAAAAACAAAACAACAGAGTTAAGATAAAAGAAATACTAGTCAAAAATGAATAATTCACAATGCTTTATCTCAAAAATTCAAATGCTTATGGTTATATCACATTGAAACACCTGTTCCCACAAAATCACCGAAGTTAGGTTTTGTGATGTCAACGAACGCTTATTGCCAACTTTTTTGATGCCAACGAATACTTGTTTTCACTTTCGTAAACCTCATTGTAGTAGAGACTTTGTAATCGCAGATACAACTATAGTATGCTGTTGAACAATGCTAGTGTCAGACGCTTTCAAATATCATTCACACTAATAGTACTTGCTCAATAATACTTGCTTGAATAGTAATCCATATAGTGAAATAGTATAGAGAATAGCAGTTCATATAGTAATAGAGTATACAGTATAAATAGTGATCCAAATACTAATAAAGGATAGAATAGAATGCAACCCGTATAGTGTAGAGGATAGACTAGAAATAGTGATCAATTAGACGCAAAGCTAATTCCTACTTATGCATTTCCTCTATGGCTCCATAGTCTACTTAATTCAATAATGAGATTGTCTGTGTTTGCTCACTGGCGATCTATGTTCAAACTCAAGCATCAACACTTTATTCTTATATAATATTAGGCAATGATGAGACTGGTCAGGTCAGGTGATATGGCTGACTGTTTGGGAATACCAGATGCTGTATACTTCCATGTACAGATGCTGTAATGTATAATGGCTTGGAATTGTAAATCAGAGTGCTGAGTTCCAATTCCTGTTGGGTTCGTAATATTTGCTTATGTGCAAATACTCTTGAGAAAGGCACAAATCCATCTCTTCTTCCCCCAAACTCTGGATTAATTAGTAAGACTTGTAACCATTATTATCTCCAAAAATATTCTTACAATCTAAACTTTTTTCTGGCTTTAAATAACCTGCAAATGGTTGATAAACTATAAAAAAAACGAATAACTCAAAAATTCAAAGACAATTACATTTGTTAATTCTGCTCGTTCTTCCATTAGTCAGCAAGTTATCAAGTGCATTTAGTTACTGCAAGATAAATAATGAACCATACCAATTTGATTGTGAGAAAAGATGGAAGAAAAATGTATTAGAGACACTGTTGGTTTTAGTGAAAGAAAGGAAGAAAGAAATGAAAAGAAACAAAACAAACATTATCAGTCTACATTTTTCAGATGAGGTATTGCAATTACTTACACTATTTACATTGGACTGTTGTCTTCATCTTTGTTGCAATATTCATGATGCTTCAGTCGTTGTATGCCCCTGCCTTCTTCAGGTGATTGGAATTTTGAACTGAACCCTTTATTTCATCCACCAGGGTAGATTGCTTTATTTCCATGTGCTATGTCTCTTCTGGATATCTCGGTATCAGTTATCTCCCATTAACTCAACTCACCACGTTTTTGTTCACCTCTGCTGTAGCCAGGTATTGAATTTGTAGCAGAAAAACACAATTTACATATAGTTAGAGATAACAAATTAAAGCCAAATTTATACAATTATTAAAAAAACATATATCGCTAACTACACACCAATTTTCATCTGGTTAAGTTACACACTTGCTGCACTCTCCTCAAAACAAATTTTAAAACAAACACAAATATGCTGGCCATTATCGACATGACTCTTATTTGCCATAGATGTTTACAACTACATTCATGTGTTTCCCTTATATATGCTATAAGAGAAGCTGGACCAGGAAGCAGAGAGCAGAGTAAGAGATGCACACACTACTCAAAAGCATGGCTGATTGATTGTCCAAACAACCTCCTTTGAACACAGAAAGAGAATGGATTCCACTATCAATTCAGCTGGTTTAAGCATAATCTTTTTTTCACACTCTCATTTCACACCTTGTATACTGTACATTCGAATGCTAGCTTACCAGACACATTTTCATACCTTGTAAATGAAAATAAATTTTTGGTCATTTCTCCAAACCTGTGTCTAATTTGTTTGTTTACTCCAACCAATTTCCACTCTAGGATCAAACACACAACTGTTAGGTTTGAATCACTGAGTTGGTTGAATCCAATGACTTAACCCAAAGAGTTGTAAGTTCAATACCTGGCTACAGCAGAGGTGAAAAAATCTTGGACAGTTGAATTAAAGAGCAATAACTGATATTGAGATATCTGGAAGAGGCATGGCCTTTGGAACTAGAACAATCTACCTCTGTGGACAAAATAAAGGGTTCCAATGTATAACACCTGAAGAAGAATAGAGCATACAACAGCTGAAATATCGTGAATATGACAACAAAGATAAGGATAACAGTTTGAATAATGTAAATAGTGTAAAGAAACATTATCAGGTACTTAATGGAAAAAAGGAAAGGAATAGGAAGAAACAATGGATTGTTAATTGATTTGTTTTTATGACTTATTAGCCTTTTTTATAGGGATTCACCTGGTTACATGTGTGTGTGTGTGTGTGTGTGTGTGTGTGTGTGTGTGTGTGTGTGTGTGTGTGTGCACATGCTTGGCAGTGTATTGAGTGAAATGAACAAACCCAAGGCTTGAAATAACTGTTTGACAGCATTTATTTGTGGATGAAAAGAGTGCAAAATAGTGATATATTGCAGGAAAAAGTTGGGTTTCACAGTTAACAGAGTTCTTCCTTTGAGTAGATGTTTCATAGAGAAATTTCTCCACTTGTCAATCTCAGTGTTAAGCTGTTAGGGCCGATACATCTCTTCTGCTGCAAGGGTTGTGAGTAGTTTTTCCTTTGGATAAGAGTCACAAAGAGAGATTTCTCCAGTTGTTTCCATGAGAGATCCCACATGCCACAATAGCCAACAAGCAAGATAGTTTTTATGTTTTATGAATTATTTAAAGCTGGATCATATATTGGATTGTAAGAATAATAAATTTTATTTTTTTGCAAGATTATTATATAGTCGTGGAATTTGCAGGGAATGTATTCATTCATTAAATTAAAAATTATTAGGACTCACAGTTACTTACTTATGTTAAAATACAGGTGCTCATATGATCACTGAAGTTAAGCAACGTTGATCCTGGTCAGTACCTAGATGGGTGACTGCTTAGGAATACCAGATACTGTAAGCTTGGAAATGCTTGTGGTGTAATGGATAACTGCTAGTAATTGAAAATCAGAAAAGTCGAGTTCCAATTCCATATTCATTTACGTGCAGATACCCTTGTTAATGTTATGAATCCTCCTCTTCACCCCGCCCGTCAATTATGGGTTAATTAGTAAGACTTGTATCGGTAAGTCCTTATTATCTACAAAGTATTCTGAAAATCTAAAAATATCTTCTGGCTTTAAGTAACCTGCAAAAAAGGCTGATAAGCCATAAAAATTATTACATACAACATTCAAAACAGGGAAACCATGAAATTTTCACAGGTATTACTAGTTACATAGTATACTAAAAATTAAAAGAAATGAGATTAAATAGTCAAAAATTAAGTGTTGTATATAAAACATTCAAATATAACTAATACTAATGGTTAAATGATATATTTACTTCTTCCTGTTAATGTTACTTTATGATTTGTTTGACCTGACAATGGCCGCAGAATGACGTCATTCATTTTCTTTGTCTTCAGTACTTGAAAGTGTAACTGAAGCTGAAATATGAAAACTGTAATAGTCTATCCATGAATAACATTCTGATCATGTCGAAAAAAGCCTAAAGGGATGTAACTCTTACATTTGTTTGACATGACAGATCAAGTACTGATTTATGTTTTTTGAATGCTTGGACTCCATTAAATAATAGAAAAAATCTTTTTTTATCTAATAATTCTTAACTGAAACCTATTTCGTACCCATTCACTTGAAGGTATAGCTTGAAGTTTCCTGTTTACACATCAGTGTCTTAACATTTAATTACCCAAGAATGCAATTACTTCAGCCAGCAGAATATCTCCAGTGGCTCCACTTACCTGCTTAAACTGACACGAACTGTTTACCCTATTAGCTGATCTAAATTGGTTACTCATGTCAGTACTGATCAGTTCAATGATACTTAACTTCAGTGATCAGACGACCGTAAGCTGTCAGTGAAGGAGACACATTCAAAAGAAGACTGGCTGGTGAACAGGTTTTTATAAAGTGAGTTATGTCCCTTGTTGCTACTCAAATCCTTAGTTTACCACAACATTGATGTACGTCGTGTATTAGAAACCTCATTTTATAACTAAATTTCTCCATCTATTTCTGTCATTGCAAAGGGCTTCCAACCGTCTGTTAATTTCTTCGAAATCAATGTGCAGTTTGTTTGACATCGAACTCCTTTTTATCATAGATAACCAGATTACTTTTAGTTGGAATACAGGTTGTTTTTTTTCTTTCTTGACAAATTCGTTGAGTGTTTTTCTGGCAGGAGTGTTTATTATCGAGTCAAGAAAAAAGAAAAAGAAAAGGTGGACAAGCCTTTGTAATGTTTGTTGTTTAATGGCGGGGTTCCATTGTTTCTGGTCAGTTTGTTGATAACACATTTCATTGTTGATTGTTCTGAGCCACATCAGATACTATGTTATTTTAACAGCAGCCTAAAAACAAATTAAGATTCAAATGAGTTCTCATTTACAAAGCTTGAATTTGCCACAAGGCTGCAAGCATGTGCCACCCAGTGAGAATCAGACTCACTACTCAGAATTTCTACTGAATAGTGAATATGTTACTTATTCTAGTGGAGTTATAGCTCTGAGTAAATAATTATAAACCCCCTTATACATATATATATATATATATATATATACTCATAAAAATGAGAAACAATAAGATGTGGAAACAAGAAACGAGTATTATTTATTATCTTATTGTTATATAATGTTGGAGACAGTAATACTGAGTAAAATTGTGAGTTTGGGGTCAAATGGAGACCAAATATGGATTGGAAACCGACAGAATGGTAAGACAAAGAATAAGTAAAAGTGTTTAGTCTTTTTCGAATGTTTTTTTTGTTTTTTTTATGTATATGATGTAATGAGTTTCCAGACAATTTAGTTGGAACATACAAGAAGTGTTTGAGGTTTTCTTACCTCAAATTTCTGTTGAGGGCTGAGAGAGAAATATTAATATTATGGCCTGTAAAAGGGAAAGGAGCCAAAGTTTTTGTTGACACACATGTTGACGGCCTGTCCATGTTGACTGCTTGTCTGATAGTTAGAATTTCATGTGTTTGTGTCTGTAGAGGAGAAAAGTGGGGTTGATTCATATTGGTTTAGAAAGAGTGAATTATTGATAATTATAATTCTTATAATTATTTTATTATAATTATTTTTGACACAATAATTAATTTTTATTTATGGACACAATGAAATGACAGTATAATTAATTTTTTATTTATTTATGGACAAAACGCTATTATCACATGCTAAGTCACTCAAAAATATTTACTAAACCTCTCTTAGTTTGACACAAGGCTACAAATTAAGAGCATCATGTGAGGATTGAACTCAGTTTTCAGTAGTAATGGTCAACCAGACTAGCTCATTAAATATTATCCCTAAGATTCAGATGAGTTAAAATAATTAGCTAATTAATTATGATGACAGACATAAAAGAAGCAATGAATTCTTGCATTTGAATTAATTCACACCTAAAAGTGGTGAGATATTCATTTTAGTTTTTATAAATTTCAAATTCTGTGATTAGTGAGGCATCAGTTTATGATAACAATGAATACATTTTTTCTGAAAGATTAAATCAAAAAATCAGAAATATTTTGGTCAAAATTTTTAAAATGTTTTAAATTCATTTTGTCACATTTTAATGCTTATTCCCATTAATTTTAAAGCATGTCCACATCAATTCTTGTCTGTTAATATTGATTGCCTGCAAGCAGTTTGTTCAGGTTTATCATTTGAATCATTACCATAGGTTATTTTTGTGCTGTGTTTTTTAGTGGTAAACTAGATAGAAAGAATACAGAAAAGTTGAATGGAGCTGTGTGTGTAGAGATGTCCTTTTTCATATGTGTAATGTGCATGTATGCAAAGTTCTTATGAAAGATTGTAAGAGACTAACATTTTGAGAAGAGTTCTTTGTTGCTTTGGTAAAATTATGTCTGAGTATAATCAAATAAGCTTAATAGTATTAATAGAAGCAATATTCTCACATTATCTGAATTTAGTAAATGAAGCACTCTCATTATTTTTATGTTGTTGGAATGGTTCAATCTGTTGAGGAAATATTTGGTGATGATAATATGCAGATGTGTTGGTGTTTCCTCAAACATGAGAGTATAATAATGAATAAACAAATAATTTATGTACAGTTAACAACAGATTTTATTTCCTAAGCAAGATAAATAGAAAGTGTAGAGTGACTGGTCATGGTTAAATGCAAATAAATGGCAGAAGGGCTCAACAAAATTGACAAATTTTGCAATAAACAACAAAAAAGGAAAGAAAAGAACATGGCAAAAATAATATAAAGCAAGCAAACAATATATGCAAGGCAAAGCAACAGTAATATGGCAAAAAATTCACAAAGAATTGTGGTTGACACACAAGAACAAATTCAGACAAGTGAACGTAGCATTCTGTGTTCAAGATAAGACAGACTGGGGCTGAGTCATATGAAACTGAGAACTGGCCTGTTTTATTATCTAGGAAGAAATTCCAGCATGCATTTGCATTTAAATTGGGGAGGGGCAAGTGTTTTGCAGTCATTCCCACTAGATTGGAATCAGTAGTAAGAATACAAAAGGGCTAAGTGCAGATGTGTGTGTAGAGATATTCTTTTTTCATATGTGCAAGCATACAAAGTTTCTATGAAAGATTGTGAAAGACTAACATTTTGAGAAAAGTTCCTTGTTGCTTCGATAAAATTATTAGACATACCTATGTGTAGTCTAGTAAATGTAGAGCATTTGTATGCTGAATACTTTCTGTTGTGTTCAATTCTCAGAAGCAAAATGAAATATATCTTATCTCTAAGGTATCCTGTGTTTAAAAGAGAAAAAAAGAGGCTGAGCCCTTTTCTTATATACAGTTTTTTGCAACATCATCTGGCAGTCATTAGCTGAAGTTCTTTGGCTGACAAATAGGGTAATCCTACAACTGTATCCTTCTTAAACAGCTTAGTAACTTTAAGATTTAATTTAATCAGATCATTGGAATATTTTCTAAGTAGCAAAAACTTTAAAAGTAGGAAAGAAATCAATACAGCATTAATAGAATTCTTTTTATCCAGAAACTCAGATTCTTTCAATAAAGAATAAAAAATTACTTTCATAGCAAGCTTTTGTTATTGCTAATAATGAAGATCATGTCCTTGACACATCTAGCTTCTGTTAGACTTGAAGCATGAGCAAGGTTTTATTCTTTCCCAAAATACAACATTACTTTCACAGCAACCTTATATTCATTGTGCCAAATATTGGAAATTTGGTAAACTTGAACCTTTATAACCACAAAAAATGGAGAGTCAAAAGGACAGTTTTTCCATTGACACTGCTATTATTTTAACTAGTTTTTAAAAGTGATAATTTGAATTGGAATAAAACCTAGACATATGATGAAAGTTAATTTATATATTTTTGTTCTTGAGAATTTAAAACAAAAGTATTAAACACTGTTTACTAGTTTATTTATTCACAAGAATAATTTTATATTTGCAATATTCTAAAAACTAATACAATTAGAACTAAAGTGTGATGATGTAATTCTGCATGTCATGGCACAAGCTGTGATGACATCTAAGGTCGGCTGTATGTGAATACACTGGTGTTTGCTATGTTCCACAGATTCATCTTAATTATGGCTGTGAACATCGCCAACAAAGAAATAACGACAAATTCTTTTCAGGACACTTGTTGGGTTGGGAAGTAGTGAAAGAATATGTCTTCCTTCTGCTATGAGAAAGTGAACTATCTGATTTCTTACTAAGTTCCAGTTATAGAAAACAGACCCCTATACAATTACAGCCTTACCATTTCACTGACTGCTGGCCATTTCACTGATCACTTATTATATGGATACTGGTTGGTGGATCCTCCCCCCCCCTTTTCGTCCACTTGTGTTCCACCAACTGGAAAGGGGGACCATCCAGACAGGTTTTGGTCGGGCAATCTTTCAAAGAACCTTACTTTTATAGCTATCTAAAAACTGTAACAAAACTTTATATTTATCAGTTTAAAGGTGGGCTGGAGACAGGGTTGCTGAAAAATCCTGGTCATTAAATTTATTCAAAGATGGGTTGGAGACAAGGGTCCTGAGAAACCCTGGTCATTAAATTGACTTAAAAGGAAAAAGAATCTATTCATCTCCTAAGGATGGTTGAGAAATCATTATTATCATTTACCAATTACCTTTAAATGCAGTCACCATTAAATCCTAATGATGACTAATGTTGCATTTTGTTTTCCTCTCATCAGAATTTGTTGTTACTATATATATTTTTGTATTCATTTCACCCCAAACAAGACAATAAAGCCACTAAGATATAAGGGGTTACTAAGTGTGAAAGAATATGAAAAAAAGAATAACACTATTAAAGAGAGAAAACAATAAATGAACAGGAATTAAGAAGACAAAAAATAACAATTGAAATTGCATTTAAATTTTTTGAAGGTTATAGTTGATTGGAAAGCAAGAAGCTGGAAGAGAGTTACACAAGCGAGAAGTACGGGAGAAGAAACTGTTAGCATAGCATTTACGGTTACAACTAACCATTTCAACTGTAAAATACCAATCTAGTATTGTACTGAAATTTGTAAAGTTTAAGTACCATAGAAGAAAGCTCATCAGAACAATTACCATGAAAATATTAGCAATCTTTAACCTTTGTGCCTGCAAAAAGCAGTGTGTCAAAAAGGTAGTTTTTCCCTTGCCACCAGTATTATTTTAACTACCTTCACTCCTTGATAATGTTTATTGTTTTAAAACGTGATTATTAGAATTGTAATAAAGCCTAAACATATGATGAAACTGAATTATTGCCGCCATTGAATATTACCCAAATATTAATCTACATCCAGGCTTTTTCCCTATTTCACCTTTCTTAACAGAATTACTACTCTCCCCAAAAAATGTACACAGCAATATCATGAAATCAAAAGAAAATGGTTGAATCACAGCAGCACAGCAATAATAACAATATCTCCACACATGACAGTAATTGATGTAATTTTCAGTTAACAGTATGAAAATATTGTTCTCTAAATTCTTCCAGTTGCTAAGGACATTTTGTTTTTGTTATTATTAGTTACTTTGTTTAAATAGATTCATTTCATTTTTTGCCTTGAGAAAGTCCACATTGGATGAAATGTATCGGCAACTATTACAGTTTTCCTATTGTCATTTATATTTATAAATATGGTAGTGAATGTTGAACAATCTCCCCACAGATAAGGAAAAACCTAGAATCAGTAGAAATGTGGTTCTATCGAAGGATACTGAAAATTTCATGGATGGAGCAAATAAGCAATAAGGAAGTCTTAAAGAAAATGGCAATAGAAAGAACATGTATACTCAAAATCAGAAAAAGAAAGCTGAAATTCTTTGGAAACATAAGGAGGAAAGAGGGCTTGGTAAACTTAACCCTTATGAGGCATATTGAGGGCAAGAGAGATAGGAAAGGCAGCAAGCCATTTACCTGATGAGCTTGTGTGGATGATGAAATAAGATGGAGGGAGGGTCTTAATAAAGGGAGAAAACTGCTTAGAGACATAAGATGGAAGGCAGGAGAGGAATTAAAAGAGATAGCAAAATGACAAACTTTACTAAGAGCTTCAAAGGATAGGAAATCGTGGAGAACCATGATCATCTATGTCCTGAAGAGACATGGCACACAGAAGAAGAATTATATTCTTGGTAAATAAATTTAATATTTTTTCTTTGTTTTTATTTTATTTATTTTTTATTAATTTTTTTTATATTTGAATGGATTTTAAATGTTTCCCAAAAATGTGACATTACTTCGCAAATAATTTTGTAGATGCTTAAAAGATTAAAGTTCTATGGTACGTGTTACTTGTTTTCATAATTCTTTTTTTTAGTTTTAAAGGACCAATAAGTTACAAAAAAGTTGTATCCTGTTTACAATAGCAAAACAGGAAATCAATGAACCTCAGTTTCTTTTACCCACTCCCCCGGGTCCTTGTAGATGAGGGTGAGTTAGAGTTGGGAGTGAATTTGATGAATATCTGATTCTTGCCAAGAACGGAGAAATTTCTTTTACAGACAAATTGATTTCACCCACAAAGACAAAATCTAATCAATTATTTTTATGCTTCAAACATCTAATTTTGTGTACATTACTGATACATTTTCTACAGACAATTGAACTCATTGCAATATGTTGTTCCCATAATGTTTCGATTGAGTCATTCTGTGACCTTCTTCAGGTATATGAACTAGATTGAAATAGCAAGTGTCTTTCCATTTCTTTTAAGAAATAACACTCAAATTTTTACCATTAAAACTTACAGATGCCTACATCTATGACTTCATGGAGGTACACCCACCTATCAGACCCATGTCTACCTATGGACTCAAGTATAAACTGGACTTATATCTACTTATAGACTCCAGTAGAAACTGATCCTATGTTTACTTTAAAAGTCAAGTATAAACTGGACGTATGACTACCTATAAGCTTGGGTATAAACCAAGCCTATGTTTACCTATTAACTTAAGTATAAATTGGTCCTATGTCTACTTATGAACTCAAGTATAAACTACTCTTATCTCTATCTATAGATTAAAGTATAAACTGCTCCTATGTTTACCTATGGACTCCAGTATAAACTGGACCTATGTTTACCTATTGACTCAAGTATAAACTGAACTTATGTTTACCTACGGAAAGTATAAACTTTGCCTATGTTTACCTATCAATGTTATTATAAACCAGACCTATGTCTACCTTTTTGAATCAGACCTATTTCTACTTATCTCTTAATTCACTGTGATTTCTATCCTACAAGACCTATATTCACCATTAAATAACTCAAGAAGGTTTGATATGTCATTAACTTCACTAGTCTAAACAAAGTTCCCCTTATTTTTTTTTAATCTGCAAACAAATACAATATAAACTTTATAAGCAGAAAGTGACTTGCAGATGAGCTTTGGCAGCCTTTGAATAAATTCTATAGTAAAACAAGTGTAGAGATAATGAGACAAAATGAAAAAAAACTTATTCTGGTATACAAACTAATAGAGAAAAGAAAAAGAGATCTACTTGTAATTTTAAATCCAACAAACATCTTCAATATGAATAATAAAAAAAACAACTTTCTGGCTGTAGCATCTGATAAGGTTAATTATTACTCCTTCCTCAAAATTTTTAATGCACCTTCTTTATACATGAGTTTGTCTTGCTTTCTGATCTGAAGTCACCTGTCATAAGAAAGTGAAACGTGTTGTCTGATCAAGCTTTTCTATTTTGTCTCATTATGGCCACTTTTGTTCAGATATTATTCTACATCCAACTAAAACAAGATGACCATTGTTACAGCATTTAAGAATAGTTTTCTATTATTTATTCAGCTTATAGTTTTAAAAAATAGTGCTGGGAACTTTTGCACATAATATATAGAATTTTTTTTCTCTCCTGGATAGTTTCTTTTGGTTATTGCACAAAAAAGGAAGAATCAATCAACACCAACTCTGAAAATTTTCATTCAAAAATTTAAGAATTAAAGATGCAAAGTAATTCTGAAGAACACTGAAGAACATTTTGGCTGCAATGTTTGTGATAAAAACAACAAAGAAAATTCACTTCAGGACATTGGCATTCATAGCTCTCCACAATTTCTTGTCCTTTGTAGCTCTTAATAAATTTTGTCTTTTTGTTATCTCTCCTAAACCTTGTTCCACCATCCACTTACTCAAGCTTGCTTGGTAAGTTATACGTTGCTTTCCTGTGTCCCTCTTACTTTCAATCTGTCCTGTAAGTATCATATTTTCCAAGCCATCTTTCATCATTATTGCCCTAGAAATTTAAACTATCTCTTCCTTATATTAAGTATAAGTGTCCAATCAGAAAACTTTTACAACCAAGATATAAGGCAGTGAGCCAGTAAGAAACGAGAAACCTTTTCAAAGGGAATCTATAGATGTGTATAGAAACAAATGGAAAATCAACCAAAATCAGAGTTGATAAATTAATTTTGTCCATTCACCGATACTGCAATCATCATAAAATACACAAAGACAATATATGACACATGTATGACTACCTGCAAACCTTAGCTAAACTGTCCTTGCTACATTGAAAACAATCACACCTTCCGTCATCATGGGGTCAAATGGTAGCTATTACATCTGGATAAAAAACATCCATAATCCTATACATTTATATAATTACACTCTCGCTTACATATATGCCCACAGAACAAACCTACCATATAACAAATTTATTCTTGAAAAATAAAGTACAAGTACATCTTGTTTAATTAAATAGTCACCATTTTTGACATGCCACTCATCAGGTAGCTCTTTCATAACTTTTGAGTAAAATTCTGCAGGTTTTGATGTGAACAATTTTTCATCAAACTCCTAAACCTGGTTTTCATTAGAGAGTTTCCTCATCAAAGTGTTTTTGTTATAACAATTGATGTGGTGGTAACAAGGTGACTGACAATGGAACTTAGTACAACAGACACTTTATTTACGCATGTTGGTACAAGTGATCAAATTAGAATGTGGGACAAAGGTCGAAGTTTAATGTGAATTTTTTGGCAGTACCATATAAAAATTGATCAAGCCACCCCCTTTGCACTTCCCATTTTTGGAGATACTTCAGGTGACAGGTAAGCCCTCTCTCGATGGAGAGGTACTGCTTGGGAGGATGGCCCTCTTGGGCTTTAACCAATATTATTCGCAAAACTCTTGTGCTGGTCAGTTATACTTTGTTTGTATAACTAGCTCTGAGTTGTAGTTACTCTCCTTAAAGTAACTCTCGGCAATTCCAATTGACTTCCTTGGGGATATCCAACAGTTTTGCAGTAATTGAAAAAAAGGTAAAAATCATTGGATGCAATATTGGCTGAATATCGTGGTTGGGATAAAACAGACCAACTGAATTTCAAAATATTTTCTTGTGTTATTATTGTGTTGTCATGGAAGAAAACAACATTTTTCATTTAATACCCTGTGTATGCTGCCACTTCAAATTTATTCTTAACTGTCACATATGAATAGTAGTTAGGATGATACATTCGTCATTACAATTAGTTTCCAAAAATGGAAATTACTTATGATATAATACCTAAAGGGAGTGTACTAAACTTGAAGCATCTTGTTACTTAATCCCCATTAAAAACCATCAATTAATACAGGTGTAAAAACAATGTGTACATGATCATGATGATATTACTCATAGATAAATCAGAGTAGTACAGACTTGCTTATAGGCATGGTGCTATGCAGTAGAAATATAAAATCAATATTTCAAGATCTATAAGTATGGCACTAGGACATTGCCCATTATGTATTTAATTGATACTATGAATCTATTAATCTTGATTGCTGAAAGTTCAAATTCACATTAAGGATATGTCAAAATAAAATTGTGAAAGACTTATTTTATTACCTTAGCAAAACTAAATAGGGAAAACCTATAAAGGGAAAAGTGTAGTCATCAACCACTGTAGAAGGAAATAAAAATAATACACACATAAAATCTCTGGAGAATCAAATATCAAAAAAAAATCAGTGCAGAAGAACCCCCCACCCACCCAGTAGGTCTAGTGTATAAATAAATATGGGAGTTATTAATAAAGATAAATGACAGCAAAACTTCAACAAGAGCAGCAGCAGTAAGAAAAGAAAAACTTTGGTGAATGCAATCAAGCATAAGTGTCAGTAGCAGGCAAATTAGGCTTAAGGCTCCAAGTTCTACACTCTGAATTGTCTCATGGGATAATAGCCTAGTGGATGAAAGCTTTGGTTCATAAATTTGCTAGCAACTTACCATAAACCACAGGATTTAAGGTTCACATTTTATACCTGGAATATAAGATGGTCCCTGATTCTGGGGAGGATTTTTAAAACCAAAAGGTTGCCTTGTAACCCAACATATATGATAGTTAAAATTTCTAGTGATCAAATAATGAGGAAAGAATGCTTGGAGAATTTGAAGCTCACAAGATATACTGAAAGCAAGAGGGACGTAGGGAAATGGTGAGTAACTTCTGTAACAAGCTTGCAGAAATGAATGGCAGAATAGGTACTGGGAGGGATGGTGAAAAGAAAACTTACTAAGAGCTACAAAAGACAGGAAATTATGGCGAAAAAGTCAGAATAAGGTGGAATGACCACTTCTGAGACAAAATAAGCAAAGAGAGCCTTACACTGGCCACAGAAGAAATCAATTCAGGTGAAATTACTGTTCCTACTGTTTTAAAAATATCTTGAGTATGAGTAAAGTTAGGTATCATCAAAATTGTCTGTCACTTGTTCTGCAATAACAGTAGCTGATAGCATCAGATCAGTAAGGGTAGAATTATGTTTATTGATATAAATCTTTCCTTTCAGCTCATCTTGGTTATCTTTGGTTGGCCCATTTCCAGAAAGAACTAAAGGATTATTTCTCTTTACTAGGCACCTGTCCAAAACTGGACTGTGGAACTTTTCTTTCAAGCATTCATTGGATGAACAATTATACTTCACATACACAGACATGTTTTTTGTTTATTGCATAACTTGCTGGCCGAGTAACTTAGAAAAGTATCAATGTCATTAATCCACCAAGTGCAGAGTAGAACTTTGCCGAGAAACAGTTATCAATATGACAAGTAACTGAGTCTTATTGTTGATGTTCCCTTACAAGTATAGCTCAATGATCAAAGCAAAGACTTTCGGATTAAAAGGTTCAAGGTCAAATATTTTGTTTAGTTTGCTATTTATGGAATAGAATCTTTGAATGAAAGAAATTATTAAAGATAATTTTTTAAAAAGTTAGAACAAATACACAAAAATAGAAAAAAATGTAAAACAATGATGTTTATTCTTACCAGATTTATTTCACTTTTACAGTGAGGTGATCCTAAGAGGACTAGAAGTCATTCCAGGATTTATTATTGGTCGTCACAATTTGACAACAAAAGATATACAGATAGGAAACAAATGATATGCTGCCCAGAAAGATAGTTCACTGTGCTGTGCTAGATAAGTTTTCTCTCCAGAATCTATCTTACATATTTAAAAGTCTACTTGCATTGAATATTTCTGCCACATATGGTCTGATGCTCCTGCTATATATTTAGAGATTCTCGATAAAATCCAAAGAATAATCTACAATGTTATTGGTCATTTTCCCACTACCATAATGTAGATTCCCCATGCCTTTTCTATAAATTCTTTCATGGTAATTGTTCTGATGAACTTTTCTCTATTTTACCTAGACTTTATGAATTTGTGCAATACTAGATTGGCAGCAAGGTCTCATTCTTTTACAGTTGAAATGACTAGATGTAATTGTAATTTCTATGCAGCAGTTTCTTTTCTCACACTTCTTACTTGTGGAACTCTCTTCAGGCTCCCTGGTTCCCAATCAATTTTGATCTTCAAAAATTTAAATACAATGTCAATAGTTATCTTCTGACTTCTTAATTATTTTTTTTTTATTGTTCTCTCTTTGTTAGCAAGAGGAACAGACCAAGATTTAAGATACTAATTAAAGACATCAAAATCAAGCAAATACAGAAATGTAAATATAAAGGAAGTAGTTTAATGGAGAACAGAAAATATGACACCAGAATCCAAAGATGCATTGAAATAGTGAAAGATGTCTTTCAAAAGCTATGCAAAGTATTAAGAAACAGAAAAAATTCATTAGAAAAAAAAAGAAGAATTCTTAACTGCGATGTATTATCAATCCCCCTATATGGCAGTGAATGCTGGACAATTTCCTCACAGATGAAGAGCAAACTTGAGACATCAGAAATAAAGAAAAGAGTGCTTAACTGCAATGTACTATCAATCCTCCTATTTGGCAGTGAATGCTGGACAACTTCCTCAGAGGTGAAGAGGAGACATGAGACAACAGAAACAAAGTAAAATGTGTGTTAGGTCTGTAAAATGCGTCTGTTCCCATATATAGAGATAGATTGCATAATATGAAGTGGTCTCTCATTGGTTAATTAAAACATGTGGTTGTTTGGAAAAAGCTTACCATGAGGCAAAGAAAAAAAAAAGAGATTCGGACCTGCTCTGAAGTGACATGCAAGGAATTCTCTCCACTGCTAAGGGTACCAGTTACCAGAGTTTACAGATACAAGTTACCTGGTCTCTATTTCACTCCACCAGATAGGTAAGTTCACCTGGCATATTCTCTCTATATAGGAAAGAACATTGTGTTTATATTAATCCTGGTATTTATGTTTTAAATATAAATAAATAACTTTATTAAATGTAGATAAAACTTTTATTCTTATTTGTGTTAACCCCAAAGTAAAGTGGGACAACTACAATAAATTGGTGACTCCCAGCTAAGATATGAACAATAATTTTCGGATTTTATTCCAGTAATATATCATACTTGCATCTTTATGGATAAAAATATTTTTTTAGGTCTGCTCTATGTTGAATGTTATATAGATGTGTGTAACATTTAAAGTGTTCATCTCTTTGTATTTAAAGTGTTCATCTAAAGTGTTCATCTCTTTGTATTTAAAGTTTTCATCTAAAGTGCTCATCTTTCTGTATTTAAAGTGTTCATCTAAAGTGTTCATCTCTTTGTATTTAAAGTGTTCATCTAAAGTGTTCATCTCTTTGTATTTCTATTTAAGACTAAGGAGGATAAACAATGTATTGAAATTTTCTTCTTTGTGATTTATTACAAAAAACATCATAAAAACATTTTAATTTCAGTCTTGTTTTTCTTCCAAAAAATGAAGTAGTCATAAAATTACATAAAAACCTTTTTGCTGTATTCCTACTTTCTGTGTAAACATTTGACATAAAAAAAAAGAAATTTTTTTCAGTCATAAAATCATTTTTCTATCTGAAATTTTGTATTTGCATAAAAAATTTTATTTTTACACATTGCATGTGAATTTTTGTAATTTTCAGGACCTTAATCCAAAATCGCTGTAGTTATTTCCTGACCTATTTTAAATTTGGCGCTTAACCTGTGTGATGCGTATCACTTTCAAAGCCCCACTTCCTTGAATTGACTGAAACAATTATTAGCAGTGGCAGTAGAGCTTACTACTACAATTCTCTGGCATAGTCAATGAACAGGTTTTAAATGCATTATATTTTTAAAAGTCTATTATTGCATCTCTTTTGAAATAAACAATATTGATTTTTCCACATTTTTGATAAAGTCCAACCCAGAATTGTATTTAGCTCAATTGGATAACATTTACAAAGCCAAATGGACAACGTCCCAAAAAGAAAAATTTGCCAATGTAGTTTCTTTGCTTCCAAATGGCATTGCAAGAAATGTTAGGGAGCTTATCATAAAACCGCTGTCCAAGAATCCTTTCGAAGTTTTGGAAAAGGAAATAGTGAGTTGGACTTTGATGTCAGAACAGAAAAAGATTGTCCAAATCTTATCAAAAGAAACACTTGGTGAATGTAAGCCCTCTCAATTTCTAAGAAGGCTAAAAGAATTAGCTGGGAATTATGATGATGATGATATAATTTGTCACATATTTTTGAGTCGGTTACCTGAAATGTGGTAGCCAGTACCAATCATTGTTGGTGATGGTCAGTCACTTGAAAAGTTAACTGATGTTGCCGACAACATGGCTGACATAACAGCAAGAGATGTTTTCATAGCTCATGGGAAAACTGGGGAAATAGAATTAGCCAACTTAATTCTATTGAATTTTAAAATATCAGAGAAGTTGGATGCTCTGTAGATATAGTAAAGATTGGTTCTGCTCCAGCTTCTCACCTCCATGGGAGACATTTTTCTAAATCCAGAGATGGTCAGAGACACATTGAGTCTAGGTTAAAGGGTAGAGGGAAGCCTTCCATGTAATATCTCCACCAGAAATTCGGTACTACTGATACTGATGCGGCTACCAGAAATTCGGTGATAAGGCATGGACCTGTTACACACCATTGCACTTTTAAGGGGCTGGAAAACTGTTAAGCTGGCAATCTTCTGCAACCACTGATGCCAGCAATTTAATAAAAAGTCACTTGGTGCATATTTATGATGACTTCACAGGCCTAAAATTTTTAATAGATAGCAGTGCACAAATATCATTATTGCCCGCTACTAGTTCGGATAGACTTAAAGGAGTCAATAGATTATCATTGCAGACAGTAAACAAATCTGTCAGTAAAACTTATGGCCAGAAAAAAAATGGTGGTCATTTTAGGTTTAAGGTGAAACTTTGGGTAGTTTTTTTATTATTGTTGTTATTGACAAACCAATTTTAGGCTCAAATTTCCTTGACCATTATGGTCTACTTATAGATGTCAAAAGGCATTGCCTTAGAGACCCTCTTACAAATTTGACTAGTACAGGAATGGTCCATAGTATTGTGGCCCATGCCTCACTATAGTGAGTGCTTCATGTGACTTATGTTATATGGAACTCATAAGGCATTTCCCAAATATTGTGAAACATAATTTTCATAAAGAATGTTTTAATCACATCACAACTAAGGGTCCACCATTACATGCAAACCCAGGCATTTGCCACCTGAAAAATTAAAACATATGAATAAGGAGTTCAGTCAAATGATGCAGCTGGGTATCATTTGTCCCTCTTGTAGTAATTGGTCTTCACCCTTGCATTTAGTTTCAAAAGGGAACGATGCATTTTGGGCATGTGGTGATTATCATGCGCTTAATTCTATCACAAAATCTGAGTTGTAGCTGATCCCACATATCTATGATATTATACAGAGTAAATCGATTTTTTCCAAAATAGATTTGATCAGAGCATATAATCAATTACTTATTGAACCAGCAGATATTCCTAAAACAGTTATCACCACTCTGTTTAGTCTGTTTGAATTTTTACACCTACTGTTTGTCCTTCGCAATGCTTGTCAAATTTTCCAAAGGTTCATTGATCATGTCTTACATAGTCTAGATTTTGTATGTGCCTATATTTCTGATGTTCTGGTAGCAAGTTCTTCAGTGGAAGAACATGTGATACTCTTAAGAATAATTTTTGAATGATTTGAGAAATATGGGATGATAATTAATCCAATTAAGTGTGAATTCGGAAAGACAGAAGTTACGTTTTTAGGCCATCGTATAGTTTGAGCTGACATATCCCTTTCTCCTACTAAGATCAAAGCTATTCAGCAATTCTCAGTGTCCATAAACATGAAAAGTTTATGACAATTTTTAGGCACGGTAAATTTTTACTGACACTTTATACCTAATTGCACAAATATCCTTCAACCTCTTACTAATCTTCTAACAGATGTAAAAAAATGTGATATTGTAGTGTCAGGTGATGCACTGACTGCATTTAATAATATTAAAGCTGCTGTGGCAAAAATGATCAAATTATCACAGGTCCTTCCTGATGTAGAGCTGTGTTTGGCAGTTGATACCAGTGCTGTTGGAATTGGTGCTGTAAGAAAAGGGTGATTAACTCAATGTACTATATATCCTCTTATATAGCAGTAAAGGTTGGGCAATTTCCTCAGAGGTGAAGAGGAGACATGAGGCAACAGAAACAAAGAAAAGTGTGCTTAACTGCAATGTATTATCAATCCTAGTATATGGCAGTGAATGCTGGAAAATTTCCTCTGTTGAAGAGGAGACTTGAGGCAACAGAAATTGTTCTACTAAAGAAGATTAATACAATAGACAATGTGAAGAATGAAGTTTTAAAGAAAATGTAAATAAAAAGTTAACTTACACTTAGAATCAGAAAGAAATGGTTGAAATTTCTGGGATACATAATGAGGAAAGAGGGATTGGAAAATTTGACACACACTGGACATTGAAGCCAAAAGGAACAAAGAAACAGTGAGTAACCATGTATAAGAAATTAGTTAAGGAAATAACATTATACATATATATATATATATATATATATATATATATATATATATGAATGTTCACCCAATACAAGACCCAAGAGCCACTCAAGGTAGAGGGTTACTATGTATTGTATGAGCTTAAGAACAGGCAAAAAGTGAAGTGCATGGAGTAATGCAGGAAATATAAGTTAACATTCAACTTGAAGTGATCAAGATTGTAGTGATTGAGAAAACATTCTGCCAGGAGTTTGTTCCACAAAGCTAAGAATATCAGAAGTTGTGTAAAGCCATGATCCCCACATCCTGAATGGACATGATACATAAAAGAACAAGTTTGGCTTAAGAGATGTAATGGAACTATTTCTATCAAGTTTGGACAAAAGCAGATCATTAAGAAATTTAACATGATCTGCTTTTGTCTCAACTTGATAAAAATAGTTCCACTACAGTTGAAGAAATAGCATAAAAAACTGTAGTGACTTGGGAAGATTCTGAGGTCCAACACCAATCCAGAAAATCACTCCCTCTCTCCCATGAAAAAAAAATGTGAACTGATTTTAGTTTGCAACAGGTCATACCTTCCACACAAAACACTCTGGCTATAAGCGCTTTCACCTATAATAGGCCTGAAGGTGTCTAAACTTAGAAAATGGATTCCCCATGATTTGACAAGATCCAATCATGAGGTAACAGCAGATGTCTGCACTTACATGAAGTCATTTCATCATTTTTGGATAGATTAATGATTGGTTGTGAAAAGTGAATGTTTCATAAGAATATAAAATGACATAGATGATAGCTTAATGGAAATGAGCAGGTTAAATCAGAGTCTGAAATTTATCAAGGGAAATATCAGTAAGTGTTTGATGGTATTGCATTGAATTGCAACCAGTCAATGTTACAATTATGTCAGACATCTACTTTTAGCAGTTAAACAGTTAAACACTGTTTTAAAGGAAAAGAGGCCCAGATTAACCAATTGCAAAAGTGTGGAGTTCCATTATGATAACACGTCCCCATACAGCAAAAATTAGATTTGAAAAGCTTGAAGACCATGGATTTTGGGGAGATGATTCCATCTGATTATTATTTACTGCAATGTTTTATAGAACCATCTTAATGAAATGGTTCTTAAAATAAATAAAGAGATGGAAACTACATTTGCTACTTTAATTTAAAAAGCCTTTGGTATGGAGATGATTAATTAAAGAATATAATGTAAAAATTATTATCATAACCACTGCTGTTATTACAAAACTCACACTGCTTGCTGTTGACATATATATATATATATATACTAACCAATGTACCTGGTGTTGTCTGGGTGTATATGGCTGCAGTTGTATAACTGCATCCCTGTCTAGAAATGTCTGCTTGTGTCCCTGCTTGTATGTATCATCCATTGGTATACTAATCCCTCCTCACTCATCTTTTTTATGGTATGTTCTTTGCAAGTGTTTGTTTTTTTTTAATAAAGGAATTCCATGGATAAAACCTTTTTGTGTGGTCATTGCTCAGGGTTAAATTGTTTCAATGTTTTAGATATTCAGTAAATTTCTTGTGGCCATAATAATGTTCAAATAGTATGGCATTGTTCACAAATCTAATAATCAAACAGAAACAGGGATGAAGGGTCAGAGATTGATTGAACTACAAATGAAAATGCATGAATGCACCTACTCCATCTTTGCACATTTAATGTAAAGCTGGGATTAATGAGAGGTTCTTCAAGAATTTTTTCTTTTTAATGCTTCAATAATCCTTCTCAAACAATCTTTACATTAAAGGTTGTTCAAATTCCAATTTAGGATGGAATGATATAAAGAAACATTGGCTAAATGGAAAAAGCCAGTTTTGGACTTAGTTTGCCACAGATTTTGTCCACTTAACTTAAATAATCTGAATCAAAAATTCATGCAAGACAATTTGTGTGTCATATGTAATTTACATGGCAAATTACATGGGGAAGCAAGCAGGACTAAAACCACACTATCTTATTTCTTGCATGATGGCAAATTTTCTGCAACATGTTTGAAGAAAATCAGTTACAAAATGAGGAAGTTATTCAAGTTTTTATTTTAAGTAGTACAAAAAACCTGATTTTTTCACAGTTTTTGCAATTTGTTGTGTGAAGCCAATGTTTCAGGAAAACTATCAAGCACTCTACATAAACCTTGTAACATGAGATATGTTTTGCATTAAGGGCAAAGAACATAAGCTCATCCAGTAAAAATTTTGTTTGCATGTAACTTTGCCTTGGTCATACCCACCTTCAGTTTTATCAATTTTTCTGCCAAACCTGGGGAGGGGGGATGGAGATTGAAATGTTGGTCTTGATCTAACTTGGTAAATTTGCAACATGTGTGTATGATTTCATTGATATATGTGGACGTACATAAATAGCATGCACACACAGATACACAGACATCTTCTGTTTTATATATATATATATATATATATATATATTCAAGATGTACTTATATTATCTTTATTAAACTTAGATTGGCCACTGTAGATGAAAAAAATTCAAAATGCTGTGTAATAATTGTCCCTTGGGTTTGTGTCATAAACTAATTAATACTTAGTGCTATTTCCAAACAAGCAGGCAGACACACACACACACACACACACACACACTACCACCACCACTGTCACCATCATCATCATCATCATTATCAGTTCCTCAACTACTTCAATCATCCGAGTGACCTGAGGGCCAAAGAAACAGACGATCCCCTCTAGGCTTGGCTTGGTTTGGCTTTGATTCTTCTTCCTCATGATCCTTTCAGATGGTTTGATGACACCCATCTCCTCTCCAACCTCTTGACCAACAACCAAAGACCACAGAATATGGTGTGGGTCACCCTTGGACCATAACCCAAACAACCCTGCTCAGGTTTTGAATTCAGAGTTGTTTGATTACCAACTAAGGCTATAGCACCAAGTCTGTCCTGCTATTTACCCATAGCTGGGAGGAGGAATAGATGGATTCATACCCAGTAGTGTGCAGAAGTGGGGGCAGAGTGTGTGATGGTGTGCTTTATGCTTGGTATTCATGCTGGAAGCTCCAATACAAACATTTCAAAGTGTTCAGGTATCAATCTGAGAAGAGTGCAGAGGATTCAGTAAGAGTTGGATGAGTCTAATGGTGATTACAAAGGCATGGAAGCTCAAAAAACTCACTCTGATCATTCTGATAAGTAAAGGACTCCCGAATTTGTTGGTGAGGGCCTCAGACTCAACACGGAGGCCTAGATTAAGTGCCTTGCAGAGGTAGTGCTGACTTTGCTCAAGAGGATGGCTGCTGGAAGACACTATGTCTGGCAACAGGGCTCTGCACCATGTCACACAAGAAAGAGAACCCAGTCATGACTGTCGGACAATTTCTGCGATCACATCTGTGCGAGAAAAAAAAAAACAACTTCTTGCGACACAAAAAATGAACGCCTTCTTGCGACACAAAAATGAACGCCTTCTTGCGAACTAGAAATGAATGCGACACAAAACGAACGCCTACTTGCAACACAACAATTTACGACAGCCAACGAGCAAAACGGCACCCAAGACTGCTGCCGACGGACGAATGAACCAAACCACAGAACGGCTTTTGTCGCCCAAGAAAAGACAATAAACGATTTTATGCATCTTCTTCTTATAGTCCTCGGTCGAGTCCATTATGGTACTCCAAGGTGTGCCCGGCGACAACACACACACGCAATTCGAGGACATTTCCGTGCATGCTCGTTACGACATCACCTCTTACATGTGGCCACCTAACTCCACAGACTATAACCCCCTTGATTATTGCATGTGGGGCACAACTGAGTGAGAGACAAAACTCCTTGTAAGACCAAAGATGAACTGAAGGCAAGGATTATGGCAGTATTCACCAACTTAAACAAGGAGACTGTCCAGAGAAGATGCAGGAGATTCTGAAGTTGTCTGGAGGCTGTGGTTGAACCCAATAGAGATTTTATTGAATAAATTTACTGTTTAGTATTTCAAGATATTTTTATGTAATTCTGGTAAATATATCTGTTAAAATGAGATATCAGTGTTATTTTCATTTTTGCGTAATTTTGATGACAATTTATCCATTGCACAATGTAGAGTATCCAATCAAAACCAAAATGCTGACTCCCATGAGAAATCCTTATCAGTATCTTATTAGTAAACAGATGTTATCCTATTTTTCCCAAAATGAACCAGCACAGCCAGGCAATAATGTTATAATAATGATGCAGTGAAAGTGTTAGTTGGTTAGACTACTTAAAGCCAGACAATATTTTTAGATTGTAAGAAATTTTTGGGTGATAATAATGATTTACTGATACAAGTCCTACTAATTAACCTATAACTGGGTGAGGGGTGAAGAGGTGGAGTCATAACTTTCCAAAAGTTATTTGTGGATAGATGAATATAACAGACTAAACTGGAATTTGATCTCTGCTCTCCAATTTAGAGCCATTATCCATTACACCACCCACACATCCAAGGTTACAGTACCTGGTCACACATCTAGGAACTGACAAGGCTTGATATTGCTTAACTTCTGTGATCAGATGAGAACCTATATTTCAATATGATATGGCTGTAAGCCTGTTAGAACAGTTAAAGATATGTACATATTAATTATAAATTTCAATATAGTTAAGTAATTAAAATAGGTAAAAAATTATTTTTATATTATTATTTTTCTGAATTATGTTTGTTGCTGGTAATTAAAGATTGCTTTGTTTCGTGTTGCTTTTTACCATAATTTGTCCTGTTGTTTTTTTTCTTTTCTTTTCAAAGGTGGAAAATGTGAGTAAAATATCAGAAAATGTAATCTCATAAATAAAAGACTAAAGTGTCAAAAAAAGGGAAAGAAAAAATATACAAATTTAAGAAAATTGCAATCAAGAAATTATTTCCTTGTATTTTGCTGGAACTGTTTTGAAAGAACAAATGACTTTATTTACATTGTTCAGACTATTGTCTTCATCTTTATTGTCATATTCATGACATTTCAGCTGTAGTATGCTCCAGCCGTCTTCAGCTGATATACGTTGGAATTCTGAACCAAACCCTTTATTTCATCCACCAGGGATTAAATTGTTTTAGTTCCATGTGTCATGCCTTTTCTCTATATCTCAGTTTCAGTTATTTCCCTTTAGTAACTCAACTCTCCAAATTTTTGTTCACCTCTGTTGTGGCCAAGTATTGAACTCACAACTCTTTGAGTCAAGTCACTGGATTACTTCAACCAACTCTTTTATTCACTGTGCCAAATGAATTGTAGCTTTTAATCTAAAAATTGACAAAAAAATTTTTTAGTATTATCTATGAGGGGGTGCTGGAAAGTTCCAAGCCTATGATTGATTCATTCTAGGGCTTATAAACCCTTTGCAGGTTATTTAAAGCCAGGAAATATTTTTAGACTGTAAGAATTTTTTTTTTGACTAATTAATATAGTTGGGGGTAGAAGAGGCAGATTCATACCTTTCCTAAGAGTATTTGCATATAAGTGAATATAATGAACCTAACTGGAATTAGAACTCATCTCTCTGTATCTAAAAAAAGAATACCCGCTCGGCCCAGTGGCTAGGATCAAAGTGTAGTATCTGCGCTTTGTGAGCTGCCGGGTCGGGTGTCTGTCGAACTCTCTACTTGCAGAGGGGAACCCGGACGAAGCTCCGCCGAAGGGTGGGGTTTCGTTGGGGGAGGTTGACGGAACTAGAAATATTTGGACGGGTTTAGATGGGTTTTATTTTTGGCTGGGCCTACGGGCTCAGACATACCCACATTAAAAAGGCCTTGTGCCACATTCGGTCCCTGTGGGTGGATTGATAAATACCATCTCTCTGATTAACATTTCCGAGTCCTTATCCATTATGCCACCTACACATCCAAGTTTACAGCACCTAGTATTCTCAAGCGATCACCTATTAAGGTACTGACCAAGATCAATGTTGCTTAACTTCAGTGATTGTACAGGAACCTGTGTTTCAAGTTGAGGGGCTATAATCAATATTTAATAAAAAAATAATTTTGTAATATCATTTATGAGCGGGTACTGAAGATTTTTCAGCTCAACTCACTTTCCAAAATCAACATATTAATTTTTGGTCATTGAAAGACTAATTTTGGGTACTGAATCAGACTGAGAACTTTTCAGCATAAATTTAAAACAAAATTCATATCAGATTCAATGTCAGTATTTTTGACATTAACAATAATTGTTATGGATTTCTGGAATCAACTTGACACTTGTTTAACACACTTCCTGCCAGAGGTCAATTACAAAATCTGCTTTCAAATGCCAATTTTATAATAGCAAACTTAGGCAATAAAAAATTTTTATGAGTTAATTTATTTTAAGTCTTAACATTGTTTGCACACTAAAAGTATCACTGCAAATAAACTCCTTGTTGGCACCCACAGATGGAAATGTATAAGAAAATGCTGGGCATGACTACATAACTTGTAGTTGGTAGTTTTTATGATAACACCAACTATAAGTTATTTTGTGGTCGACAGTCAATATTTTAAAATCATAATATTTTTTTTTTAAACTTTTCACCCCAAGTAAGGTGGGAGTGCCACTAGCATGCAAGGGGTCACAGAGAGTGGGAGTGAGAGTAAAGAGGCATGAAAGAGGAAAGGATGAAGAGAAGGATGGGGAATAGATCAAGGAATCTGGAGATGTCAATTGACATTACATTTGAATAGTTGGACATTATAGCTATCAAAGAAGCAAGTAAGAGGAAGAGAGTTCCACAGACAGGAAGTGTGAGACATGAAGCTATTGGAGTAGAAGAGACGGTTACATTTAACTGATTTAACAGTGAAAGGGTGGGATTGAGATGCTGGCCTAATTTAAATTATGTTTAAATTCATGCAGTTTGGGAACTAGGGAAAATAGCTTGTCAGAGCAGTTACTTTGAAAGTATTTGTAGAAAAGACAGAGGGAGGCGACGGCACATCTGTGAGAGAGTGACTGCAAACAAGATGCCAGATCAGGGCCAATCACATTCTCTGGATTTTGTCGAGGACCATAAAACGAACAGTGTGGACTCCAGATCATATATGGCAGCAGTATTCCATGCAAGGGTGAATGGTTGATTTATAGATTTGAAGGATGAACTCAGGCGAGAAAAACTTTCAGGTGCAACACAGAGAACCAACTTTCTTTGCTGTAAATGAAGCTATTGATTCAATGTAACTGTTCCATCTCAGATCAGCGGACAGTGTGAGACCAAGCATTTGTGCTCTTGTGAAGTTGAGCATCAGACATTATAATGGGAGGCAAGGATGGTTCTCTATGGTGAGTAATAGAGAGCAGTTTTGTTTTTGAGGCATTAAAGTTAACCAGCCATTTCCTGCCCCAGTCAACAACTGATTGGAGGTCCTTAAACTCTTAGATTAAAAATTATTTTCTCGGTTTTTATATTCAATATAAAATTTAATTATAAAATGAAAATAGCAAGACAGACTAGGTCCTATAGCCTTGGTTGGCAACCAGTCTACTGCAGAAAGAAAGCACAACCTACTTTTTGCTTAGTCAGTCATAAATCAAAAAGACATGTTTGCCCAAGCCTGTATCATGTATGGCACTTAACTGACTGAATTTGAGAATGATTACTAATATGGTATACTGTTCTATGGCTAGTCACCCATATCTGAGTATACCTGTCCACTAGAGTGGTTGCTTCTTATAGACAGCATTGATTTCTATAACAGATACTTTTATTGTGGATTAACCTTGTGTTATACCGGAACATACCTATTCTTTTGTTAATAGACTCTCCCACACGTAATAAGTAGTAATAGTAGCAGTCGCCAGGGAGCTCAGAGTGAGTTGGTGAGTCAGTGGATGTCAGACATTAAAGTATCAACCACCACAACTAGATTGCTACGTCATTAACTATTATTTCAAGTTCCTAACGTTTTGTACATCGAACCTCTTTTAGGACCGACTTAGTGAAATACAAGCCTCCACTGTGAAAACTACTCTACAACACCTTGGATTATATTGTAAAGCTTCAGGTGAGATGAAGCCCATGTAATGTGGGCTTCATCTGACCTGAAGCTTTACAATATAATTTTTTTCATCATTTCACTCCAAGCAAGGCAATAAAGCCACTAAGATGCAAAGGTTTACTGAGTGTGAAATAATATAAAGAAAAGTAAAACATTATTAAAGAACAAGCACAATAAAAGAACAGGAATTAAAAAAACAGAAGATAACGATTTACATTGCATTTAAATTTTTATAGTTCAAATTTGACTGAAAGCAAGAAGCTAGAAGAAAGTTCCACAAGTGAGAAGTGTGAGAAAAGAAACTGCTAACATAGAACTTATGGTTACATCTAGGCATTTCAATTGTAAAATGATGAGACTTAATGGCTAATCTAGTACTGCACTTAAAGTCTAGATACTGTATTGGAAAGTTCATAAGAATACTTACCATGAAAATATTTACAGAAGTCACTATACTTTTCATATATATGTAAAAGTGGACATTGAAGTCAACTCCAGTAGTGACAGTCTGTTTCATGTTTAAATTGTCAGACCTGATAATTGTGTTTAAGCATGAAACAAATTGTCACCATTGGGTGTTGACTTCAATGACTACTTTTATATTTACATACTGTCTATATTGAGCACTTTAACCTATAAATATAGCATACCTTAAAGCTATATTTTATCACACACACACACATATATATATATATATATATATATATATATATATTGGCTGAGTGACTTTTTGACCATGAGACCCGTTTAAATTATATTATGGCAGTTGGAAAGTGACTGATGCCGAGATGCCAGGTCAGGGCCAATGACATTGCAGATTCCTCTTTGAATTTTATCAAGGATCTCTAAATATATAGCAATATCACCAGATTATATGTGGCAGCAATATTCTAGGCATAGATGAATGGTAGACTTTTAAACATGTAAGATAGATTTGTGCAAAAAATTGTCTAGCATTGAATCAACTTTCAGTGAATCAAATTTCCTAGTAGCATAAATAAATTAATAAGAATTTTAAAAATAACTTTCTCAGACATTCATAAAAGTGTATTTACTTTTACATATTGTTTGAAGGCTCGGATTTAAGATATATGAACCAATGGTCGGCCAAACTGCTCTTTCTCCATTATAAATGCATCTTTCCTTTAATTAATAAACAGTTCATGCTTAAAATACTGCATCAAACTTTGCATATTTATTCTCACTTTTTATAAATAACAGGATTCTAATAATATTGTTACAAGAGAAGCTATTATTATGTCATAATACTATACTCTGTTTGCATGTAGCTGAATAATTTGAATGATAGCATTCTGACCATTAGACCTAGCTTCAAATCTCACCATGGTCAATTTTTCAGATGGTTAACTTCTTCATAATTTTCAGCCTAGGAAGGTGATCCAGGTATGTGGTACCAGTGGGAAGTATCTAGAAACCATGTCACAGGTTTGACCTAAGCCTTTTGAGTGGAATTGTGTAGACAAAGCTGTTCAGAAGCCATTGATGGTTGTGCTAACACAAAATCACAAATCATCATGACAGAGGGTTTGTGCATTATGACTTTATTCAAACTGTTGATCACATTAGATTTTATGCTCTCTCCCAGAAACTGTAGGTCTGCTCAGTATATTTGCAGTATCAACTACAGGTTAGCTCTGTGGGTGTTGAACAAATACAAATGTGCCAGAGCAGGTGTCTGCAATTGAGATTAGATAACTACCCTAGCAGATGAACAAATTTTTGCGATTTTATTCCTATGGAATAAATATTTTCAAAAACTTTGGCTTGTCTTGCCTTTTATTTCTATTTTGTATTGTTTTGTTGTTGTTATTGTTTGTTGTTGAAAAATGTGTTTTTGTGTTCAATCATGTTGAGTTTACCAGTGAAGTAATATTTTTATCTTACAAAATGAAAATATCACTTCATACTTCTGTCATGAACATTTTCAAGCTTTGTTATTAAGATTTTACCTAAATTGTAAACATGTATGTTCAAAAACCATTTTATGCAAGACTCCTGCTGATTAGGGATTAGTAGTACATGTAAAGCTAACTTTAAATTTTAAACATTTACAGGATTGTTTCCCATATTAACTGAAGTACTTGTCCAGTTGCTCATGACAGTAAAATGATTCCTTGTTACTGCTAATGGTAAGTGTTGTTAAATTATGAGAAACTTTGTAGAAATAAACCATTGTGTTGTAACTTTCATTCATATCATAATTTCTTATTCCAAGATAAAATAAATGAAACATTAAGAAATGCCTATATTGCAATCTTTTTTTTATCAATTAAAAGTTGGTTATTTCATTTTCAGAGATATGACATGAAATAACTCTAAAAAACAGTTTGGATCCAGCTTCAATGACCATCCTAAGATCATTAGTAGTTAGTTTGATTGTCACTAGCTACCCTGTACCTTGTCGAATAAAAGAAAAAAGTAGATTTCATATATTCTTGGTAAGTTTCCAATAAAAATATATGGTGAAAAGTAGAAAATATATTTTGGAGGAAGAAATTCTTCAGGCATGTCACTAAATGGTTTTCGGTGTGTGTGGGGGGATTGACCCTTAAGTCAGGAGGGCAAGGGAATAAGGGTAAGAACTTACACACAAAAATTAGTTTACATCATTTTCTGGATGGCAAGCCCCTCCCAGCACAACTCCACGTTTTTCGAAGTGAAAATATTTTTTTTTATGTAGATACTAAGAAAGATATTTCTACCTAAAAAAATTTATAGATCTCACCTTTGCCACTGGGGACAAAAAATTTCTTATGTTAAAATCTTCCCTTCAGATTTGATAGTTCTACATGAAGTCTCTGGTTGTGTATAGCAAATAGACAAACACTTCTCAATTATATATATATATATATATATATATATATATATATCAAAATGAAGAGAAAGAGCAAACAGATTTAGAATCTACAGTTCTTTAGCATTTACTTTTTTTTTAAAAAGTGGTCAATACAACATAGATCATAAATAAACACTTAAACCTAAATAAAAATAATAATTATTCCAAAACAGAAATCAATAATTTTGAAAGTAAATTATGTAATTGTAGAAATCCTATAAAGTGTCCATCGGAAAATAAATGTCTTACTGAATGTATTGTTTATCAATGCATTATTTCATCTACTGAAAACCCAGATGTTAAGAAATTTTATTTTGGAAGCACAAATAACACTTAAATTAAGATGGTACCAATATATTTCTTCCTTTAACAACAATACATATCATAACCAAACATCCCTATCTAAATATTTTTGGTATTTAATAGAAAAAAAAAAAAAAAAAAAATGTAAGTCATTAAATGACCCATACTCTTTGTGTCTACATGAAAAGCTATATACTATTAAGTTTCCTAAAAATAATTATCTATTAAATCAGCATAATGAACTGACTGTAAAATGTTAGAATATAGTTAATAGATTATTCTTAAAAAAATCTATGTATTACAATTATATATTCATTATTTTGGATAATAATGGTGGATGCAATATTGATTTAATTTCTTGATTTTTAATTTTAATAGTGTCATGTATTAAGGCCCATTGAATAAAATAAGTATTGTATTCAAAATTATATAAAAATGATTTAATCATACCAGAGGCCTCTTTAAGATAGTTCTAAAATATATAAAAATAATTAAAAAAAAAAAAATTAACCTATTGTTAGAGATATGCATATCTTTCAGATTATTTCTTCATAACTTAGTGGATATTCTTAACCAGAAGTATGAGGTCATGTCTTAATAGGACAGTTCCCCTGAGACATGTATGAATACCCCCCAACATCTAACCTATATTTTTAACTTTTCTGCATTAGCTTTGACCTGTCTTTTGATTAGTAAAAAGAGACATACCCATAAGATTTTAAAATCTAGTTACCCCTCCTACTTAACTGTTTAATAAGCAAATGTATTGTTTTCTGTTTTTGAATGTAAATCATTTTCATCTAAAGTTAATGAACATTGCCTGATGATGGGTAAAAAAAATTTTAAGTCCCGAAACATAGAAATTTCTGTGTTGCAATGTAATATATATCGCACATTGAGTCTTGGTGTTAATAAAATAGTGCTCAATGAAATATAACAGAGCTATTGAGTATATATTAATGAATATACATTTTTTCTCATTGCTAGCACAACTCAGTTTATTTATATATATATATATATACAGATTTGAAAATAATTCTAATATAAATTCGCCTTTGAGCATAATGGACACTTTGTTAGCATTTAAGCAAGTATTAAATAAACAAAAAATAAGAAACAAAGCAAAACAAAAAAAAACAAAAATGTAATAAAATATTTGAAAGATTTTATTTTGTGATAAACTGGTTGGATATGATTTTGACAAGTGTAAAATATTTGATAAGAGAATTGAAAATTAATTAAACTTGAAGCAGAAATTGAAAAATATGTAATATGCAATTTTGTTTTGTTTTTTTAAATAAGCAAATAACAATTTAAGTATATATTTGATATATATTTTTTGTATAAAATGTAATATTGCTTTATTGATGTTAACATTTCTTTTTTAAACATTTGCAAATTAAGCTGTCAGACACTGGTTGGAAAATTCCATCATAATTTCAAAGACAAAAATCAAATTAATAACCCAATTAAATCTGAAAAATTTCAACAAGTACTCTTACAGCTACTTATGTTAAATTATCATCATGGTACCTTCTGTGATATTGAGAAGGGTCATTAACATTGTAATAATAAAAAGTGAATTGTACCAGACTGCATTAATTATAGTAAGCTAGATATTTGTCTCTCTCTACTTAAAATTAATAGAGAGCTAGTTTATGTTATAAAACATTAAATCTGATTGAAATTATTAGCTTCATGGACAGGTTTGTGCAATTATAATGGATTATACTTATTACCAAGCCTTTAACTTTTTAGATGTAAATAGCTAATGCCTAATGTAGAAATTACACAATGAAATGTCTGGAAGCAATGATTTAATCAGTGGCAGATTGGCCAGGAAGTTAACTTTCCTGAAGGCAAGTGGGCCAATGATGGAGTGGACCTCCTATATTGAATAAAAATGCAATAAAGAAACAAGAGACAATTTTTTTTTAGTAATAAAAAGGAATAAGAACTATAAAGTCATTTGTACACTAAAGTCTAATGTGAGAGGACATTTTCAAAGTTAAAAATAATAAAGACAAGGTTACAAAATTTGCTGTTTGAAGGGAATTTGGAATTATACATGTTATTATCCATTGAAAAGGAATTGTTAGATTAACTAGATACAAAAGAAATTACTTGCAGACTTAACAATCATCTATTGAACATAAATGACTTCTTTTAATATCATGGACTGCATGTAATACTCTTTTGTATCTGTTAATGTATAAATGGTGCAGAAAACTATTTAAAAATATCAACCAATTACTTAAAATTAAAAAAATAAATAAAAAATTCATTTATGCTGTATTTAAAATTTTAATTGTACCCTTTTTTCCATATGTATTTTTTGAAAATTTTATTCATTTGTCATGAAAATTAAATGATAGTATTTTAGTTATGGTTGGGCACGCCTGGTCTCCTGGCAACCAATATTTTTATTCCTAGTCTGCCACTTCTAATAAATCAAGATTATTGAAATTAATTATAAGCAAAAGTTAATGCCATTTCGTTATCCTTTTTCAAAAAAATATACAAGTTTTAGAAGCAAATCTAAATGGAAATTTTGTTGCAAAAATATAAAATTACCTTTTATTTTTGATATAGCTAAAGTTGGCATGTAATGATTTGATGCTGAAAAATCATTAAAAATAAGGAATAATATCTAAAGAGAGAAAATAAATGTGTGAATGAATTGAAATCCTTCCCCTCTTTAACCTTAGAGGAATTGAGAAAATAACAACAAAAAGCATTTTAAAAAATTTTTACAATGGTTGCAATAAAAAAAAATCCAATTCACTTAAAACAGTTTAATCACATTTTACACTTTTTGTTAGGTTTTTAATAATTGCAATTAAAATGGACATATTAAAACAACAAAATAACAAAAAAGTTTACATTACAATAAAGTGGTAATAGCAAAAAAGCAAATTAATCCCTAACTTTATCAATCTGCCAGGTTCAATAAACAAAATCTAAGGAAAATTTACTTTGATCTTCACCTTAAGGTTTTAAAGTCAGTTTATATTAAGTCCTTCCAGCTATCCCTCTGGAGTGGCTGTTGCATTTAAGTATAATTAGTGTTTGATATTTATATATTTATTATAAACATCCTGTTTCCTGTGTCAGTGATTCTAGTCACTGTACACATTTATCCTGATCTCTGATGAGAGAAAAATGAGTAACCAGTAATCTTTTTTACGTTTCTTTTTTGTTAATTTTGTTTTTCGATATTGCCACTTTATGATAATATAAATATTTTGTTATTCTTTTCTGTTGTTTAATGTGTCTTTTTTATTATTAAATTCTGTACCTCATTTAAAATGTTTTTTGTAATATTTTAATTTTTTTTTTATGGCACATAGAAAGTGTTATCTTTGTAGGTAATCAATATTTAATGCCATCCTATTTGCCAGACAGGTAGATCTTTTTAGAACAGGTAAAAAAAATTCTCATTATGAAAAATAGTTTTAAATCTACTTTCATAATTAGAACAGTTATTAACTTTTGACTGGTTTTTCTTACATGTTATTTTTGTTGTTTTTTTTTTAGATAATGACAATGCTTCAGCTAGGAAATCCAGAAATGTTTTTTATTTATTTTGAATATTCCTATTTTTGTTTCATTAAAAATATTTTATAGAAAAAGATTTTTTTAAATATTATTCACCTAATACAAGGCCCAAGAGCCACTTAAGGTAGAGGGTTACTGAATGAGGTTGTTGTATGAATGTATGAAGTGCAGATTATGAATTTTTTTTTAATCATTTTCATTCCAAGCAAGGCAATAATGAAAGTGGTTACTGAGGATGAAAGAAAATGAGAAAATGTTAGTGAAGAGAAAGGACAATAAAAGATCAGAATTAGAAAGGCAGAAGATGGTGATTACAGTTGCATTCAAATTTTTGGAGATTGTAGTTGACAGTAAAGCAAGAAATCAGAAAAGGGTAGGAAAGATAGATGTGAAGAAGTTAAGATTGTAGTGATCAGGAAAGCATCCTCTTGTGAGTCTGTTCTAAAAAGTAGAGGTTCTTCATATTCCATTGGTAAGAAGCTATCTGAACAGAATTTCCTTCTTACCAATGGAATATGAAGGAAATTGTGATGTCTTCATCTCAGTGGTAGTGGAATAGTGGGTGTGGTATTCTGAACACTTGCCTACATTGTACCATGTTTTCTACTAGTAATCTCCCTTTGACTTCCTAATGATAATCTCCCTTTGTTGTCACTCTCCAGATGTAAAATGTAGCCATATTTTTGGTTCATTAAAGTCTTCTAAAGGTCTTGCATTTTCCTGTCAACACTTCAGTGGGTTTTAGCTGTAATGGTCTAAATTGGGAAACTAATGAATATAACTTGTCTGAACATTTTCCATGGAAATAGTGACAAAGTAGGAATAGGATTCAATTTCTTTTCTTTTAAATAACAGTATGTTGGTGATGTCTTTGTAAGTCAATGTAAAATAGCAAGTTATTTTCATATTTATAATCTGTGCAATAGGCCATTTTTTAAGTTTCAGAATAAACATTATTAACAAACAAATAATATAAAAGTCAGTAGGCTCTCAGAAAAAGAAACAGAAATGATTCTATATGCATTAAAATGATAATAATGAATGATAAAAAAAGAAATACATGATACCTGTAGTAAAGGAAATGGAAATTTTATTACCCCACTAGGCTATTCGGCTGCACTGTTTAAGTTTATAAAAAGATAAACATTTTTCTTCCTCTTTTTCCCTCTTGCTCCAAGATGTAACAGAATATAGAAAGAAAAAGACGTCCATGCTGGGGCACATTCATTTTCTCAGTCCACTGATGACTGAACTCTCTTTTCCATTTTCTAATGCATAATTTTCACATGTGTCTTCATAAACCTCAACCTATGAAGTAAATCAACATTTTCTTTGGTCATTCCAACTCTGTGCAAGACTAACTTGAGCTCAACCATTATAACCATGCTTATCATGACTTGCCCGAACTTACTTCTAGAGCAGAAAAAGAAACTCTCTTCCATTTAACAACACATAGCATTCATACATTTTACTTAAACTCCACCAATGCAGTAAGACAAGTTTTACTTTGGTCATTCCAACTCAGCACAAGGCTGACTTAAACTTGACTATTATAACAACCAATGAACTAAGTACAATTTTCTTTGGTTGTTCCAACTCTGCACAAGGCTAACTTGAGCTTGACCATTATAATGATGCTAATCCTTACTTACCCAAACTTATGGACCAGAAAAAGAAAATGGACATTGAGAACTTTATTTCCCTACAGTTTACATAAAAAAGAGAATAAACGGTCTGTGGTAGAAATCCATGTTTTTGTTGCTTTTTCTTTAATTGTTTATATATAAACACACACATACCTACAAGGCACCAACATGCAACTTTTAAATTCTATAGTGACATATTTGATAAAGGTTTTAAACACTATGTGAATAATCTTTTTTAATCTAATACTGATTAGTATATTATCAGAATTAATTTCTCCTTTTAAAATTGTCTGACAGATATGGATGGCTTTAAGAATTTATGCATTGAATACATTAAAAAAAAAAAAATAGATACACACACACACACCATCATCATCGTGGGGACCAAAAATATCTGGTTTACAAATCAAATTGAAAAATACGAGTCATATGTCATTGTTAAAGCATTGTTTTTGCTTTACTAACATCTGGATTAAAAAGAATATTTTGTCTGAATTCCTGAGAAAAGATCATTATTATATATTTGTACTTTTTTTTAACAAAGTATTTTCTCTATTTTATTATTGTTACTTTTTATCATAACCTCTAAGTTGATACACTCTTCATTATTGTCATTATTTTATTACTAGTTTTATTTCATATTATTGTTGCTTTTTATACCAACACTGAGTCAATAAACATTTATTACTATTATTTTATTACTACTTTTAATCTGTCATATTATTGTTGGTTGCTTTTTATCATAGTCCTCTAGGTTCACAAATTTATTGTAAAAGCAAGCTGCACATTATCAGAAATAAAGAAGTCATTTCTTATAAAACTCATATCTCACACTCTCTTTTATGGGTGTCACTTTAACTACTTCATCCTTCTACAAGTTACCTTCACACCAGTTGTTTACAACATCTTTTTAAATTACCGGTTAATAGTAGATTTAGTGTTGCATTCTATCACAAAAATAAGTGCAAAACTAGTAATGAAATAATAGCAAAATTGTTTGATTTAAAAATTTTCAAAGATAACTAATATAGTATTTATCAAGGCAGAAAATTGAGTAGAACTAATAATAAAATATTACAATTTTTATCATAACATTTTCAAAACTGTTCCCTCCAGCCTTGCCAAAGATACAGCAATTGAAATGCTATGATAAAAGACAACAAAAAAAAAAGAGAAAATTGGTAAAAAGAAAATCAACCTATAAGTAATGATGATGAGAAGCTGTCAAATTCATACAGAAAAAAATGGCTGAAAGACAGAGCAGATAAAATATTATGATAATGACAAAGTTAATGAGAAAAGGCAGTGTTTTAGCAAAGAGAGAAGAAGGCGAGTGAAACTTTCATTAAGCACCAACTCTCTCAAAAAATAAGGATATTTTGGCAATCTCATGGTTAACTTCATGTCCCCCCGCCTCAAAAAAAAAAAAAACTGTGTCAAAAGGATAGTTTTTCCCTTGACAATGTTATTATTTTAAATACATTAATTCCTTGGCAATGTTTATTGTTTTAAAAAGCCATGATTAGAATTGTAATAAAACCTAAACATATGAAAGTGAATTGATACATTTATTTTTTGTTATTGAGAATTTACAACAAAAATATTAAACATTGTTTACGCAGGCATGAAGGTTAAAGACAGCTGATATTTCCAAAAGAGTTTTTTTGTTTTTTTTTTAAATAAATATTGTAATTTTGTTTAAGGTTATTATTAGTTAACGAGGCACAGTGGTGAATGTCAATTAAATAAATTAGGCTTAATGAAATACAAAAATTTTTTGATACCTTACCTTAATTAATTTTTTTAAAAACATTTTTAAGGTAGCAATTTATGAAAATTTGTCAAAACATAAGATAAGTCATTATATTTTAACCAATATCTTGCTTCAAACTAAAATAATTAAATTATACATGGATTATATGGGGGAATATAATATATAAACACTACAGATCAGACTAAAGCTGAGTAATTGAATGACAAAATGGAGAAAAATTCTGTTTCATCCTTCAAAAGGACATTTTTAGACTAAATAATATTTATGTTGATAGGAGGAAGGAATGAAATACAACAAATGCTCATTATAATTATACATTGAAAGAAATGCTGAAGATCTAGAGATACTTTAGATTTAAACTTAAAACATATCAGACACCATAAATTTTAAAGTTAAACATCCCTGCATCTTCAGTGATCCTCTCGATGTATAATTATAATCGACATTTGATGTTTTTTGTTCTCTCCCATTACATCAATAGAAACATTGAAGTCCTTCAAAGAAAGAAACATTTAATATAGGATTTTTTCCATTTTGTCCTTTTCCCATATTATCTGTACAGGTAGGCATAATAATAATAATAATAATAATCATATATACAACTCAATAGAGAGAGAAAAAATACAAAGTAAACATAAAACTGAAAGAAACATTTTCAGTTGGTGATTTCAAAAGTTAAGGAAACATGGTGCTTACATATGAAGAAGTCTGTTATGCTATCATTTTTAGCTTTTCTGTGGATCTTGACTCATTTTTAAAGAGGTGTGGGTGGAATAGTCTCTTAGATTTTATGTTTAGAATAAGAATCTTTATTCCTACCTTGGGGCTGGGAAGTCAATCACATAAAGAAATATATTCTTATATTATAATGTTATGAGTAAAGGTAAATTTTTACCTTTATTAATGTTAATTGAGGATATTTGGTATAATTAAATCTGCATGCTGTTAGCTTATATTACATAGTGTCAGATTTACAATATTGATTTATTGTTGTCATGATAGATTCAGATAGTTGGATATTATAATTATTTTTTCTGGCTGTTTTGCTGTTGTATTAGATTGGTGCAAAATAATGTCGTTTTTTGACGTTCAACTTAACATCAAAAACATTATTTTTGCACCAACCTAATACTTTATTTTAGATGGTTCATAAATTTTGTTCTTGAAAATATCTATGAAACAAACTCAATCACTTTTTTCAAAGAGTTCAAATTGAGACATACTGTAATTAAAACAAAGAGAGACATGAATTAGAAACTTGGACAAAGTTTAATAAACGTACCTGCAAAATAAAAAGGGTGTATTAAAAGGATGGATTTTCACTTGACACTGCTATTACTGTTTACTCCATCAGTAATGTTTAATTTATTATTTAATTTATTGTTTTACAAAGCTAGTTTCAGAATATTAATAAAATTCAAACATGAAACTGGATTTATATATGGGCCATGGTAAATTTCAAGTGGGCCACAGAAATTTTATAATTGGATATATTCTATGTAAAATGGATTTAATTTTTTACACTATAATAATTTTGTGGGCCAGGAGCTAAAAAAGGTTGGGAACCTCTGACTTAGAACACATCCATTAAGCTAAGGAATAGGAGTCTAATATTTCCAGAAATTTGTTAGACAAAGATGATGAATTAAATCCTAGGTAGAGCTACAAGAGTTTGCATAGTTAACATGTTCATTTAAATTTTCCTATTCCATAGTTTGCAAACATTATTATAATGAATAAAAGATATCTTCATAGTTATTTTTATTGCGTTGTATGGTTTATTTTGGTTTATTTTGTTTTTCAGCATATCAACCTCAGTGGGTTATTTAATTCTGATAAATTTTTTAGGATATGTTCGTATGAATAGAATATGTAATCTTTGTAAGAAATCAGTTTGTAGATGACATTTTTGTAAAGAGGGTTTTTGTCAAGAGTTAAATATATATTTTTTTTTTTCAAAAATGTATTGGGGATATATTTTTTTTTTTCAAAAATGTATTGCTGATAAAACTATTTATAAAAATCTATTTTTATACTTCTATAGTGTTTTGACCCCAGTTTAGGGGTTAACTGGGATAGCTGGAACCTTAACAGGTGCTACCATTCTGGGTCAGGGTGGACCTAGAAACAACAGTAATTAAGAGGTGGTTCCACAGTCCTTAAAACCTCCTGATCATAGGCCTTGTAGTTTATTATCATACCAGGACAGTTTATTGCATTGTAGTTGGTTTACATATTTTTATAATCTTGTAAATATAAAATTATTCTTGTAAATAAACAATCTATGAAAAATTTTTCAGAGTTAACCTGTAGAAAAAGACAATATGTATAAAGGTAAAAGACAATAAGAAAACTGTGTTATTAGCCGACACAAATCATCCAATGTATTTTTTTCAAGGCAAAAACAAAATGAATTTATTAAAAACAGAGTAACTATTAGCAACAAAACAAAATGTCCTTAGAAGAATTTAGAAAATGCTATTGTATTCATATTGTCAACTGAAAATTATTACATCAAGTACTATTACGTGTGGAAATGTTTTTATTGTTATGTTGACAGATTCAACCATTTTCTTTTGATTTCTCGATACAGTTGTGTACGTTTGCTTGGGAGAGTAGTAATTCTGTTAGGAAAGGTGATATTGGGAAAAAACCTGGGTGTAGATTAATATTTGGATAATATTCAATGGTGGCACTCTCAAGGATTTTCCTTCTGATTGAGTTATTTTCTTTTGAGTGACACATTTTTAAAATCAAAATTGTGGTTGAATTTATTTCTATGTATAACTTGTGCATTACTTGTTTTTTGTGAGGTCTCTTTTGTATTCATAGATGCATTTATTTAAATTTCTGGTTGTTTCTCCAGTATATTGGGAGGAACAGTTTTCGCAATTTATTTTATAAATTCAGAAATATTTTTGCTATTAGTGCTTCAGAAATATTATTGCTATTAGTGTTTGAGGATCTGAGTATATCCATAATGGTTTGGGAAGTGTTTGTGATTATTTTAAGATAATTTAAATGGAATAGGTTGTTCTGGATAGTGGAATTTATGAGTGTTTAATATATTTAACGGCAATTCTTGAAAAAAATAAATGTATAAATCCAGTTTCATATGTATGACTTTTATTAAAATTCTAAAAATAGCTTTTTAAAACAATAAAATTTGCTGAGGGAGTATAGAGTAAGAGCAGTGTCAAGAGAAAAAAATGATCATTTAACAGTATTTTTTTTGTGGTTACATTTGTTAAACTTTGGTGAATTATTATTGAAAAAACAATAATTGTTTCAGAAGTTTTCTTCTGAAGATGGAAATACTCAAAATGAATCTTGAGGAAAAAAAACACAAATCTCAGCATTGCTAACCAAATGAGACAAAATTAGAATAAAACCAGAAAACAATAATTTGTGTTCATTGTAGACAGAGTTTGAAATTTTTTATCTTTATTTCTGGGATGATGAAATATCCATATTTTCTATGATCGCTGATGGCAAAGTAAATTTGGAATGATGAAATATCATCATCATTCTAGATCATAACAAGTTTCTTTGACATCATTTGACTAGGATAGGAAAAGAAAGAAAAAATTGGACAAAAGGATTTCATATAAACGGACAGAAAATCAAACACCATCTTTGGAATTTGTGCTCATCACTTCTTATTTGCAAAAATAATTTATTTCTCAAATTGGTTCTTGATGATTCATGTTTATATCACAAATATAATGATATAAAAATCCTTTATACATATATTTTTTATCAAAATAATGTTATTTTTTAATAAAATATAGATATAGATTTTTTTTTTACTTTCTCCTGTCAAAATCTGACATTTCATGCAGATAAACCTGATAATATTGTCCCACAATCTATTGAAGTTAAATATCAAATTTTAAAAATTAAGCGCAGTTATGTCCCTTGACTTTATGTTTTTGTAATTGCAATTGAGAGCCACAATTTTAGCAACATAAGACATGCAAATGACACAGTGTTAATAGCAGACATGGAAAAGAAAACTACAATAACTCCTACAGAAGGTGGTGAAGAAAAGCCAGAAGAAAGGACTAAGCATCAAAACTGAAAAAAGATGGAATGCATGAGTGTTAGCAAAAAGAACAGCCTAACATGAAAATTATAAATTAGTGTTACCACAATCAAACAAGTAAACAATTTAAATATCTGGGAAGTGTTTTAGCAGTTTACATAATGTATAACACTGAACTCTGATGGCACATTTGGATAGTGAAGGATGCCTTCCAAAAGATATATTAAGAAATTGAAAAATTATGTTAGAATTTTGTTAGAAACGAAGAAAAGAGTACTGAACTGTTATATAATGTCAGTTCTCTTATATGGCAGTGAATGCTAAACAATCACCTCACAGATGAAGAGACTTGAAGTGAGAGAAATGTGGTTCTTCAAAAAGATGCTGAAAATATCATGGACTGAACATGTGATCAATGACAAAGTTTTAGAAAAAATGGAAACCAAAAACACGCTTCTACTTAGCATCAGAAAGAGAAAGTTGGAATTTCTAGAGCACATAATGAAGAAAGAGGGCTTGGAAAATGTGATACCCACAGGACAGACTGAAGGCAAGAGGGGCAGAGGAAGACCATGTGTAACCTACCTTACAAGCTTGAGTAAATGAATGGCAGAGCAAGAGTTAGGACAGATAACAAAAAGACAAAATTTATTAAGAGTTACAAAGAACAGGAAATTGAGGAGAGCCATGACTGCCTACATCCTGAAGAGACATGGCATATAGAACAAGATGGAGAAGAAGAATTACAACACAAGGAATGGCTTATTAATTCAGCACTGAGGATGAAGACTTATAAATTAAGTAAGCCAGATGCAAAGATGTGATTTAATAATTGATTTAATAATTGCTTTCCAAACAAGTGTAGTACAAGGCTATTATGCTTCTGAAGATTTTAATCATTAATTTATTAAATCAGTATACTAGCAACTTAAAGTTATGTAAATACTGGGAATTGTTACATATGTTTACTAATCATAATTACAGACCGGTTGGTGAAAATCAAATTTATGGTAGTGGTCTTTGATACTAACTTAACCACTACTTCATTGTGATGGCAGTGAAGTGTTACTTAATACAGAGTGTTTTTAAGGTGTTTTAAGTATAAAATATACATCTAATTTAAACCATATTATTTTAAGTTTGTTCCTTGATAGTTATTTAATAAGCTACACAGCAAATAAAAAGGCACAAAATAAAGGTTTCGCAATTTTTCTTGACTTAGTGCAAAAGAAGGAAATAGTCCCAGAATGTTCTTCATAATTCCAGAGGTAAATGGATTTGGATAAAACAAAATCAAAAGAAATCACAAGATTTATCAAATGATAGTGATTTTTTTATGAAGAAAGTATTTGCAATGAAATGAAAAAAGTATAAAAGATGACATGAAAATGCATAAGATGGTTTCTTTTAGCACTTGTAGCTATCTGGTGCTGGGTAATCAGAATAAAGGCCATTGATGAGGACTGCAATCACAGTGAAGAGAATATAGACAGCTGTGGTCCCTAAACCAAGGTTTCGTTCCCATGGCAATTCATTGATGTTCTTCATAACAGGAACACCCAGAAGTAGACCTGAAAAAAGAAAAAAGATGTTTTGAATCAATCTCCATTAAATATTTTTGTATAATAAGATTTCACATTTAACAAAAGAAAATTTTTTCATTTCTCAAGTTAAACTATTCTTTTTTTATTTTTTTTAATTATTTCAGTCCAAGCAAGTCACCAAAGCTACTAACATACAGAAAGTTACTGAGTATGAAAGAATAAAAGAAAAACATTATTAAGAAAGAAAAACAATAAAGGAACAGAAATTAAGACAAGGTAATGATTGAAATTGCATTAAAATTTATATTTTTGAAGATCAAACTTGACTGGAAACAAGAATCAAGAAAATAAACTGTTAGCTTAGAACTTACAGTTACATCTAGCCATTTCAACTGTAAAATGATGAGACCTAGCTGCCACTCTCATACAGAAGTTAAATTCATAGTCTAGATAACATAGAGGAAAGTAATATTTATTTTGAAAAATGCAAAAATGTGACATAAGGCCAAAAGGGGGGGTATGAAAAAGCTGGTCTTTAATCTGTCTTATCTTAAACTTACACACTTACAACACTTACTGATCCAAACATTACCACAATATTCCTTATATCAAAACAACACATTCTTACTACAGCCACCATAATATCTCAAAGTCTCTGTGTAGTCCTAACTAGTTCCCATATGTAAAATTTATCTCTGTGTATGTGGGGGAGGGGCACTAAGACACAGGGAGTTAGAAACTGAGAAAATGTTATTCAGAAAAAAGAATAATAAAAATGACAGGATTCAAAAAGACAGAAAATGATGATTGATGTTGCATTTAAATTTTTGTAGATTGTAGTTGACAGGAAAGCAAAAAGCTGGAAGAGAGTTTCATAGGTGATAAGTGTGTAAGAAAAAACTATTAGTATAGAACTTCAACAGTAAAATGATTGATTTATTTATTTTTTTATGGCTTACCAACCTCTTGCAAGTTATTTAAAACCACAAAATATTTTTAGATTGTAAGAATTTTGAGCAAAATAATAATGATTTACTGATAGAAGTCCTACTAATTAACCCATAGCTGGAGGGAGAAGAGGTGGATTCAGACATTTTCCAAGACTATTTGAGCATGAGTGAATATATTGAAGCTGACTGGAATTGGAACAGCTCTTCGATTTCCAATTCTGAGCCATTATCCATTACACCACCCACACATCCAAACTTACAGCACCAAATCGTTACTCATCTAGGTACTGACCAGTCTTGGCATTGCTTAACTTCAGTGGTCATACGAGAACCAGTGTTTCAATATTATATGGCTGTGAGCCTTCAACAATAAAATGATGACACGTAGCTGTTAATCTAGTCAGTCAAGAGCCATGCCTGATATATGCTTGGGTGATCATGTCTTTTTTGATTCATGACTGACTAGACAGAAGATTTTTTCACAGTAGGCTGCCATTTCTTTCTATGGTAGATTGCTTGCCAACCAAGGCTATAGGACCCTGTCTATCTTACTATTCAATCTATAGCTGTGGGAAGAAGAGATTTAGATTTGAAATTTAATCATCTTGCTTCGAATGAAGCTAAACTTATAAGAACAATTCACTGATCCAAATGTGAAATCCTTGTATTAAAACAGAAAAATTTCAAGCCAGATTTGAAAACAAAAAGCAAAAAAAACAACAGAAACAACTGGGCACATTATGCTATTTCTGCAGGTATAATTTAAGTGCATTCCTTTACAAAAACTAATTTAAGATGTGCCGTCCCTCCTACCAAGCACTTAATAACTATTCAGTGAAGTATCGGATGATTTGTTTTCTTACCTAACACTCCCATGAAAATAAATAATGTATTTTGGCATTATACCACATTTAACCCAGCAAAAGACTTCCTACATGCCAAAAATATTAGTCACTAGGATATCTCTTGATGTGGCAAATCATTCACAATGCAGAAGCCCTCCCCCATTTGGCTGAAACTGAAAAGTAAACTTCAGGGCATAGGTGTTCATGACTCTCCACAATTTCCTGTCCTTTGTAGTTTTTAATAAATTATTTCTTTTTGTTATCTCTCCTGAACCCTGTTCTGCAAACCATTTACTCAAGCTTGCTAGGTAGGTTATGTGTTGGTTTCTTCTGTCCCTCTTACTTTCAAATATATCATGTGAGTATCAAATTTTCCAAGCCCTCTTTCCTCATTATGTGCCCTAGAAATTTCAACTTTCTCTTTCTGCTATAAGTATCCTTTTTGTTTCCATTTGTATTTAATGTCATGTTGGTCCATGATATTCTCAGTATCCTTTTGTCAAAACACGTTTCTATTGCTCTTCTTCATCTGTGATGAGACTGCTAGCAGCCACTGCCATATAGAAGGACTGATATTATGTAACAGATCAGTACTCTTTTCTTTGCTTCTAACAAAATCTTTCTATTTCTTAATACTTTGCTTAGCTTTTGGAAGGCATCTTTCACTATGTCAGTGTGCCTTCAGGTTTTGGTGTCGCAGTTTCTATCTTCTGTTAAAAAACTTACCAGATGTTTAAATTTTTGTACTAGTTTGATTTTAGTACCTCCAAATTATAATTTGCATGTTAGGCTGTTCCTTTGGCTAACAACTATGCACTCTGTCTCCTTACAATTGATTTTTAGTCCTTTCCTTCATTGACTTCTGTAGGAGTTCTTCCATTTATTGTCTGTTACCAACACTAGACATCTGAATTTGCCTACTTGGCCTCAATCTATAACAATTCTATTGAGCTGAACTGTATAATTTGTTTAAAATCATTACTATCATCAATTTCCAAATTAACTCAGAAAAAAAAAAAATCGCCTTCCTATTTTTTTTCTCAAGACATTAAATTCTAAAACTTTTATATCAGTCTCATATGTTAGAAAATGTATGGATGTAGTGATAGAAAAAATAAATGAACAAAAATTAAAAAAAATAACAAGACCAAAATTTCAACACTTCTAAAAAGAGATGTATATTCAGAATCACTAAGCCATGAAGTCATGTTTTGATCAACCAATCAGAAACCGTCCTGACGAGGATACAAACATCACAGCCTAACAAGTGAATCAGAAATAAGAACTTCTCGTAACCAGGATATAAGGTCACTAATTGTGAGCCAATAAGAAGTGAAGTGGCATTTTCAAAGATCTCTAGATATGTATATAATGTGATGGAAGATCAAACTAAATCAGAATTGATTAATTAATTTTATCCATTCATAACAGTCTCACAAAGACACATTCAGTACCTATGTACTTCTACCATCCACTGGCAACTAAGACATCCACTAAAAGATACATACTTCCTTCACCCACATTTTTAACCAGGTGGCTACTACATCTGATTACATACATGCATACATATATATCTACATTATCCTGGACTTTCTCTCTCTCTCTCTCTCTTGTCTGCATCTGGATATTTACATTGAACTTCTTTGTAGAAGAACATCATCTCTTCACTTGGTACCTTTTTTTTTGTATTTCCATCATTTTTACCTGAGCTAAAGCTCTACTAAGAGACTAAAAGTGATTTTTAAGGCCACTTTTCACTTCTCTTCACTTTTACAACCTCTCTTACACACATGGGAAGCATAAAGTTTGCCTGTGTTACCTATGCTGGAAACTTGCCTGTTCCTGTGTACAATCATATGATGTTTGAGTTGTACAACAGACTTACAAACCTTATCACAAAACTTGCATAAGTAACCTGCAGGTCTTTCTGGTGGGGTTGCATTCACAGGAGTTTGCTTTTGGTGTGATGTCACTTGACTAGCTAAACTAGCCACCAAAAGGGTGACTTTTCCACAAATAGTGCAAGTGTATTGGTGTCCTAATAGCTTTGGGACAGATTCTATTTCTTCTTTCCTGATGGTGCACTTTGTGTTGGAATGCACAATTCTCTTCTACTCAATATTGTTGCAGTATTCCCAAATCACACTTCTCGAACCAGGTCTATCTCCAGCAACAGTTTCCTAGTTTTCAACATTAACACCAAGTGTCTTTAGGTTACATTTAACTACATCCTTGAAATGTTTTTTTGACTGATGAGCAGGTTGATTACTTTTTACTAGCTAATGATAAAAATCTTTTGGGCTATCTGCCATCCTCTATACATGTCAGATGACTGGTCCAGCACATTTGATTATTTGATATATATATACTTCTCCAAGGAGAATGCAAATTGAAAAAGGCGTATGGTAGTTGAAGAAATCAAAATGTTTGAAGAGGAGCATAGAATAGCTACTGCTATTACTCAAGCGAAACAATGTAAGTGGTCAACATGAAATGATATCAAACCCATTAAGCTTTCATGGAATTCATTAATTGCGATGGAACCATTGGCGATATCTTTCCTTCTTCAATCTACATACGATCTTCTCCCAAATGAAACAAACCTGAAAATTGGGGATACACAGATACAGATCTCTGTTTTTGTGTCAAAAAAGACCAAGGTACTTGCATCATGTGCTTTCTGCTTGTTCACAATCGCTCCACATGTGAAACGTGGTGACACAACAAGGTATTAGAGGTGATAAGGGATCTAATAAGAACACAATGTGAGACAGCAAAGTCAACATAAAATGGCAACAAAAGGAAACTAAGATTGAATTCCATAAGGAAGGGGAATGCCCTGCAAAGAAAAAACAAACAGCCCCCAATATTTTGCTGAGTGGTGCCAGTGATTGGAAGGTTTCAGTGGATCTAATGACATCCTTAAAATTTCCAATACACATCGTACAGACAGACAAGCTTCCCGACATTGAGTTATGGCCAGACTCAAAAAAGACTGTCTTCCTAATAGAGTTTACAGTCCCTTGGGATGAGAACAGGGTGGAGGCACATGAACTAAAGAAAAACCGGTATAAGTCACTGCGTGCCGAATGTATGGAAAATGGTTGGACGTGTAACGTGATGCCTATTGAGATTGGGTGTCATGGGTTTCTGGGACATTCGGTCATTTCCGTCCTTTCAAAAATAGGCATCACTGGTTGTTGGTTGAAAAGCCTTTCGCATCGCATTCAAAAAACTGTTCAACATGCGTCAAGTTGGATTTGGTTGAGATCAAAACAAGCAAATAAAATGTGTGCAACATCATGACCTAACATGTACAAGTGAGATATTTGCATGGTCGTCTATAACGATTTTTACGAGCACGTCAATAAAAGCAAACGCGTTCAAGAAACTTTCATTACAGATAGATTTTACTTAAAGGAACGATTAATTAGCTTATCTTCATACCCTGCCTGGTGGCAAACGCTGTTGGTGGTGCCAGGGGTGGCGATCCCACCATAGCCACTGAAAACGTGATATCACCCCTGGTCGGCGGCTGATGAAGACAGGGTATCGCACATGCTAACACATGTTGTATGTTAAAAAAAAAAAAAATTATACTGCTTTAATCAAGATCTTTTTCTGATTCACAAATACATTTCACTAGCATGTCGTAAATACTAGACATACTGCCAGTATCCCTGTGTTCATAACACAACCTGATGTTCTCTACATGATGGTAAATATTAAAATGAACAAGGACGATATGTGCACCTAGCTCCATGCATATTTCTGGTTGAAATATTCAAGTGTACAAAATTCCCTTTCATCCTTTCAAACCAATCTGGAACATTCCCACCAAAACTAAAACTTAAAACCAGGAGCCAGCACCTGTTAAACCACAACTATAAAAATGGCATGTCTTGCTTAGCATCTCAATGATGTCACATCAACCCAATCCTCATGACTGCCATCCTATCTACAAACCTCACCAGTGTCAATTTTGACCTTGAAGATAAGTGGACCAAGCCCACCAGCAACAACACACTCATGCTACCAACTGCATATAATTTGTGAGCTCATACTTGTGAATCCACATCAGATAAACCCTATTCACACAACTAGATAAGCTAGTATCTACATAATACTCATGTATATATAGTATCTACATAATGCTTATGTATATATTCTGAAAATTGGCCAATATACACTTGCTGAAATTTTAATCTTTGTTCTTTCCTTTCCAATCATATACTGGATATAACACATATAGATAGATATGCATTGTGATGTAATGGATATCAGCCTGGAATGAGAAATCAGAGAGATTAGTTTGAATTCCAGTTAAGTTTGTTGCATTCACTTAAACACAAATACCCTTGGGAAATAGCAGAACAGAGGGGGTTCTATAGAAATTAATTTTTGACAATTAGTTTATGGTGGAAATGAAATGGAAAACCTATACAGGAAAAAAATCTTCTGCCTAGTCAGCCATGAATTGAAATAACATATATAGCCCAAGGTGATATGACTCTTAATTGATATATATATATATATATATCATCCACAGACAGACTGTCAGGCCAGCTCATCAGTGTGATTAGACAAGTTTAGGATTTTGAATTGATATATGAATGAATATATATATATATATATATATATATATGAATATAAAAAAAGTGAAGTGCATTGTGGGCGACAGTCTATTTCATGCGGTTATTTCAGGCCATGTCTGCTGTTGTTTATTTTATTTATGGGTCAGTTATTTGGGTTAAATTATTTTTGTTTTATTTATTTATTTTTAAATTATTTTTTTTTTTTTTTTTTTTATTTTTATTTTTTTTTTATTTATTTATTTTTATTTTTAATCGGTGTTTTTATTAACGTAGTAGTAAAAATTTGTTTATATCGCTTATTTAATAGTTTTGTTTTGGTTTGGAATTTAATTAAAGCTATTTATTCAATTTTGGGGTTGATTGTTGTAGTTTATTCTAACTATTATTTTGGCAGGAACAGTTTTTATTTTTTATTACTTTTATTTTGGGTTGATTATCTTTATTTATTTTTTTTTCTAACGGTTAATTTATCGGGATTGGTTTGTTTATTTATTTATTTGGATGAATTTAGGTCAATTTATTTTACTTGTATATTTTTTTTTTTTTTTCAATTTTTTATAACGTTTATTTATTTATTTTTTTTTTTTTTTTTTTTTATTTTATTTTTTTTATTTTTTATCGTTATATAACAGTTATAGTTATTTTTTCGTTCAATTTTTTGGTTTGATTTTTTTAGTCTAACTAATATTTTGGTCATAATGGTTTTTAATTTGTTTATTATTTACTTTATTTATTTGGGTTTTATTGTTTTTTGTTTTTTTTTTTTTTTATTTTATTTTATTTATTTTGTCTATTCTAACAGGTGTGATTTGGTAATTTGTTTGGATTAATTAATTTTATTTATTTTATTTTATTTTGTTTTTTTGTTTATTTATTTATTTTTTATTTTTTTTTTTCCGTTTTCATTTTTTAAGTAACGTAGTAAAAATTTGTTTTCATGTCTGCATTTTGAGATGAGCTCGGATCTTTTATTTAATAATTTATTTTGGTCTGGGGAAAGTAATGATAGCTATTTTTTCCTCCAAGCAAAGTTTGCAATTTTTTTTGATTGGTTGTTGTAGGCTGATGATCTTTTTCCTTATTTTCCAAGATATTTTTTGGTGTGATGTGCATTTTGTTTTTAATTTCCTAGATATACTTAGAAAGCATTGTACTGTTCGCATATTTACTATTTGTGAAAGATGTTTTTGTGTGTATAATTTCTTTGTTTCAGGGTCCTTCAGTTACTCCTATGTATACTTTTTCTTCATTATCTGGTGATTTTATCGTGGCTTGGTATATTACGTTGTTTTGTAAACAATTTCCATTTAAGGGACATTTGTTCTTTATTCTGCAGTTGCACGTGGGTTTAATTTGTTTGTGTGGTTTGTTGATAATTTTCCTGTTGTGCTTTTTTATTATTTGTGCCATGTTCTCGGTGCAGCTGTAGCTGATTTTTACTGTGTTTTTGTTGAATATTTTGTGTAGGGTGCTTGATTCCGGGAAGTGTTTGTGTAAGAGTTTGAAGAATATTTTTCCTACGTTTGTTTTTACGTTTTTGCTGTACGGTGGGTTGAACCATATGATATTTCTTCTCCTGTTGGCCTTTTTTGTGTTCTGTGGTGAGTATGTGAGTGTTGCTGGGTATCCGCTATCTTTTAGGGCTGTTTCATAGTCTTTCTTAGCTTTGTTAAATATGGATTCATTGGAGGAATTGTCGGAAAGCCTGCGGTTAATCGATTTTGGTATCTGTTTGATTATAGAAGGCAGGTGGTTGGAAGATGTGTGTATGTAGAGTGGGATATCATTAGGTTTTCTATATGGTTTATATGTGCCCTTTGTTAGGTTGAAGGTAACATCTAGAAAATCTACTTCGTTTAGGTTAGTTTTTATATCCATGTCGAATCCGAATAAATTATACAAAAACTGTCCAATTGTTCTTTTTATCTGAGTGCTTTCAGCTATACATCTTAACCATTTTCAAGGTTGAAATATATTAACTGTTAACAAGAAATAGATTGTTGTATGTATATATTTATATAATGTTTTCATTTTCCAAACACGGTCAAGATATTGTGTCCATGTTGCTTCCAGTCAAATTTGATCTCTAAAAGTTTAAATGCAATGTCAATCTTATCTTCTGTCTTCTTAATTTCTGTTCTTTTATTGTTCTTATACCTTAATAATTCTTTCTTCTTTTTTATATTCTTTCGCACTCAGTAACCTCCCTGCATCTTAGTGACTTTGTTGCCTTCTCTTGAAGTGAAATGATTAAAACAAAAAACAACAATTAAATAGTGAAAAAAAAAAAGTAAAAATCAAAACAAGAAAAAATTATATAATATAGAATTAGAGATTATAGAATTTTAGATCCTGAAAATATTCTTTTTATGAGAAGATCAGATAAAAAAAAATAGAATCTTTAAATACCCACATCTTTATGCTCGATGAAATTTAACTGCATAAATCCCAAGAAAACTTACCAGCCAGCATTCCTCCAAGATGAGCTGAGATTCCCACTTTGTTGCCACCAGGCACAGTGTAACGCCTGTAAATGGCACTTCCTGTATCAGTTACAACTGAAAATGTAACAAAAACATTTAAATATAATCAAGTGAAAGAATTAGTTATCATATTGTCAAATACTCACCTAAATATTTTAAATTTTAGTTCATACAAGTATTTATATTAAAATTCATTTATCAATATTCTTCTAAAGTGATGACATATTTATGCCATTAATTCTTACTGTTCCAAAAAAGATATGGTGGGCATTAGTAGATTAAGGGTAAAAACCAATTAATACTGGGATTTTTTTAAAAAGCAAGCTATAATTAATCATAGTATTTTTATAATTAATACTGGATTTTATGGTGGGCATAAATGGGTTAATATTATATATTATATACAGGGTGGCAATATACAGTTACTTATAATAAAAAAGCAAAGCACTGAAGCAGGTGGCTTGCAGTTCGAACAGTATTGGTAATTAATTTACTATTGTTTACCATAGCATTTTATTATTATTAACCAGAATTAGCCAGAACCATTTTAATAATAAATTTCTGAACTGTTGATTAATTGCTTTGTCTTAATTGTTAATGTAAGTAACTGTATAGTGACTTTATTGCCACCCTGTATGTGTGTGTATGTATATATATATATATATATATATAAAATAACCAACTCTTAAGGGAGTCTGCTACAGAGGCACACATTAACTAGTAAATATATATATATATATATATATATATATATATATATATATATATATGTGTGTGTGTGTGTAAATATGATATAGAATCCAGACAAAGTTTGATAAATTTGTATAAATTTTATGTATAGGAACACTCACAAATAGTCATCAGGTTAACTGAAAAGTCAATCAAGTTATGGAGGACGTGATGTGATACAATTCAATGTCTAATAAATATGTGAGTAAGTGATTATATAATACATATATATATATATATATATATATATATATATAGATAGATAGATAGATAGATAGATATGTAAATTAGTATTTAAATTATTTTAGTTTTGGATAAATTTATGTTATATATTTTGAATAACGTAAGGTTATAGATTTAATCATTTTCTTTTAATTTTTTAGTATTTTTGTCGTCATGTATTTTGACTTGGGAAGGTCATAATTCTTTCAGGAATGGAGATACTGGAAAAAATTCAGAGCATAGATTTATATTTTGATAAGATTCAATAGCGACACTATCCAAACAATTTATCCAATCTAAACAACATCAAAATAATTACAACCAAATCCAAAACGGTTATGGATATGATCAGAACCAAAAATGTCCACCGTAAAATCCATTATTAATTATAAAAATAAAAATACTGTTATTAGTATTAGGTTTCTTAAAAAAAAATCCAGTTTTATTGGTTTTTTACCTTTACTAAGCAGTACTAGTAACATCTACATTCTCAGTAACATTTAAATAAGATATATCAATCATTATCTTGTCTTCTTAATTCCTCTTCTTTTATTCTTCTTGCTCCTTAATGTTTTTCTTTTTCTTATATTCTTTTACTCAGTAAAGTTTTATTCAGTAAACCTCTGCCTATTAGTGGCTGTGTTGCCTTGCTTGGGGATGAAATGATTAAAAAAAAATTTAAAAAAATATAACATAAGTGTTATGTATTCCTAAGAATCAAGGTAGTTTATGCCTATGTAAGGTATCTTGTTCCTAGAAGAAACTTCTTCAGACTGTAGAGATTACTTTCACTTTGCCTGCCAAGATGCTTTTAGGTGGCACTGTTTCAGGACTATAAAAGGATGGACATAACCTTTCTCTCTCTGTTTCTTCTTTTCAACTTAGCATGCAGGAGGTAGCAACGTCTATCAGGGAAATATACTTTGTTTACTCCAGGCAAATGACAACTGAATTTTTACACATACCCAAAATTCCTAATAACTAAGTTTTAATGTTTTTCTTTTCCTTTTCATCTGTGTCCACATTAGTATATTTTCTGTTGAAATTTATTTCTTTTCTCCTTTTACCTCATAAAATGATGAAAACTTATCATTTACTTATTTTAGTTGCAATTAATTTTGGTTGATCTATTAGTGATTGCAAGAAGACTATGATTTTATTGATGAAGTCAATTATATATGTCTTTTCTATAAATATTTTTATGGCTGCTATTCCGATGAGCTTTTTTCCTTGGTGCCTCGACTACATGATTTTAAATGTGCTACTAGATTGGCAATTAGGTTTCAGTGATATTCTTTAAATAAATAAATATACTGTTTAATAAAAAAACAGAGGATCTACTCAGATACAGGTATCCACTAAAAATTACATCTGTTGGATTAATAAATAAAAATCTGTTGGATTAATAAATAAAAAATTCATCACTTCTTTGGTAATTGCTTTGTTTAGGTTAGGATATGAAACCAAGGAGATATGAATGTTTTGAAAGTCTGAGGATGATTTTTGTCTATAAGGCACAATTTAACTTTGCTTGATCATCAATACACTCTGTGGCTGAAATGGTCTAAAAGCACATCAGATTTAATGACAGTTTTCCCTGTCAAATGGATACATGTTTGAATCCTGCTGGCAAGTGTATATTTTTCTTTAATAAAATTTCTTGAATAAGTTGGTCAATGAAAAAAAAAAAAATACTGTTTAATAAGTAAATGGAGTGTTTACTCAAATATGGGTATCCACTAAAAAATAATGTCTTAGTAATAAAACACACACACATATAAGTGAACATTGAAATCAACACTCAGAGGTGACAGGCTGTTTCATGTTAAATGCAATCATCAGGCTTGACAATTGCATTTAGCATGAAACAGTCTGTCGCTTCTGAGTGTTGACTTCAATGTTCACTGTCTCTGATACTGAACATTTATCCCATAAATATAGCATGCCTTAAAACTATATTTCTTCATATATATAATATCCAAACAAGTTTTATTAAAATCCACCAACAAGATCTCTTTTTTCAACATTTTATTATAACTTGCCTCTTTTTGAATCAGATTGAAGTTATAAAGAAACTACCCAATGGTCATTTTTTTCCTGCTCAAGTCCTTTTGACTATTACAGTCTTTGCCAAGAACTCTTATCAGAATGGTAAGCAAGATTTATTAGTCAAATAAATCTTGCTTACTATCCTGATAACCCAGTTAACTAAACCTTCTATTTAATCTACATGGATAAATTGTTTTCATTCCACTGTCCATTCTGGGTATATTTCATCTTGTTTTTATTTGGTACTTCTCAGTTATTATCTCATGGATGAAAAAATTGGTTTATGAATTTGGTGACATAGTAATTGTAAATTCAATTTCTGGATTGGGTAGTGCTGACTCTATGGAAATAGTGTGAGCAATAACTGAGCAGTGCTAAATATGAACAAAAAAGACATACCTAAATTTGAGTTGAATCAAAACTGAAAAATATCTTGCCTATAATTAAGTAATTTAAAACTGAATATTTGTGAGTTAGTTTCTTTTTTTTTTGTTTGTGTCCACATTCTTTTGCAACAACAATAAAAAAAACTTTTTGGAATATAAAAAGGTTTGAACATTTACTGAAAGAAAAAGGAAAAACCAAAGTAAATATTGTAGTGGTATGAAGATGGAGATTTACCCAAGGCAAGGAGAACGCTAAGACGGACAGGAGCACTGAGTAACATTCGCAAGAAGGAACCTTCCCAGCATTTGTAGTTCATTTCTTTCCAGTTCTGTAAAAGAAGGTAAATCAGTTTTTAGGATCCAATTATCTTCTGTGAAATTTAAAGACTATATTGTTATCGCAAATTTGTTTTTTTTATTTGTGAACACTCAACATTCAGATTAAAAATTTTCTTGATAGAAAAAATTTCATTTTCATAATGAACATACATCTGTCAAGATTCAGAGAAAGGCAAAAGAGAGAAAAGTGTTGGATCCTTTAAGATTCTGTGAAGATTGGCACGGAATATTGGTTTTTATATTCAAATTGAATGAATGCTTAGTCAGCGTTGTTTTGGAAGGTTTACTTTTGTATACAAATACAAACATGTATCCTTGTGAGATAGCTTTCATAGCCTGTGATTTATTGGAGCAGAAAGAGAGAGAACAAGTGAGAGAAAATGAAACAGAGAGAGAGAGAACAAGAGAGAGAACAAGGGAGCAAGAGAGAGAGGAAACAAGACTTCTCCCTCTTTGTAGTAGGCAGTCATCTTGATTAGTTCTTTGGTGGTTAGTGGAGTGGCAAAAGGTGAGAAAGGACTGACACCTAAGCTCTCTTTTCTCAGAGTTGTGTCATAAAAATGCTGTAATTTTGTCTATTTCAAGTTGAATGAAAACTGTCTTCAAAAGAAAAAACCATGACTCATAACATTATTTGTAAAACATGTCAACAATTCCTGAATATATGCACATTTTATATTAGCATGTTAACAACTTTCATGCTTTCCTTTTTTTTTTTTTTTTCTTTGTTAAGATACTCAACATTGTCCACAATATTCCTATCCCCTCAACCTCTCACAATGTTTTGAGTTTTGGTACCACCCCCACCCATTAGATATAAATGTCAATTCTATTTCAGCATTTTTCAAAATGATTAGATCTGAGATTACTACCAATTAAAAAAAATGTTATCAAACTGATAAAAAAACCCTGTGTTCATATAAGCCAAGATCAATGCTGAAAATAATAGTAAATTGTGAACCTTGCAAAAGAAAGCAAAAACTATTGTCAAACTTGAAATTATTGATTTTCTCCAACTGACATTTTTCAGCTGTTGTCCTGAATAGCTTCTATTTTTAGAAATTTTGAGTCTAACCTGACACTGTCCATTTTGAGAAAATTATTACGAAAAGCAATCTAAAAGGGTTAGAAATTGGAACTGCACTTCTAAAAGATTTTCCTTCAAAGTATGCAGCATGCCTCAGAAGAGATCAACTTTTAGCAAGCTAAGTCTGGAAATCATTATTACATAAGGGAATTCAATTCTCACTGGCACTCCTTCTCCTGTAGCCTTGTCCCTTTGCAAAATAACTGAGGGTACACTGCTGCAAAGTGGCTAGCAAGCTAAAAATGCATTTCTATTCTTATTGGGTATTCACTTCTATACAGACTAAACATGATTAGAAACAACTATTGTATATTTCTGAGTATAAGACGACATTTAAATACCAAAAATCACCCTTAAAAATTGGGGTTGTCTTATATTACAATTCTAAAAAAGAAACCTTAAATTCTAAGTGATGTTTGTTGATAGGCTAACCTCGGCCTTAGTGTGATAACCAATAACATACATGAAAAGATTCATATTATCAAATAAATTAATAATAAAAGTAATAAAACCATTTTCGCCTTATATATTACTGGCATAACTTCATAATAAATTGCCTATTCGAAGAATAATTCTATATCAATGAAATCAACTTGTATCCATGCAAACTCAGCTGAGAAAAATGTAAACATCAAGTTATGATTGCATTCACAGCAATCTTTATCTTTTACTAAATTTTTGATAATCATCATGGTAGTGTTAATTATGGCAGTAATAACATTTAGGATAACATAATACTCATTTCTGATTAAAAATTCATTATCTCTTGGTGTTAAATAATAACACAATTTATGATGACATACAACAATTATTTGTGATTGTCAATGTATATGTAAATGGCCATTTGTACACCAGTCTGTTTGTAACTGTTTAGATATAGGAAAAGAAGAAGCAGACAAATCAGTATTCACAAGAGATCATGGGATGAAATATAAACAAAACAATGATTTCATTTTTAGGTGATGTGTGTAAGAAAAGCATGATATAGAATTGGTTTTGTTATTTCATTTATTCTGAATTTCTAAGGATACAGTAACACCATTTTCAATAACATCATCTTTATATAATCAATAAGCAATCATTTTATACTACAGGTATAGGATAAATTCATGAAAATTTTCTATATTTCTACCTCATCTTATTTAAAAGTTACATATGCAGAAATATTATAGGCCAAAACAGTGGGGTAAAAAATTAAAAAAATCTATAATTATGAAGAAAGTCATTGCCATTCTAATATTTCTTTTGATTATAGATCTTATTCTTTTCTGGTTACCACAATGTATAGTTTGATATATTCTACAGTTTTCTTCATATACAGTCTTTATGGAAAGATATCTTCTATAATTATGAAAAGAGTCTTTGTCATTCTAATAGACCATAGAACTTATTCTTTTCTGGGTGTCATAATGTATTGGTTGATTTATTCTACAGACCTCTTTGTATACAGTCCCTATATAGATATCTTCTATAATTATGAAAGAGCCATTGTTATTCCAATATCTACAGATAAAACTGGATGCTTTGATAGTGGTTAGTAGCTAAACTATCAAGTCCTTACTATTCTTGAGTTCAATCCTCATTTGGTGTCACACTTTTATTCTAGACTAAGCTTAGTAAATACAAGTTGTATAAGTGTTTGACATGCTACAGCACAAAGAAATATTTGAACTGCTATGCAAGCTTGATTTATTTGGGAAGGATATTAGAATAATCTAGAACTTATACTGGGAGATAACTACCTTCATATGGATAGAAAAAGAATTCAATAAATATACAAAAATAGAAAGTGGCATAAGACAAGGATGTGTCTTCTTACTGGATGTCATCAACATTTACATTGAAACAATCAGAAGTCATTATTGGCAGTTACAATCTTAACAACATTAGATATGCAGATGACACAGTGTTGATAGCAGATAAAAAAAAAGAAAATACAAAAACTCCTACAGAAGGTAGTAAAGGAAAGCAAGTAGAAAGGACTAAAAATCAATTGTAAGAAGATAGAATATATGATTGTCAGCAAAAGAAACAGCCTAACATGCAAATTACAAATTGGAGATACTAAAATTAAACAAGTGCAAAAATTAAAATATCTAGAAAATGTTTTGACAGAGGAAGGAAAGTGTGACACTAAAATCCAAAGACACATTAGAATAGCAAAATGTGCCTTCAAAAAGCTAAGAAAAGTATTAAGAAACAAGAAAATCTTCTTAGAAACAAAAAAAAGAGTACTGAACTCTTATGCAATGTCAGTACTCCTTCATGGCATGGAATACTGGACAATCCCATCATAGATGAGGAAACTTGAAGTAACAGAAATGTGGTTCTACAGAAGAATGCTGAGAATACCATGGACTGAACATGTGAGCAATGACAAAGGACACTTATGTGTAGCATCAGAAAGAGAAATTCGAAATTTATAGAGCACATAATGAGAAAAGAGGGCCTGGAAAATTTTATACTCATAAGACAGACTGAAGGCAAGAGGGAGAGCAGAAAGCTTGTGGAAATGGTTGGTAGATATGGTAAAAGACAAACTATATTCAGAGTTACAAAAGACAGGAAGTTGTGGAGAGCCCTTATTGCCCACATCCTGAAGTGACATGACACATGGATTGGTTGGTTGTCTTTGTTTAGTGACATATTGACATCTATGGGTAATTTAATGCCAAAATCTAAATATTTTGTAAGCAAATTTTTATTTTAGCTTTTGGAGATAACAATGGTTTAGTGATACAAGTCTTACTAATTAACCCATAGCTGGGGAGAGAAGTTGTGGATTCATACCTTTCCCAAAAGTATTTACACATAAGTGAATATAGCAGCCCTAATGGGAATTGAAATCTGGCTCTCTGATTAATAATTATCCAAGCTTAGAGTGTCAGGTACTCTCAAACGGTCCATCTAGCCACTGACCAGGCTCAGTGTTGCTTAAATTTGATCATACAGTATCTGGTGTTTCAGTGTGATGTGGCCGTAAGATCATGGCACAGAAGAGAAACTTATATTTCTTCTTCTATCTGAAAGAACATTATTGTGAAATCTTTGTAAAGCTGAAATGCCATTAAAAACAATAAAATAATTCCTATTTATTCATATGGGGAAAATCTTTGAGAATTCCCAAATCTCAAAAATGAATGGGCTTATGGCCATATCACAGTGAAACACTAGTCCCCATATGATCACTGAAGTTAAGCAACATTAAGCCTGAGAAGAAATACATTTGAAGAAAAAAAACTTTAAAGAAAGATAAAAAAAAAACTCACCACAATAACCGCAGCTATATGAGCACCAATCAAGGCATAGCATCCTCCACTGGCTCCAGCCAAGTAGGTATATCGGTCAGTGACTGAGTGGGCTAAAGAACCTGAAAAATAAATTTAAAATTTAGATATCTTTTTCTTAAGTACTTTATCCCATGCTCTACCCTTATGAGTGTCAGGTCAAACCAAAAATTGAACATTGCTGCCATATCTAGGTTGGATGATTTGTTCAATTCTCATCTTACAGTCTTGACAGAGTTTGAAAGCATTTATGCCACCATAAATTATCTTCAACCCTACATCCCCTTTCCCACAGGTGAAATGTTGAATACCTATCACTAATCTATCCCTATTTCCATGGAAAATGTTCTGATGACTTACACTTTTTAGTTCCACTAGTAAAGACTTTCAAAGTTAGGATCCTCTATGCCATGTAAAAAGAGTAAAGTCATCCTCATTCTCTTTGTATTCTATTAGTAAAAAGGAAGTTCTACCCAGAAATGCTACCTCTTCAAATAGACTCATAAAAGGATCTCTCCCCAATCACATCAATCCTTAATTCAAGTCTATACTATGTATCCTCATAATATGAACCTCTTATTTCCTCCTCTTATGTCCATACAACAATCTCATTTAGTAACCCTCTATCTTGAGTGGCTCTCGTGTCTTGTATTGGGATAACGATATTACCATAAATAGAAAGTCATTTTAAAGTTTACCAGGCCTGTTCTGTAAGTATCCAGCCACTTTGAACTATGAACCCAACTTGTACCTTTGATATATCTTCACAACCAGTCAAAAGAGACCTTAGGGCACATGCAAGAACAGACTCTCTTTCAGAGTTACTCAGGTGTTAGTGAGAAGCCATTGAGTGAGCATGTGTATTGTGTAATCACTACATTGACAATGACCAAGTGAGTTGCTTCTTAATTTTGTGCATTGAGAGGTGATATTTGGGGGAGGGGTGCAAAGGACCATATCTGTTAGTTACCCTCTCCAGTTCAAATTTAGTTTCCTGTTTTGGCTCGAAACTAAAATTACTGCTGAAAGGTCATAGACAAGATTAAGGGGACCAAAACAAAATAAAGCAGTGATCCAAAAAAATGTCTCTGTAGATTGTTTTAAAACATGAAAGGGACAGTGCGATAAGTGTATGGTATCCCAAAGGAGTAATTTGAAGAGGACTAAAGTAACATTAAAACATTGTTTTTTTCATTAATATTAAACAGCTGGATCATTTCTGGGATGACCTCATATGAAGGCAACAGAATTTTTTTTCCATGAAAGATTGCAATATGGATATCTAAAATATATTTATTTATTGAATTCACCCCATGCAAACCATTAAAACACAAGGGGTTACTGAGTGTGAATGAATTAGAAAAAAGAAATATTATTAAGGAATGAGAAAAGTAAAACAGTAATCAGGAAGATAGTAGATAACAATTGAAATTGCATTTAAATATTTTGAGATCAAAGTTGGCTAGACAGAATGGAGCTGGAAGAGTGTTCAACAAGTGACAAAGAAACTGTTAGCAAATAACTTATAGTTATATCTAGCCAACCCAACTGTAAACTGATGAAATCTTGTTGCCAGTCTGGTACTTGCTTAAATCCATAAAGTCTAAGTACTATATTGAAAAGCTCATCCAAACAATTAACATGAAAGTATTTATTCATTAAAGACATTTTATTATGTTTAACGTTGTTATTTTTTATAGATACAAGTATTTAAGCAAATGCTCTGTTTAAATAACGTTAAACATAATAAAATGTCTTTAATAAATAAATTGTCGGACCTTGTCCATTTCTTAATATATGAAAGTATTTATAGAAAAGGCACAGGGAAGCAACCTTATGGCAATTGGAAAGTGGCTGAAGCTGAGATGCCAGATCAGTACTAATAATATTGCTGATTCTTTGGATTTTATCAAGGAGCTCTAGATAAATAGTTGGAGCATCAGAACATATGCAGCAATATTCGAAGCATGGATGAATGGTATACTTATAGATATGTACAATACATTCTAGAGAGAAAAATTGTCTAGCACAATACAGTGAAGCAGCAGACCCAGCAATGGATTCAAAGTATTCTTTCCACTTCATGTTAGCCGAGAATATTAGCCTGAGAAGGGGCAACATGTTACTCTCCTGGAGGTTAGCATCAGCCATACTGATGGAAGGCAGAGAGATGTCTCTCAGGTGATTAATAGAGAGCAGTTAAGTTTTGGAGATGTTAAAATTAACAAACCATAAAATTCCCTGAAATATATTGGAAAATTTTTAAGTTTCTATCAGAAATAAAAAATACGAACTTTAAACCCAATGGTCACAATATATGGAAAAAATAGGTGGCCGTTTAACCTTTAGCACTCTGCATTATTAATATTACTTTCCTTTTGATTGCATTATTTTTCAATGCCTCTCAATTGCAGTAATGGCAGTATCCTTATTGTTAATTTCACTCAAAGTTGTTTTCTGTTGCCATAGCAGGATACGACAACACAACTATGAAATTCAAATTCAGGAATCAGAGTCATCTTCAGTGGCAGGATAAACTTTTTGTACAGCAAATGAAGTCTCATACAGAGTGATAAAGGTTAAACTGGTGTCAGGAAGCTATTTGTAAAATAGTTGGAAGTTATTTGACCTAGTAAGTTGAGATACAAAGTAGCAGTAAAAAGAAAGACAAGCTAAAAATAATGAAAATCCTTTAATTCAGAGTTTAAATAATTTAACAATAGCTCTTTCTTTATTCTTATTTCATGTTACTTAAATAGTTGGGAGATATTTGACCTAGAACACTGGGATAAAACGAACAATAAGATGAAGAAAACTAATTAAAAATAAATTAGGTGTAATGTCATCAGTCTGACAATGTTAGAGTGAAATGAAACAAGAGACACATAGATTAAGAGAATTTGTTAAGCATCAGATGGTGGAGGGATAGGGAAGAGATTGAAATAAAATAAGATAGATATGGAGAATTAGAAATGGAAAAGGAGTGTTGACAATGAAGAGGTTGAGGACAGAAAAATTGATGGGGGGGAAAGATTGTGTGAAAGAGGATAGGAAGAAATGAAAAAAAAAATAAAATAAAAAGAAACATGAATAGTAGAAAGTAGAAAATGATATCTTATGATCAATTCTGTGTCCCAAAGTTTGTTGATGTGCCATAATGGACTTCCTTTCACTCTCTCTTTAACACTCTGAAGAGTAAAACAAAGAAAATAGTGGAGAGAATTTAAATTCAAAATTTTAAAAAGAGAGAAATGGACAAGAGGATAAAAGAGAGATGGGAAATTGTGGGAAGAGAGAAAGAAATGGAGGGAGATAGGGAAAGAAAGAGAAAAGAAATGGAGGGAAAGAAAGAAAAAATAGGTAAAAGAAAGAGAAAAGAAATGGGAAAGAAAGAAAAGGGAGATGGGGGAAAGAGAAAGCAACTAAAAGAAAGTGAGAAAGGAAATGAGTAAAAGAGAGAAAAAATAAAGGCAGAGAATATATATAAGTGGGGTGAGAGAGAAAATAGAAAAAGAAAGATAAAGAATTTTGAATAAAATCAGGAAGGCAAGAGAAAAGCAAACATAATTGAAAAAAAAAAGAGATGAGGATAAAAGAGGAATTGCAAGAAAAACAATGGCAGTAGGAAGTTTGTCTGAAAAACAATGGCAGTAGGAAGTTTGTCTGATCAATACAAATACAGATAAGAGTAATACAGTAAAATAATGAAGAGTTAATGAAAAAAAGAAAAGAGGAAGGAAGGAATTTATTGAAAAGGAAAGATAGAATTGTAATTACTCACACAGTTGTAGAAGATACAGTATTTCTATAGCTTGAATCTAGATTGAATCTTCAAAGTCTGGAAGAGGTATAAAAAATAAAAGGCAGATATTCTCACCAGCCAAAACTCCAAGAATATAAATCAGGAACACTCTCCAGAATTTGTGAACAAATTCTAATGGAAGACCCAGAAGAATTTGGAATATACAGTTGAAAATCAGATGAAGATACCTATAAAAAGAGTGAAAAAAAAAAAAAAGAAAAAGAAGTAATTAGTTCATTTAATAAAATTAAATATTTAAAACATTCAAAAAACTAAATATTTAAGAACATTAAAAAATCTTAACTTTTTAAATATTTAAAAAATTATTTTTAATTTTCAAAAAAAAACTTTGAATTTTTACATTTTACATGTTTTTTACATTTCTTAAATTTTTTCATTAGAGCCAAAGAAAAGAGTACTGAACTGTTATGTGATATCAATTCTCCTATATGGCAGTGAATGCTGGACAATCTTCATGCAGATAAAGGAGAGACTTGAATCAACAGAAACGTGGTTCTACAGAAGGATGCTGAGAATACCATGGACCAAACATATGAGCAATGACAAATTTTTAAAGAAAATGGAAACTTTTACTTAACATCTGGAAGAGACATTGAAATTTCTAGGGCAAATAATGAGGAAAGAGGGCATAGAAAATCTGATACTCACAGGATAGATTGAAAGCAAGAGGAAAATAATGAATAACATACTTAGTGAGCTTGAGTAAACGGATGGTAAAAAAAAGGTTTAGTTTTAGACAATTTAAAAATAAAATTTATGGAATTAATGCATTTTTTGGGACAAAAAATTGTGGAGAGCTATAATCCATTTTAAGAAGCTATCAAGAGACACTGTACATGAAGAAGACATTTTTTAATTTTCATTTATTTATTTCTAACTTAAAAATAATAGAAATGTGACAGAATTTTTTTTTTTATTTTTTTTTGAAAATTTTATTTGAAATATTTTAAAATTTGAATTTTTAAAATGTTTAATATTTAAAAAATATAATTTTTTTTAAAAAAACATTAAAAAACATCAAGGAAATATTTAAAAAACATGAAAAAAATTAAAGCTAAATATTCAAAACATTCAATAAAACTGAAAAATATTTAAAGCATAGAAACAAGAATGCTATAATGTATCTGTCTATATTTCTGAAACATTTTAACGATTTACACTATTTACATTGTTCAGAATTGTTTTCATTTTTATTGTACATAATTTAACATTTTATTTATCTGTTTTTCCAACCTTTTCAGGTGATATAAATGGAAATTCCAACTTATATCACCTGAAAAAACAAGCATACACCAACCATAACCATGGTATTTTCAGCTTCCAAAAATTGTTTTACCATTTTTGCAGTATGATAAGGGACATGTTTTTTGTTATAAAAATAGGAACAGAGACAGAATAATATTGTTCTTTCTCTTATAAAAGGAACAAAATTATGTTCAATAAAATTATTATACACTTAGCATTTACTTGCTATATAACCAAATGAGCAGGGGCCAACACCAGTACCAGAGAACATCCCTCACACCAACATGATACCAGCTCTGAATTTCACTCATTTTTTGTTCTTACTGAATCTCTATCTATAAAAGGCAGGATTTGTGTGTGTGTGTGTGTGTGTGTGTGTGTGTGTGTGTGTGTGTGTAATGAATACACGGCCGCAATTTTCGACGGATTTGCACCAAAATTCACATGCACATGCTCCAAGTTAGCGGGAAGGCCAACACTGACTTTGCATTTCCCAACTCCCATTGATAGTGAAAATAATCGATTTTTTCATGCTTCTATGGCAGTTTTCATGTAGTTTGCGGCTATTTTCTACTGGCCAGAGTGAGAGCCAATAGCTGGCTGCCATGAATAGGCAGGAAGATTCTATTGGCCAGCATGAGAGCCAACAGCTGACTGACACGAATGTTAACTAGCATGCTAGCATGAAAAAAAAAATAGCTGCATTCGTCACAAGTGGGAAAAATTTAAATCTGCATGGCACTTTATTTCAATTGGCTCATTCGCTTGCTTAAACTCAACGTTGATTCTGATTCTGCAGAACTGGATTGGGTGTGAAAAAGTATTTGTTCTTAACATTCTTTTTTCATTCGGTTTTTCCAGTTATGGGTCTTTTTTTAAAGCTGATCGTTTTGTGTTCATTTTGTTTAGTTCTCTTTTCGTAACAGATTTAATGTTTAGTATAGACCTAAGAAAAAATTTGCAGTGTGAGATAGGCAAGAAGTAAGGCATGTAGCAACATCAGCATGGCAAAGGACACTCCTTTAAAGGCAAGGAAGGGCAAAAATATTTTAAGTCAAGTGATAGCAATTGCTGTATGAGTCATATGATTTTTAAATCAAGCACGGGCAACGCCGGGCCATGCTGCTAGTTTTCTATAAGATGCAAGGGGTTCTGAATGTGAAAGAATATGAGTGGGAAAAATTAAGGAGAGTGAACAATAAAAGAACAGAAATTAAGAAAACAGAAGATAACAATTGCCATTGCATTTAAATTTTTGAAGATTAAAGTTGACTGGAATGCAAGAGGCTAGAAGAGATTTCCATAATTGAGAAGTGCAAGAGAAGAAAATTAGCATAGAATTTATGATCACATCTAGCAATTTCAACTGTAAAATGATTAGATCTTGCTGCCAATCTAGTACTGTGCTTAAATTCATAGAGTCTAGATACCATAGAGAGTTCATCAGAAAGTGACTGAAGTTGAGATGCCAGATCAGAACCAATGACATTGCAGATCTTTTTTGGATTTTGTCAAGAACCTCGAGAAAAATAGCAGGAACACCAGACCAGATGTGTCAGCAATATTCAAAGCATAGATGTATGGCAGACTTATAAATAGGTACCTCCAAATATCTGCTAAAAATGAGCATACATGATGAAAAAATGCCCCAAATTTAAGAAAAACAAAGTTTTATCATCAAAATTTTATTGTTATTAAGTGGAAAGACCAAAGCATTTTTATTATTAAATTATATTTTTAATCCTTTTTTAGAACCTTCAACATTTTGGTTAATTTTTTTTTATTGTGTCAACAGGTGACCATAAATTAGTATTGAAATTTTAACATTTTTTTTTTTTTTGTCAAAAAACATATTGATTTGGAAATTCTGGAAAAAATCAAATAATTGTTGGATTTTAATGAAACTTTCAGGATTTATTCATAAATAAAAAATTTTTTTTTTCTTTTTTTCTTTTTAAAAATATTTTAAACATCTATTTTTATTACTTACTTATTTAATTTTTTGAAATTTTGAGAAATTCATTTTTTTTTTAGTTTAATGTTTATATTAATTATAAGAAGATTTTTTGGAGAATTTAAAATTTTTTTTTTTTTGTGAAACAGGATTTCAGTTACCAAAAAATCTGCTTTGAATCATAAAAGAAAAATTGCAATAAAACTAAGACATTATTTAATTAGAAAAGATTTTAAAACATAAAAAAAACATTTTTGATGAATAATGAATTTTTACAAGAATTGTTTATATATTTTAAAAATTTTAATTCAAATCATTTATAAAGTTTTAAATCTTTTAAAATTTTGGATTCATTTTTACAGGTTAGGAGATATTTTCATTAAGTAAAATCTATATTTACTGATCACAAATGGAAAAGCTTACTACAATTTAGTGACCCCCAGTATATTAACAAGGATTTTGAATTTTTCTGTGTGTGTATAAATGTGCCGATTTTTGTAAATATCGATGTCCATACACAACATTTTCAGAAAATAAAAGTGATAACTACAGTAAATTTAAAGACAAAGTACCTAAAATTCAATAAAACATAAGATTACTTAAAATATTTTCCAAAATTTTTAAGATTACTGCATTGCTAAAAATTATATGAAAAGGATGCTCCTGTTATATTTGTCAAGTAATTTTTATAGATATGTCCCCATAGAAAAAAATTAGTTAAATTTCTCAACACCTCCTAAAAACACCCACCCATTTAAAAATGTTTTTCTGTGATATTTTAAACCAAAAGTAATATTTGTTTTAAATCAGATTAATTAAACTTTAAATCAACTAATCTTCCTCAAATAAAGTTTCAGAAAAGTATATTTTATTTTTAAAAGATTTTTTAATAAAGAGAATTACATTGTGCTGAAAGAATTAAAAAGATATGAAAAAACCAACGATCAAAAAAAAAAAAAAAAAAAATTTCAATCAATTTAATTAGTTTAAAAAACACAAAAGCATTTTACTTATTGGAAATATTAAATTTAATATATTATCTTTGAATTAAAACTAAAATAAAAAGCTTCAAGAAAGATTTTTTCATTTTTAAAAATTCATTTTAAATCTTAGCTATTTCTTTTTTTTTATAAATATGTAAAATAGATTGAACAAGAAAAATTGTCTAGCATGACACAGTGAGCCAATATTCCTAGCAACAAACCTAGCAATTGATTCAATATAATCTTTCCATTTCATGCTAGCAGAAAAAACATTAGCCCAAGAAGGTACAATGAGCACTCATCTGGAGGTTAGCATTAGCCATGCTGATGGAAAGCAGAAAGTTTATAGTTACAAAAAATAAGTTGGTCTATAAATCTAAGTATAAATTTTTTAATCTAAATCATCAAGGCCAGCATTATATAAGCAAATCATGTAATTGCCGTGGGCACTAAAAACTTTATAAAAGGAGTTAGAGTGTACTGATTGGCATATTGTAATCATCCAAGTAATCTAGTGTAATCTTCTGTAATTACCTTATGAAAACTTACTGGGCAGAGAGAAACAAGGATGCATGCAGGTTTGGGTGAGGGTCTCAAATACTGTTGGTCTCAAATACTGAAAATGTATTAATTTTAAGTGTGTCTATTTAACTATTAATTTTCAGATGATTACACTTGAATTTCAAATATCATGGCTGGAAAAATTTTATTGATAATAATAATAATATATAAAATTCTGTGACTTCCATTAGTCCATCCATCATACCCTCTAAAATAGCCCAATATTGACCGATCAAAACCAAATTTTGGAGAGAAGTGTTAGGGGGTACAAAATACAGTTGGTTTTACTAGGGTGCATTTCTTAGTACAATAAATTTTCATTAATTTTTTTTTTGAAAAATTAAGTTTTATTATTTTAAAAACAATTTAATGATTAAAATAAAAAAAAAAAACTTATTTAATAAAAATCAAATATTGTTTTTTGCATATCTTTTCTTTAGGTTTTTATATAGACGCGTTTGTGAGAACTATAAGCAAATCACAAGGCCAAATGCTTCAAAAAGTTGGAATTTGGCTCCAGAAAGAAATATTTATGCTTGGCCAGTTGTAGTTTGCATGCTCCAGATTAAGAAATCCTAAGAATTTATTCTTCAATGTTAAAAATGAAAAAAAGAAATTTTCTTAAAAAAATATTGTTTACCATAAAATCCTATAAAATTAAATTAAAGAAATTATTAAACTATGAAGTAGGGTTTTTGTCAAAGTATTTTTCCAAACAAATCAGCTCATTCAAATTTCATCAATTAAATACTAAAGGAAGATTCAACACACATGTTGCAAAAAAACTCAAATTAATTTTAAATTTCACATGATTGCAGCAGTAATTAAAGGGTTAGATGAGAAGAAATATGAATGAATATTTAAATAAAAGGGTTGCTCAGAATAAGGATGTTCCAGGTAGATTTTATCCCAAACAGAATCTCAGTCCAACTATTTCAAACTAAGGTAATTATTTAAGAAGCCACGCAACTTAATTAGAACTTCTTTGTAATAATGGCTGCTGAGAAAGCATAAAATATGGGGCTAAAGTGTTTCCTCTCAAATGCTATATGAATTTTTTTAATCAATTCACTCCAAGAAAGGAAATAATGCCACTAAGACACAAAGGGCTACTGGAAGTGAAAGAGAAATAAAAGACATTAGTAGGAACTGGAAACTTAATAATAGTATAAATTTCAGAGTTTAGGCGGAGACATTAGTAGAATTTAGAAGGGACCAGAAACTCAATCCTAAACAGGAAACAAGGGATAAACCTCTACTCCTGTTCAAAAGGACTGGGGAAGAGTGTGAACCAGTCACAGGTGAACCTATCTACTCCAATTGGCAGAGGAGAGAAAAACTGAAGCAGACTTTAGAAGGAGCTGGAGACCCAATCCTAAACAGGAAACAACCTATCTGCTCCTTGCTTTTATTCACCAGTATATTTCTTATTATGATAAATATTTTTAGTGGCTACATGTGTTTAAGTTAACAACCTTCTTTCTTTACTTTCTTAAGTGAAATTAATGTCACTGCTTAAGAAAAAACCCTAAAAATCAAGGAGCTCAACTGAATTATAATATTTATAGTAATAAGAAATAATGTTAGGTTAAAAAAAATGCATTTAAAAATCACTAGTGTATGTAAGTGTGATGATATTGTGGAAATAGTACTGTTATACAGTAAGGTACATTTATCTCTACCAGTCATACCAATACATATTTTATTTTGATACAACTATTATGGTTTCCTATACACACTACACAAAAATTAACTATTTGTCAAGGGTGTGATAGCTACAATTTGCTACATTGACCCTAAGGTAGCTGCATATTTAACTATAGAAACATGAATAAATACAAAAATGGATTTATAAACCAAAAAATAACTACTTTTTAGGCAGAACAATGGTGCTGTGGAAAAGAAAAATGATGAGTCTGCCAGAACAATTAGTTTATTGTAGGAACAGCAAGCATCAGTCATAAATCAGATGTGTAAGATTCTCAGGAGTATATTTGGTATGTGAAGCTCTTACAAATGAATTCAATTATCTATTGGCAAGGCGTTAGTTCTTGTATCAAGTTCTTAAGCCAGGATTAGTGAGTGGAGAAGATGTGTTGTTCTTGGTTTGTCAATGTGGTTGTTTCTCCTCTGTTGCTATACTGCCATTTAAATGTTGATTCTCCTCTGATTATATTGGTAGAGATAGACTCAACTTGAACACAATTTTAAATTCTCAATCTTCTTTTCGATTCACTAACATTGAATCCTTAATTCTAATTTACTGCTTTTGTTATTTTACTGAAACTATGTCCACACGTTTATGTTACAGTGATTAAATGCCTAAGTTAACTGTTCATGCACAGGAAAATATCTTTTAGGTTTTTGGAAGTGCAACATTTTTTTTTTCAAAAGTTCAGATTTTTTAAAAACTTGAAACAATTTATATTTAGGTACAGATTTTTTATGCTATAATTTCTAAACTATTCCAATTGAACAAATGTTTTAAAAAGTATTTTGTGCCAGTTAGGTATGATTTTTTTAAACTTATCATTAAAGCAATTCTAATCACGTGACATTACCTTCAAGATGATTATGAAGAGACATGGAAAAAAATGTCACTTCTCCAGGAAAGAGTTCCTGTTCCTTCTATTGTTTTACTTAAAATTTGTCATTAGTTTAATTTTGTAGCAATGTTAATGTCATCCGATATATTATTGCATTTATGATTATCATCTAAATAAAGTGGATCTCACAAGAACCATGTTGGATGACCCTAATATGAAAGGTCACTAAATGGAACAAGACCCTGGGTTCTTGATAAATTACCTTTTTAGATGACAAGGAAAAATGCTGTCTCTATAAGACAGTGGTTCCTAGGAGCAACAGGCAGAGAGAAACACAGAGAGCAGGCAGTGAATAACCAGAGACCATTCATTGTGATGTGAAAAGGAAGACATGTCAGCTAGACTGTTTGCTCCCTCTGCCTCACCTGTCTACAGCAGAAAGTTACAACAGAATAAAATTTGCTTACTGATACAATCAGTACATTGTTTTATTTCATGGGTAACAATGTGACCAAAGAATTATTTTTAAGCCACAAGTGTTTGACTGAAGAATTTGCTAAAGACACTAAAATGTTTACTGAAATATATATGTTTGATATATAATAAAATATATTGTTTACTTACCCTTGATGCATGAACATGTAAGAGAAATATCTCCAAACCTCAATTCTCTTTGTTGGGTTGTAGATGAGAGGACTGCAGAGATAAATACCAGTGTCCCAAGTTACATACTGATTTAACTTTTTCAATTCGTAAACGTAATAAATAAATACGCCAATCTGGAAAAAAAAGAATTATTTCAAGATAACAAAATATTTAATATAGAAATTTTTAAAGGAATTTTAAAATATAATTTCAAAATTTTGACCGTTTAACTAAAAAAATAAATAAAAATTCTATACACTCACAAGATACATGAATGTTATCTTCCTCTTTCCTTTCTTTTTACTACTTTTACCTATAGCTTCAGGAAAGGTGTGGATTCTACTTCTGGTATTAAATAGAACTGTCTTTCACCTAGAATAGTTACCAACCAACACTAGACAGCCCAGTCTTCCCTGCCATTTTATTATTTACAATTGAACTAATGTCTTCATCTTTGTTCTTATTATTACAGTGTTTTGGCCATTGTTCCATTTGGCCTTCTTCGGGTTTCTGTTGATCCAGGTAACCTCCAGGGAATTTCAGACTGTGTTAAAAAATAATTTAGCAAACTATTATTTTTTAGAGGAAGTGTATCTCCGCTTGGACTTTCTTAGTAGTCAGATAGAAGACAAAACAAGGAAGATTTTGATTGGCTGAACAAGCGTGGGAATGTTAGAGATATAGAAAGGTTTTTCAGAGAGTTGTTTCTTAACCATCAAACAATGTAGATGGGTTATCTTTTTGTGTCTGAAATGGCTTCCACTGGATATTTAGAAATGTATACATCGACATGGTTAATAAAACTAGATAAGTTTAAAATTCCCTGTGTTTCATCTCTGGACCCTAAAACATTTTGCAACTCCCAGTTGGGAGAAGACAAAAGAGAAGATACAGCATATGAGTAAATTGGTGCAATGACCAAGACCATACCACCCACCCCCACCAAGGGGCTATACAACATTGTATTAATTTGGCACAGTAACAAGGAGCTCCAAGCATGGGGGATGCAGGATGAGGGTTACAACACAATGTGGTAATGTTCAAAGAAAATTTTCAGAGGAGGATTCAACAAGAAAATATGAAGAAAAAAAAGAAATAAGTAATCATGACATAATGGCAGAAAAAGGAGAAATTGTAAGTACTATGTTGTACTGCTCACACACACACATGCACACACATCTAAACAGCAAACCAAAATAGGAAGTAATGATGAAAAAAAATGAAAAAAAAAAAGAAGTAAAAACACTAAGTGAACAGGATTTGATGGACAGAGAGAAAAAGGATGAGCAGGTAAAAGAAAGAGGGGACACAATGAACACTCACACTCACACATACACAGTGATGTGACAATGTCAATTTTGATGAAACATTTTAGTGAGAGACTGATTTTTTTTGTTTTGTCTTTTTACAAAGGTTTAGAACCATGTGCAAAAATGTATTGTTGATTTTGATTGGCACGCTTTAATGTTGTGTGTCTGGCAGACTGTTTTTTTTTATTTTGTTTGTGGAGAAATCTAACTGCAAAAGTTTTGCTTTTAAATGAAAATTTTCTAAAGAAGGAAATTTGACAGGTAAATAGATTTTCCTGATCTTGACCTTTGAGGAAGTTCAATAATGTGCTATGTGGAGGCCATGTACATGAGCGCAATGGAAAATTGTTTTGAAAAAAAAAAGACTGATGGCATTTTGTGATGAGGCATTCCCACTGTGATTTTTGTGTACTGTTAATGGGTTGGACATTTTTTGTGACTATGGTTTTGTGTGCATTCAAATGTCTTAAATTTAGAATTATTTTGTTAATCATAATTAACTGACAAATGATTGTTTTGTTCATTTTTGTAACAGTGTGGAATTCTTTCTTTTTTTAATTTAAGAGTCATGTGTGTGTTCTTTTGCCTTCATTGGTTAAAAATTAAGTTGTTAATGGGGGAAATTTTGTGAGTTAATTTTGTGGAAAAATTAAGTTAATTGTTATGGGAATAAGTAGATTCGGCTTGCATACTTTTGGATTTCCAAATGTGTTTTGGTCTGGAGAGGGGAAATTGTCACACCTGGCTATGTAGATATAAAAATCAGACAATGTAGGGTATGATGGGAGCTGTACACTATGAAGTATTCAGAATAGAATGGATATACCCTAAGATACTCAGTGGGCCTATGGATGGCCCTGACAACAAAAAATAGTTTTGGTCAAGTAGCTTGTGGGATGCCAGGTCACAGTGGACAACTAAGGGTTAAAAACCCTTATAACCATGGTAGAGTTAGTAATAGAGGTGCTTAATGGGTGTGGTTGTTTTCCCTGTGAGGGCAGCCAGAAGCAGAAGGAATTGAAATGGTAAGAGTTGAGTTTTGACACACAGAGACAAATGGTTATAATAGTAATTATGGAAAATTAATGGTGAAGATTTGTTCAAATAAATCTGGTAATACAAAAATAACAAAGTAATTAATTGGTTGTGGTTGAATAAATATGGTGATAATGAACTGTGTGTGCTGTGTCATAGTAAATATGTGAATAGGAAATAAGTGTGGATCATGGTATATTTACAGTGTAAAATTTAGGTGACAAGGATGTGGCTCAGTTATGGAAATTGGTTGATGCTGTGGGGTGGGGATTTTGGCATGTATTGTGTGATTTTTGGGCCAGTATTTTTTTTCTGTGAATTGTATGTCCATTTTGTGTAGTCTCAAGTGAAGAAGCAAGAAATTTTGTTCTTTCCAGGAATATTGGATTGTAGAGGTGGTATCTTCTGACTTGGGTTAAAGTCACTGCAGAGGTCAAAGTTCACTGTTGGAGTGATTTGTATCTAAACTGTTGTCTGTGGCATTGACCTTGGGTAACAGAAGTTAGTGACCAAGAATGAACAAAGGACTGTATTCTTTTTTTTGTTAAAAAAATAAAATGTTTATGAAAAAACTGTGAAAAAACTGGTCAGAGTTTTGTTGTTTATGTTCATTCTTTTTCAGAGATGGTATATATCCATGTTGGAGGGGTCATGTGACTGAGGCCCAATGAAGAAAAAAAATGTAAAGAGCACACCTTGCAGACATGAAAGAGTAGAGGGTATTTTAGAGTAATATTGTTGAAATAAAATTCATAAATGAATTTTTTTAATGATTAGGTAAGGTATGTTAAATTAAATAATAGTTTAGCAGACTAGTATTTTTTAGAGGAAGTTGATCTCTGCTCAGACTTCCTGAGGCTAATCTTAGGGATCAGATACATGACAAAATAAAGGAAGCTGATTCTGATTGGCTGAGTCAGCATGGGAATGATACATATAGAGAACAGTTTTTTTGAGGAGTCGAGTCTTAACCGTCAGACAATGTAGATATGTTGACTTTTGTGTCTGGAAATTGCTCCCCAGTGAAAGGAGAGAGCAACCCCACTGGCTAGTTAGAAGATGTAAACATTGATGTTAATAAACTAACTACATTAAAATTCCCTGTGTTGAAATTCTTTCATCTCTGAACCCAAATTGACTAGGAATCACCAACCGAAAGAAAACAAGAGAGAGAAGATACAGCAATATGAGTAAATTGGCGCTAGTGACCTCCACGAGGGGCTATGCAACAACTGAACCCTTTAATCTTCAAGGATAGATTGTTCTCATTCTTTTTTTTATAGTTCATCCAATACAAGGCCCAAGGGCCACTCAAAGTATATGGTTACTGAGTGAGATTGTTGTAAGAGAGAAAGAAGGAAGTAAGAAGGGCATATTATTATAAGATAGATATCAATTGCCCCTAGACTTGAACAGACCAAGATTGCAGTGATCAGAGAAGCATCCTCTTGGGAGTTTGTTCCACAGAATAACAATTCTGGAGAAGAAGCTGTCTTTGTGGAATTTCTTATCAAGGAAGCACAAATGGAATGGGGATGTTTTACCCCCATGAATATGGCATAGCAGGTTCTAGCTGGGAAAGTCTAATTTAGTAGAACCAAGAAATTGTCTGAACATCTGCCATAGTAATAGCAATAGAATAGTATAAAGACTAATGTTCTCATCTTTGTTGTTATTATCACAGTGTTTCATTCATTGATCCATTTGGCCTTCTTCAGGTTTCTGTTGCTCTACTTAGCCATCAGGGAATTTAAAACTCAACCCTTTATTTAATTTATTAATTTTAGATGGTTCTAATTCTATTGTCCATATCTAGGATTATCTCTTGTTCTTATTTAGTATTGCTCAGTTATTACTCACCCTGTTTCCACTGAATTCAAGTTTGCACTCCTTGGATTAGGGATTGAACTCACAATTACTATGTCACTAAATAGACAACCCAATGTTTTAATCCATTAAATTATTGTCCCTTGAGATAGTTTGAAATTCCTAAAAATGAACTCTTGTCAGTGGATATCTTGTTTTGTTCTTATTTAGTTCTTCTCAATTATTGCTTGCCTTGGTTCCACTCTTAATCTGTACTATCTGCACCAGGGATTGAACTCACGATTACTATGCCACCAAACACATAAATGTATGCTTTAATACAAGAGGACATTACTGAAAGTTGCACAAATCGACAGACACATGAAGAAGGCCAGAGAGCACAACAGCTGAAATGTTGTGATAATAATGATGACAGCATTAGTCTGAATGCAAATAATGATAGCTCCTTATTCCAGAAATTTATTTTATCCATAACTCAAGAGAGAAAAGATGTATTCATGCTTTTCCCAAGGCTATTAGTGAAAAATGAACAAAAACTGTCTCAGCCAGAATTTAAACTTGAATTGCTGAATTCATCCCCCCCAGCAAGTGCATTTTCCCCCGACACATAATACTAAATTTTTGCAAACATCAGATTTAGTACTTTTAGTGTTACTAGATTAGAATAATTCTGCCTGCATATAAATAGAAAATAAATTTAGTAAATATAAAAAACAGAAAGAAGTATAAGACAAGGATGTATCTTCTCACCAGATTTATACAGTGAGGCAGTTTTGATAGAATTAGAAGTTCTACCAGAATTCATGATTGGCAGCCACAATATTAACAACATAAGATATGCAGATGATAGAGTATTCATAGCAGATACAGAAAGTAAACTGTAAGAATTCCGAGAGTGAAGAAAAGTGGCAAGAAAAGAATAAACATCAATTTCAAGAAGATAGAATACATGGTTGTTAGCAAAAGGAACAGACCAAAATTACAAATTGGAGAGGCCAAAATCAAATAAGTACAACAATTTAAATCACAGAAAGTATGACACTGAAATTCAAATGGGCATTAGGATAGTGGAAGTTGCCTTCCAAAATCTAAGCAAACTATTAAGAAACGGAAATTTCATTAGAAACAATGAAAAGACTACTGAACTGTTATATAATATCAGTCTTCCTATACAGCTGTGAATGCTGGGCAATCTTCTTACAGATGAAGAAGCCACTTGAAGCAACAGAAATGTGATTCTACAGAAGGATACTGAGAAAACCATGGACTGGACATGTGAGCAACCACAAAGTTTTAGAGAAAATGAAAGCAAAAAGGACACTAATAATTAACATCAGAAATAGTTGAAATTTCTAGAGCACATAATGAGAAAGAGGGCTTGGAAAGGTATGAATCCTCTTCTTTTCCTCTCATAGCTATGGGTAAATAGCAGGACAGACCAGGTTCTATAGCCTTGAATGGCAACTGGTCCACCACAGAAAGAAATAGCAACCTACTGTGGGAAAAAATCTGCCTCGTCAGTCATGTATCAAAAGATACATGATCGCCTAAGGCATGTATCAAGCATGACACATAACTGACAGATTATATATAAGTGGGCATTGAGGTCAACATACAGCAATGATTGTCTGTTTCATGCTTAAATGCAATCTTCAGGCAATTGCATTTAAATATGAAACAAACTGCATTGGGTGTTGACCTCAATATCCACTTTTATATTTATATATGCTCTATCACTGATATTGAGCACTTTAACCCAAAATATAACATACATTAAAATTATATATATATAGTGCAACCCATATATAAAACCTCACCTGTTATCTGAAATGATATAGCATGAACAAAGAGGTGACATTTTTGTTTTTTAATGCAAAAGTTTTTTTAGAGCTTCTCCAAACCTACTGTCCCAATAAATTTCTCCGATGTCTCTCAGAACACATTTCGAAGACTGAAAATATGTTAGTATGCCTAACTGCTTAACCTCAAATATTTTTCTGTTGTACATTTCTTTGAAGGTATTCAAGGTATTTTGCATCACAAACCTACCCTTAACCTGGTTGCATTTTTGAAATTTAAGTCATACTTTTCTGCAGACATTGTAGCACTGTCAATAATAGTGAAAGCAATTGGGTGTGGGAATGATTAAATATCATCATACTTATTATAAAACCCAGGTTGTGTGTGTGTGTGTGTCTATACATTTATATATTGGATCGGATTTCCTACATTTTTCAACTGATTTCAACAAAACTTCACAGGACTACGTAAAATTACCTTGCAGTGGTTCTGACAGTGCCAAAAATTGGAAAAACACAATTGTTTTTGCATGAAATCAATTTGAAAACATGATTAAGAGGCATCACGAGAATAAAAGGGGGACAACTCATATCGAGTTATACTTATTATAAAACCCAGGTTGTTTGTGTGTATGTGTGTGTTCTCTTATATATGGGATCGAATTTCCTACATTTTTCAACTGATTTCAACAAAACTTAGATTTTTTTTTTTTTTTTGGCAGGTAGTGTTTCTTATTGTCTTGCACATTTTTTTTCTTTATTTTTTACATTCAGAATGCTTTCAAAATTCCATTTGCAAGACAATTGTTTATAATAAAATTCTATTCAATCGGTAGACTTATAACGATTGAAAACAATGTTTTTGTTTGAGTTTGACCAATTCATAAAAAACAAAAAAAAACAAAACAAAAAAAAAACTAATTAAGACATGCATGTCCGTCAACCTTAAACAATAATCTTTGTCAATTTTATTTTTCAGTCTTTATGATGGTGGATACTTGATCTATCTCTTACTGTTACATCCCCGGGTAACGCCGGGCTCTACTGCTAGTTTCTTATAAATGAATGAGAATTACATTACAGGTAGGTAATGCATTGTTTACATCTGGTTTCTCTTGCCTTCAATCTGTCCTATGAATATCAAATTTTTCAAGCCCTCTTTCTTCAGTATATGCCATACAAATTTCAATCATCACTACCTGATGTTAAGTATAAGTCTCTTTTTGTTTCCATTTTTTCTAAAACTTTGTCATTTCTCACATGTCCAGTTCATGGTATTCTCAGCATCCTTCTGTAGAACCACATTTCTGTTGCTTAAAGTCTCTTCTTCAACTGTGAGAAGATTATCCAGCATTCACTGCCATATAAGAAGTTTGATGTTATGTAAAATTTCAGTAATCTTTTCTTTGTTTCCAACAAAATTTTTCTGTTTCTTAATACTTTGCTTAGCTTTTGGAAGGCGTTTTTTGCAGTTCAGATTTTGGTATTGTACTTTCCATCCCCTGTGAAAACACTTTCTAGATATTTAAATCATTGTACTTTGGTATTTCTAATTTGCACATTGGGCTGTTCCTATTGCTGACAACAATGCATTCTTTCTTCTTCCAATTGATATTTAGTCCTTTTTTATCCCTTTCCTTCACTACCATCTGCAGGAGTTCTTGTAGTTTCCTTTATATGTCTGCTATCAACACAGTACCATTTGCATATCTCATGTTGTTAAGATTGGAGCCACCAATATCCTAATGAATCATAATAATGAACTCTGGTAGAACTTCCTGACTATATAGTTTTACTCTGAACAAAATGTCAAAACAAAAACAAAAAAAAAGAGGAGAATTTTGAAAGTTAGAAAGCAACTTGTTTTCACAACAACCTCAGTAATAACTACAAGGCATCTCTAATGCAAGAACCCTTTATTTAATCTACAGAGATAGATTGATCTTATTCTGCTGTCCATGTGTAGAGATATCTAATCTTGCTCTTATTTACAGACTGTCTGAAGTTATTCAGTCAGTTATGTGTCATGCGTGATATATTCTTAGGTGTGATGTATCATTAGATACATGACTAATGAGGCAGATTTTTTCCTGCAGTAGGTTGCCATTTCTTTTTGCAGTAGACCAGTTGCCATCCAAGGCTACAGAACTTGGTCTGTTCTGTTGGTGGGAGAAGAACAGGATTCATACCTTTCCCAAGGATATTAGCACATAAGTGCATGTAATGGATTCAACTGGAATTTGAACTCTGCTCTCTGATTGCTCAATCTGAGCTGCTATCCATTACTCCACCATGCCTCCTGAAGGTTTTATGCAAATAAAATAAACCTCAATAACTCAAAAAGTTCTGAACCAATATTTGCCAAATTTAAATTTGTCCATTTCCACCCGTAGCAAAATATTTAACTAAATTTTCTGCCATTTTTAATAGTTTTTGAGATACTGAAGTTAATATGCAGATTAAACTAATATTAGCTTAAGACCTTTGAAATATAATAAAAACTATTTTTTCTTTTTGTCCATATGTTGAAACATGGATAAAGGGAAGGATCTAACAACTGCTGAAAAACAGAAAATAAAGTTACTGAGTGAGGGAATGTCTACAGTGAAGATATCAAAGGAGCTTTGCAGAGATCATCAAAGGCTGCTGAAAATATAAGTTGTGAACTTGAAGCAAAAGAAAAGATTTGAAGAATTTGCTTCCTTGAGATGAATGTAAACTAAAGCGAGTAATAGCAAAAGAAACACTTTTGACCAGTGCTCATATCTTTGAAAAGGCTGGAATTGAGGGAGTCAAGAAGGACAAAAGGTGTAGAATACTTTGTGAATTGGGATCTGTAAAAAAATCTCCTAGGCGATCTCTTACTAAATTAAATATTTTAAAGCCTCAAAATTGGGTTAAGAGATACATGAAAATTGACTTTTCTAAAGTAATTTTCATGAATGAATCTCAAGATGAACCTGATGGATAGGTCGAAGGAGGAATTTTATCCAATTAAGATGTGCCTGTGACTTAAAAGAAGGCAACAAGGAAGCAGTGGTATTATGATATGGGCCGGAATTGTCAACCATTATTGGACCATTCAAAGTTGATGAAGGAGTTAACCTGAACAGTGCTAATTTTTGTGATTTTATGAAAAAGACTTTCTTTGCATGGCACAAGTCCCAGTCTTGCATTTTCTAAGTGAAGTGTGTATTTATGCATGCTCCTTCTCATGTATCTAAGCTTACTAGTGAATTCTTTGAACATAAAAGATTTACAGAAGAGAAGATAATGGAATGGCCTCTATCAAGTCCTGATCTGAATCTGATCAAAAATCTATGGTCAGTTGAGAAGATGAAATTACATGAAGGTGGCAAACAATATAACAGCAAAGCAGACCTATAGAAAGCAATTAAAACTTCCATGTTGGAAAATGAACCTGCTGAAGTAAAAAAAATTTACAAAATCAAGGGTTGATAGATTACTGGCTGTTAATGAGATGAAGGGTCACCATATTAAAATGTAAAGGATTTAAAGACTTATAATGTGTTTGTTATTTGTTCTATTATAGGTGTTGATTAATTTTTAATGATTTTATTGTCTTTTTATTAAAGCAAAATGTAACTATTTGGTTTTGACTAATAACTTCAAATGAATACATCAAATAACTTCAATAAAACATTGATACTACCTAAAATTTTAACTCAGGTTTTGTTTTGACATCTGAATTGATTGTACAAATTTTGACAATTTTTTTTAAACCAAATTTTAATTATTGAAGTTTATGTGATTTGCTTAATAACTTCAGACAGAGTGTAGTACTGCTCAGCTATTGCTAGTCCTGTTTCATCTGTCTCAATCCGTACTACCTAGACTAGGGATTGAACTCACAATTACTTCTTTAGTACTGCTCAATTATTGCGAGTCCTGTTTTCTCTGTCTGAGTCTGTACTACCTAGACTAGGGATTGAACTTGCATTTACTTCTGTTGTACTGCTTAATTATTGCGAGTCCTGTTTTCTCTGTCTGAGTCTGTACTACCTAGACTAGGGATTGAACTCACAATTACAAATGATATGAAATTTACAAGTCAATGCTTTAATCCTCTGATAGAAGAAATATTTGTAATTTATAAAAGCTTATAGTCCAAAAACAAAAAAAGTGACATCATATATATGTTTTTTAATGTATGCTCTAACTTACCTCAGCCAGTGTTATGGCAATCATAAACAAAGGTGGAGGGCAACAGGTGTAATTAGCAAGAAAGTCATTTCGTTTTCGATAAGGCACAATATTTTCAATAGCTGCTTCAATAAAGCTATTGATTTTTATCCTATGTCTTGTAGACAGAGCATCCTCACCAGACATCTGAAATAGAAAAAAAAAAGAAAAAGAGATGATACTTATGAAAAATTGGGCTAATATTTAAAAAAGTAGTATTTTGGTTGTGTGTGTGTGTGTGTGTGTGTATATATATATATATATATATATATGAGGCATAATAGAGTAATGGATTATGGTTCAGATTGAGGAATTTGAGAGCTGAGTTTGGATTCCAGTTGAGTTCATTACAGTCACTTATTTGGAAGGGTAAATAGTAGGGCAGACTGGGTTCTACAGCCATGGTTGGCAGCCATTACAGGAGAAGGAAAACTGAATTCAAACCAGCCTGGAAAGGGTTGGAATCTGTCAGGCTATCTTGCCCAAGACACACTACTTCTACTGCGGCTGCAGTACATGTAGTGGCCTTATGACCCTAATGGGTTCAGGATCTGTGATCGTGATATATATTGTTGAGACAAATCACCACCCTCTCATATGGGGAGAGCTCAAGGATCATGGGGACCTTGATGAGGGGGAACAGTGGTTCCATCAGGATGGTGCTCCTCCTCACACTGCTAATGTTACTGTGGTGTGGCTCTGTGAAAAGTTTGGAGAGCATGTCATCAGACTGAAGTGGAATGTGGCACCTCATTGGCCTAAACTGAACCCCCTAGATTTCTTTCTCTGGGAGGTTCCTCAAGGACAATACCTGCAAGATCAACCCTAGCATCGTTGCTGTATTGAAGACAGCTATCACTGAGAAGATTCAATCGATCTCCCAGAAGGAATGTGCAAGTGTCATCAACAACTTTGTATTCAACAGTGACTTCAACTGAATGGCGAACATCTGGGGCCTGTACTCTTGAGTTCCGCTCGAGATTTTTAGTTCATGTTTGAGATTAAATGGTTGCAGATCATAATATGTTATTCTTTTACCTTTCAATAAATATAATTTCCATTTCTCTATCATTTGTGGTACGTGATTTATGCCCGATCATTTTGTTTAAAAAAATTATGAAATACCCTGTATATACACACACACACACACATATATATATATATATGATAAAAATATAGTTTTAAGGCATGCAAGTCTTTCCAGTATATTGTGTTATCTTAATAGTTATTGGATAGGTGGGAACAGTTATATTTTAAATTATTCTAAACACTATTGAGTAGAAATAATTATGGTCCAGAATGCAGTTATTTTATAGCTGTTGTGTAGTGTTGCTTACTAGCTTTTAACACATTATTTATTATTGATTATTTAAGGTATTTTGTATTGATTCATTTTTTATTCACTACTGATTATTATTATTATTACAGTTACTGAGTTCTGATTATGTATGCATTTGTACAGTTATTTTGTTTATTATTTGTTTACTTAAATTGTTTTATTTATTTATTTTTGGAGGGAAGGGTGGCGGTTATCTTATTTGTTTAATTCAATGTATTGACTTTGTTTAAAGTATATTACATTATCTGTGCTATATATATGTATATTTTCATTTTTCTTAAAGATGTTTTACATGGTATCAATTTTTAGTTTTTGATTTTTTATGTAATGCAGTAAGAATTTGTTTTTGTGTCTGCATTTTGAGAAGTTTTAATCATCTATTTAGTAATTTGTGTTGGTCTGGAAATTTTTTTCTGAAAAATTGTTTTAAATATAGATTTCATAAATTTTAACCAATAATGACACTGGCTGCTTGGTCAATGAATCAGTTAATACTGCCCTTAACATTAAAGATGAGAACAGATACTACACTTAGTATTTACTTGTACCTCCATGGTGATGGGATATAGTACAAGGCCAGTTTAAAGTGGGAAGCTCAAGTGTGAGCATATAGGTCAAGTTAAAAAATTGTCTGGTTCCCACAACCAATGTTGCATTGGCAGCAATATTTCTCCTAACCTCCCTCTTTGGTGCTATTGCTGAGTTTGAATCCCTGGGATCAGGCATCCCTCATTTATTTGTTGTGTTCTGGTCACAGATTGAGAGATAAAATATAGTTTGTCCACCCAAAGTCAGATTATATTTACTTGCTGCATCACGCTGGCAGGATGTGACACAAGGTCAGTTTAATTTGTGGAGCCCAAGCATATGCACCCGGCCCAGTGCAATGAGGGAGCTACTGTCACAAGCAGCTGTTCCTTGGAACCAGGCATCTCCCAATTGTTTTTCAGTTGCACTTTGCCTGAAGACAAAGTTATGGTCAGTCCAAAGACAGAAACAGAATTGAGAGATAAAATGGAGTTTAACCACCCAAAGCAAGATATCACACTTTGACTCCCAGCCCGATGACCAGGTATATTTATCTGACCTCCCCACTATGTAACACAAGGTCATTTTAATTTGGAGAGTACCATGCACATACATATGGGCTAAGGACAAAGATTGTTGTTTTCCTCGGCTCCTGCAACCACTCTCACAGCTGTATCAGTATTACACGACCCTACTCTCTTACTGCAATGAGGAAGGTTCTGCCACAGGGTTGAAAACTGACAATAACTTTAGCTGCTTGGTCAATAAATTCCAAAAGTTTCCTTTCATGGAAACAGCTAATGTTACCATTGTCTTTGTGCACCTCAATATTCCTTTTCTTGTCAGCTGTTTCAATTAGTTCAAGATGTAGAAAGAATTTCTCAAAGAATGAACTGAATCAAAACCAGAATGGAAGGCGGCATAAAGTCTTAAAAAAATCAGGAAAAATCAGAGAATGAGAAATGAGATTCCTACTTTCTGCTAACACCAATTTGACATCTAACCTGATTCTTCCTGAAGACAGCCCAAATGACCAAATGCCTAATCTCCTCAAATATGGAATCACCTAAATTTCTGTTTCTACACATACATCACTTTTCATGTATACTCATTAACAGATTATGGTTGGGGACTTTGACATGGCATAATGGTTAGCAAGCTTGACTCACTAGATCAATTACAATGAAGTAGTGAATTTGATTCTCACTGGGTATGCCATACTTTCAGTCTTGTGCCACATCTAAATTATGTTTAGAAAATCACCATTAGCACCCGTATAGGAGCAAAAGAATTTGGACCTAGAATAGGCTGGGCCAGTTGGAGTAATTGGTCCAGTTGACTTATGATATATATATATATGAGACTAAGTCAAACATTATCCACACTTTCACCATACCATATCATTAGGTTTGTGTTTATGCGTGCTTATAGTTGGTACTATTGTGGTCATGTAATTGAAGTTTGAGCTTGATTGCAGTTATCTTGCTACTGTTACAGTGTAAACATGGCTGCTCCACTAGCAGTGTGCACCAAGTCAGAACAATGCCAAAATCAGATAGCAGTTGTATTGAATAGACATATGTTTTATTTGTGTATATAAGAACATGTGTACTAAATTCTGTAAAAATATATTGTTTTCTCTGCTAAATAATGTGATTACCTAAATTAAAATTTGTTTTCAAATATCTGATGTACTGAGTATAAACATTTCACATCAACATAAAAATGATGGCAGTTGTTATAAATCTTACATACTTTAAGCATTCCTATGAATGATGGACAGTTTCCTCAAAGATGAACAGACTTGAGACAACAAAGATGTCTCCTGATTAAAAATCTATAAACTATTATGTCTGAGGTGTCATAGAGAGGCTAATCAACAAACATGTCCACAATACCAAGGACTCACTGAAGGCTGCTATCAGGAACATTATGGCTAACATGAATAAAGCCTGTAATTGTTTTAGAAGCTATATCAAGGGTGAAATCAAAGCTGATGGTGAATATACTGTATGCATGCATGTTTTTGCATACAAAATATGTGTACTAAATTATATAAAAATATATTGTTTTCTCTGCCAAATAATAGGATTACCTCAAATTAATATTTGTTCTCAAATACCTGATGTATCTTGTATTTATTCATGTTTTATCTCTTGAGACTGAGCACTGTAATGATAGAAACTGCTTGCATAAAAAATATCATCTTCCATTATTTTGGTCAATAAAGTTTTTGGTGTAATACAATTTTTGTTTATATATATATATATATATATATATGAATGAAATAAAAGATATATGACAAATTGGCAGAAGTTCTTATGATGTGTTTTCATCCATTAGGACTTTATGAAAGAAATGTGTCACAAAAGCTTTTTCCAACTTGTCATATCTTTTCTTTCAAAAACTGTCCTTGATATATAAACATTATATATGTAAGACCTTCCAACATCAAATTTATGAAATGATAGGGTAGATGCTATAATAATCAGAGCATTTTACATTTAATAAAAGTCACCACTATAGCTCTGTGATAAGTTTGACACAAACAGAAAGTTATATGTTTGAATGCAAAACAGTTGGTGAAATTCACAATATTAAACGTTTTTGGAAAATGATAAATTAAAAATGAATATTAAATGTTTTTAAGAAATGGAATATTAAATTAAATATTAAGTGTTTTTAAGAAATGATGTATTAAAAATAATTAGTAAATATTTTATGGAAAGGTTAAATTAAAAATAAAGATTTTTAGAAAATGGCATAATAAAATAAATATTAAATTTTTTTTGGAAATGATATATTAAAAATGGATATTAAAATTTTTTTAGAAAATAGTATATTTAAATAGAAATTGAGATATTTTTAGAAATAGTATATTAAAATAGTAATTGAAAATTTTTCATAAATAGTATATTAAAATAGAAAACTTTTTAGAAATAGTATATTAAAATAGAAAAGATTTTGGAAAAAGTTTATTAAAAGTTTTCACAAATAGGATATTAAAATAGAAAAGTTTTTAGTTAGAGTATATCAAAATAGAAATAGAAACGATTTTTGAAAAAGTATATTAAAAGTTTTCATAAATAGTATATTAAAATAGAAATGATTTTGGAAAATGTATATTAAAAGTTTTCATAAATAGTATATTAAAATAGAAAAGATTTTGGAAAATGTATATTAAAAGTTTTCATAAATAGTATATTAAAATAGAAAAGATTTTGGAAAATAGTAGAAAGTGAAAAGTTTTCATAAATGGTTTAGTGTAAAATATTTCTGTATTTAATTAAATCATTACAATGAAAATGTTACTTGAAAGGAAAATTCAAAGTGACAAAAAATGTGCAGTCAAAAGTTAAGCATAATAAAATTAAATCTTACCTTGCATGTCATCTGAAGTCATGTGAAGAAAATTTGATTTGTAATTCAATTTTTACATTTATATTTATTATCATTTAAATTAAAATCTGTTGTTGGGTCCAAATATGTTTCATTATCCACTCTAAGTGAGTATATATTATAAATACAAAATTTAATAAATCACTCTAATAAAATTACTATAACAATTATAGATAAATATTAATTATAGAATAAAAGTATAGAAGTTGCTGAATTTTATTGTAATGCAGTATAATTTGCTAAATTAGCTTTTGCAGGGGTCAATGTAAAGAGGAATTTGATTCACTGGTTAGACTATGAGGTTGGTGGTTGAGAGTTTTGTAGTTTTATCACAAGTTCTAGCTTGGGATCATGAAAGAAAACATAGCTAACATGAAGTGGAAAGATTATACTGAATCAATTGCCACATCTGTTGTTAGGAAAGTTGGTTCACTGTTCATGATAAAATTTTTCTCACCAAAATCTATCTTGCACATTTATAAGGCTACCATTCGTCCGTACATTGAATATTGCTGCCACATCTGGTCTGGTGGTGCTTCTGTTATGTATTTAGAAGTTCTTGAAAAAAATTGAGGAGGTAGTGCTGCCCTAGTTCAAGAGAATGGCTGCTGGAAGACTTTATATCTGGCAACAGGACTCTGCACCATGCTACACAAGCAGGAGAAACCATTCATGGCTGTCAGACAATTTCTGTGACCACATCACCCTTTACATCTGGCCACATAACTTCCCTGACTGAAACCTCCCTTGAATATTATGTATGGTACGCAGTTGAGTAAGATACCACCAAAACTGAAGATAAAGATTATGGCAGCATTCACCAACTTATACAAGAAGATCGTCCAGGAGAATTGCAGGAGATTCTGAAGTTGTCTGGAGGCCGTGGTTGAACCCAATAGCAATTTTATTGAATAAATTTACTTTTTAAGATTCCAAGATATTTTTGTGTAATTTTGGTAAATATACCTATTAAAATGAGATATCAGTATTATTTTCATTTTGCATAATTTACACGACAATTTATCCATCGCACCCTGTATTGTTTAATAAATAAATGGTGTGTCTACTCAAATATGGATATCTACTAAAGAATAACATTCAAGTAATAAAATCTGTCAGATTAATAAATAAAAATCCAGTTCTTTAGAAATTACTTGTAACTATAAATGCCATTTATAAGACACAATGTTGTAGCTGAATGTGACAAACAAAAGTGGCCCTGAGTTGCATGTGAACATGTTCGTCAAAGACACTCACACCCAGGGTTCATTGTTAACAGTAGAACAGCTTGGCTTATCCAGATATGGGCCTCTCAGCAACTTGTCCAGATCTGGATCTTTGTCAACAATCTCATCTCAATAAAAAGTGGTGTGAAATTCATCAGTTGGCAGTCTGCTTTTGATGAGACTTGCTTTGCTATCATCAGAGATATGGTGTCTTGCAAAGGTGTTCCTTTGGTGCATTTTGTTCTAGAAGTTAGGTATCCCCTGCCATGCTGTGGTTTTTGATGCATTGGCCACACTCATCCTTCAGTTTTTTTTTATTTCTTTCCATCTCTCTCTCCCTTCTCTGTCTGTTCCCACTTAATTTTTAAGAGAACAACCTGTTAACTTTTATATGTTTCCACAAGCCTTAACACATCCTTGCCTTATTTTTCTACAGTAAGCACCACTAACTCTTTGTCATTGTTCATTAAAGATATGTTTCTTAAATTTTTAAGATGTTTTTTATCAGTATAAAACTCTTTGAAGCATTTTATGAACAATGGAGTTGAGCATTTATTGGACCAAGTTGTCACCTATTTTCTCTTCAAGAAGTAAGCATATAGTATTGCATTGTCTTTGAGTTGTTCTTCCAGATTTATTTGCAGTCAAATACTCCGGGAAATGATGTAGCCTCATGAATCATAGAATTGCCAATTAGTTATATAGACTCAAATCATGAATGAATAATCCCCATATCATTGGAAATAGTTTAAATCATCATTTGATGATATTTGCTGATCTACAATGAAACATCATTTGATGATATCTGCTCATCTTCAATGAAACATCATTTGATGATATCTGCTCATCTCCAGTGAAACATCAGTTGATGATATCTGCAGTTTAAGGGTTAAATATATTCAACAGATTTTATTGATTCACCTGAGACAGTTTTTATTGAGCCTTGTTGGTTGAAGCCTATGAATTCAGTTTTAAAGGCTTTGACAAAGTTCATTATCATTGATATCTGCTGATCTCTAATTTTCTAAATAATGTAGGAAAACTGTAACATTGGTAATGATGTCTAGAGTAATAGCTAGGTCATCTGCATAGTCAATATCTGTTAACATTTTTGTTGGATATTGACTTGACAGTCTTGGTGATAAAGTAAAATCTAGCTGGTGATGTTTGTCAAGGGAAGTTCTCAATATATAGTGAAAGGTGATAATGAGAAAATGTGAAAGGGTGTCATCCTGAAGAACTCCTGCTTTGAAGGAAGCATGATAAATTCTACTGAAAAAGGATGTGAAAATTTGCATAGCTAAAGACTGGGGTACCTTGAATAAAATGAATGCAATCTTGAAATCTATCAGACAATAATCTACCAGACAATCTCAAATGAATATTCTTTCAAGCCACTGTAAAGGCAGTGTTAATGTTTGTTAGTACTGCCTGGACATTAACTAAAACCCTAGAGTCTAAGATTGATGGAACCTATACTCGGATGCTGAGAGCTATACATAAACTCTCTTGGAGACAACATCCAACTAAATCACAGCTCTATGGATTCATTCCTGATATTTCTACAATCACAGTGCTTTGCAAGACACTGTTAATCAGTAAAACAAAAACTTGCATGTGATCTACTGTTCTGGACACCTAACCATGGAGCAATATGGATTGGTTGCTCAGCAACCACCTATAAGATAACTTGTGATTGGTGTCATAATAAAAACTGCCAACTGTGAGTTATCTTGTGGTTGGCAGTCAATGTGTTAAAAACAAAAGGTACAAAATAATGTATTTGATGGCATATGGAACACTTTTATCCAAGAAAGTGAAAAGAAATATTTTAATAAGCTAATGTAATAAAGGAAACATTTTAATGAGCTAATATTATAAAGGAAACATTTTAATGAGCTAATATTATAAAGGAAACATTTTAATGAGCTAATATTATAAAGGAAACATTTTAGTGAGCTAATATTATAAAGGAAACATTTTAATGAGCTAATATTATAAAGGAAACATTTGACCAGCTATGATATCACATAGAATGCCACCCTAATAACCTTCCAACTTTGATGCAGGGCCATGATGATTGGTGTGATAGACTCATGAATGTCTGAGCTAACTCAATTGAATAAAAAAAATAAAACATAGAAATAAAATTTAAGATGGATAAGATATTTATTGAAATTGTTTATAGATTTGTCTGAATTTTTAAGATGAATAATATGTATTATATTCACAACGTTGTATCCATTGCGTTATCTAGCCAGCTTCAAGTATTTTTGTAGGTAACCTTTTGGAAATTTTGAAACAAACCCATTATTCAATCCAGAGAGAACATATTCTCATTTTTAAATATAAAAAGAAAATTCTGCTCAGACAGCTTTTTCCCAAGAACTACCACTTTGTGAAACAGACTCCTGCATAGGTGCTCTCCTGAACAGTACAAACTTCAAGTCAAAGGTCAATTGTTATCTATCCTCTTTATCTCCATAATCTTCACTTTTTATCAACTCATCTTTCATTGATATCACATACCTCATTCGTCATAACCAGTAAGCCTCTACATTGAGTAGTTATTGAATCTTGTATTAGAAGAACATTAGTATTTGAAAAATTTCCATGTTAAACAATGTGTTGTATTAGCTAATTCTTCAGTGTTAAATTATCCTTATGCTGTTACTTGTCTCTTCTACAGAACCACAATTTTTGGACTACCTTTTCCAGGTATTGAACTTACTATCATCAAGTAGTTAGATATTTTCACCCAATGTTTTATCCACTAGGCCATGTGAATAATTTTTACTTGTTTGACAAATTTTTTTCATTTTTCAATTATATTTTTTAAAACTAAATTTTTGATTAAATTAAAATCATTTTTATATTAAATTACAATAAATAATTAAATTTATAGTTAATTTTTTCATCATATTTTCTAAAATTAAATGTTTAAATATATTTTTACAAATTAAATGTTTAATTATATTTTTAAATAATTTTTAATTGTTTGATAGATTTTTTAGAATGCTTTGAAAGTCATTTTGGGAATAGAACACCACATTTATAAAAATGGCTGGCCACTATTATCTGAGTATGCCTATCTGCTAGGGTGGTTAGCCAATTCTTGTTAAAGACACCTGATAAGGAACATTTGTGTTTGTCCAACAACAACAAAGCCCTTCTATGGTTTATACTGCAACTATTCTGAGCAAGCTTTAGACTGGGAGAGGGAGAGTATTATCTGGTGTGATCAACAGTTTGAATAAGGCCAATATGCTCAAATCCTTGTTCGCAACAACTTGTCATAGCACAATCATTGATGAACAATTCCTCTTTTCCTCAGTTTTATTCACAAGGCTTGGGCCAACATGTGGCATGGTTTTCAAACACTTTTCAAAGATGCAGCATACTGGAGTCACCTCTGTATTATTTTTTTTTTTTAAGCATTTTACCCCAAGCAAGGTGGGAGTGCCACTAGCACGCAAGGGGTTACAGAGAGTGGGAGCAAGAGTAAAGAGGTGTGATAGAGGAAAAGATGAAGAGAACAACAGGGAATAGATCAAGGCATCTGGAGATGTTGACTGACATTGCATTTGAACAGTTGGAGATTATAGCTATCAGAGAAGGAAGTAAGAGGAAGGGAGTTCCACAGAGGGGAAGTGGGAGACATGGAGTATTGGAGTAGAAGAGACAGCTACATTTAATGGTTTCGTATACCAATATAAAAAAAGTCATGTTCCTGATTGACTATGGTAAAACTCGGATTTCATGGTCAGAAAGTGAATGATCTAACCACTTGGCCACACATCTACATCACAATTATTGCATTTGATAAAAAAAAACTGGAGGCATAGTCGAAAAATGGATAGTGGAATTGAAGAAGCTGTGTTCAAATTCCAGTTAAGTTTATTTACATTCACTTACGTGCTAATACCCTCTGAAAGATATGAATCCACCTCTTTTCCTCTCCAGCTATTGGTAAATAGCAGGACAAACCAGGCCCTATAGCCTTGGGTGGCAGCTGGTCTAAGAGAAGGAAAAACTGTATTCAAAACCAGTCTGGAAAGGGTTAGGTTCTGTCAGGTTATCTTGCCCAGGAAACACCATTGTCACTGGGGCTGCAGTACATGTGGTGCCCTGATGACCTTAATGGGTAACAGGTCATGTAATCAAGAAATAAAAATTGATATTTTAAAATATTTTTGCCAAGTTATATTTTTTAAGAAAGAAATATACTAAAACTATTCATGGCAACAAAGATGAAGGAGATTGTGTACATGTGTGTGTGTGTGTGTGTATTTCAAATTCAGAAAATTTGTTCCAAGAACACTTACCAAAGTGACAAATTCTTCATAGTTGATAAAAGCATCTCCATCACTGTTTGCCCTAGCAATCAGCCTGTCAACTTGTTCTTTTGGAATCTGCGAAGTGACTCCAGTTTTGAGAAGTTCTCGATGCAAATCCTTAAGTGGTATTCCTTTAGGGCCATACTGATGAAAAAGAAAAAAGAAAGAGATTTTAATTTTTTTTTTATCATTTCACCTCAAACAAGGAAATAAAATCACTAAATGAAAAGGGTTACTGAGTGGGAAAGTATATGAGAAAAAAAACATTAAGGAGAGGGAACAATAAAAGAACTAGAATTAAGAAGACAGAAGGTAACAATTGACATTGATCTTCAAAAATTAAAATACAAAGTTGACTAGAAAGCAAGAACTTGGAAGAAAGTTTCAAAAGTAAGAAGTGCAAGAGAAGAAACTGTTAGCATAAAACTTATGGTTACATCTAGCCATTTCAACTGAAAAATGATGAGACTCAGCTACCAATCTAGTACTTTGCTTAAATTCATAAAGTCTAGGTGCCAAAAGAGAAAATTCATCAGAACAATTGCCATGAAAATATTTATATAAAATAAAAAATAGCTGAGCTACTGATATGAGAAGCCACTCAAAATGTCATAAAAAATAAGAATATTTAAATGTTACAAATAGGACAATAATGTCCTAAAATTGGAAAATATCAGCATATGAAGAACTTGGACAATGAATATACCAGAGTTAGAGAGGATGTGAAATGAATAAAATGGTTCTAAAAGCATTTTTATTTCACTAAAAAACACTCAAAATTGTTTTATATATATATATATATATATATATATATATATATATATATATATATATAACTCCAAAGAAAAGTGACACCTAAATGTTTAAAATGAATTTTAAAAATGAAAAATCTTTCTTGAAGCTTTTACATTTATTTTAATTTCAATCTACTAAGATTAAATTTAATATTTCCAATTAGCAAAAATATTTTGCTGTATTTTAAATTGAATTTAAATTGACTGGAATGAGTTTTCTTGGGGAAAAATTGCTAAAAATGGATTATTTTAGCCATGTTTAACAATTCTCTCAACACAAAGTAATTCTCTTTATTAAAAAATATTTAAAAATAAAATATACATTTCTGAAACTTTATTTGAGGAAGATTAGTTAATTTAAAGTTTAATTAATCTGTTTTAAAACAAATATTTCTTTGGTTTAAAATAATGCAGAATAGCATTTTTCAACATGGAGGTGCATGTTTTTATGAGGTATTGATAATTATCTCGATAGACATGTTTAGAAATTTTTTCTACAGGAGACATGTTTGTAAAAATTACTTGATGAATATGATGTGAACGCATTTTTATATATTATTCTCAGTACCCTGTGATCTAATATTTTACCAAGATTTTTTTTAAAAAAGAAACATTTCTAAAATAATTTAATTCATTTGTGAATAATTTCTGAAAGTTTCATTAAAATCTGACAATTATTTCATTTTCGTAAGAATTTCCAAATCAGTGTGTTCTTTACTACAAAAAGACACTAAAGTTTCCTATATTAATTTATGGTCATCCATTGGTGAAAGAAAAAAAAAATTTAACTAAAAGGTTCTGAAAAGGATTTAAAAACATAATTTAATAATCAAAACATCCCTTGCTCTTTCTTTTTAATAGTAACAAAGATTTTGACATAAAACTTTGTTTTTATTAAGTTTGGGGTATTTTTCATCATGTACACTTATCTTTTAGTGAATATTTGGGGTATATATATATAACACACTGGGTGTAACAGCATAATTGTCCATCCCATAAGATGTTTACTAACTAAAAAGCCACTAAACTAATTTAGTTTCTTTTTTCAAGTTTTCAGATAAGACGTTTACCCATTTTGACATCATCTGTCGTAAGAATCATTGAAAAACCTTTTGAGTTATTTAGCTAGAAAGAGAACAGTTTAAAATCATTTTGTGTCAGCCCCACTTGTCTTCCCAACTGAGCAATGGTGGAAGGAAAAAGATCATTTAGGCCGTCAGTAATGGTACCAACATTCATACTCTGGCTTCCATTTTCAAAGTTGATTCAAGAACTACTAAGAGAATCATGAATGTTTAAAAACGAGAGAACAGTAGAGAGGAAAACTGGAGCAGGAGGTTACAAAAGGAAGAGGTATCCTCATTTCAATTTAGAGCTAAAGAGATCAATTAGAAAAGATGCAACACAATCCATAAGACGTTTGGCATGTGAGAGAGGGGTTTTACCTATGACAGTCCAAAGAGCGGTGGAAAAAGACTTGAAAATGAAATTGTACATGAAACCTGTGAGGCACCTTGTTACTCCAGGACAGAAAATTAGAAGGTTAGAGTTAGAGAGAGTGAAGATTAGCATTAAAAACAATGAAAAAACTTATGGTCGTTGCCTTGATGGCAAGTCCACAGAAACAAAATAACTCGTGATTGGTGTCATAATAAAAACTGCCAACTGTGAGTTATCTTGTGGTTGGCAGTCAATGTGTTAAAAACAAAAGGTACAAAATATTACATTTGATGGCATATGGAACACTTTTATGCAAAAAAGTGAAAAGAAATATTTTGATAAGCTAATATTATAAAGGAAACATTTTAATGAGCTAATATCATAAAGGAAATATTTTAATGAGCTAATATTATAAAGGAAACATTTTAATGAGCTAATATCATAAAGGAAACATTTTAATGAGCTAATATCATAAAGGAAACATTTTAATGAGCTAATATTATAAAGGAAATATTTTAATGAGCTAATATCATAAAGGAAATATTTTAATGAGCTAATATAAAGGAAATATTTTAATGAGCTAATATTATAAAGGAAACATTTTAATGAGCTAATATTATAAAGGAAATATTTTAATGAGCTAATATTATAAAAAAAAATAAAAAATAAAAGTTAATTATTTTGGAGCGTTTAAAACATGTAATGTTTATAATATTTATATATGTACATTATATGTTCCAAAGGTTGTGATAGTGGGGACAATCTCTCACTGTCTATAAAATGCTTCTGTGGCATGTGTTTCAAATAGCCTCTGACAACTAAGTCCAGCTCCAAGCTGGAGAATGGGCAAAGGCAGAAAACTTGCATCTCATAACCAGATCCTTTCGGTAGATGGAGCTTGACAGCTCAAGAAGGCAGTTTCATCTAAAAGGAAAACATGGATTTTAAACTTCTGCTGTCTTGTGGTCATATCCAAACATAGAAAAGGCTATGGAAGTAAATCCAGACAGAAAACCTAGAATTTTATTTTCCGTCAGTGTGTTGCCAAACTGACCCTTTCCAGCATCTCCTGCAGCCAATCTGGACCCAAATGTAATGCCCTGTATTTGGATCTTTTTGGTATGACTGAGAAGTGGGGGCATGTAGATTGGGCATATAGCCTCCATATACCATAACCCAGATTTGAACCCTGGAGAGATTACTACAGTCTTGCCACCAAAGAACTGAATTTTGATCGAACAGGGCGCTACCATTATCTCATGAAATAAACAGATGCCTGCTATTATAGAAGAAACATTTTAATAAGCTAATATTGGCCTTTTCCACTATAGTTTACTAGTATTTTCTGAAGATTTCCTGAAGATTTTTTTGTTCATACATCCTCCATGCTATCAAATACAAAAGCAAAAATGTGGCAAGCAACAAGTTCAGGATACTGCCTGATTTATTTAATTTTACTCTGCTGATAGACTTTGTAAATAAATCACTGACATTTTGATTTGACTGTATAGTGCTTTAATAAACCCAGTATCAGCCCTTAATAAACATACTATCAGCAGCAGCCCTGGGGGTATAAAAACAAGCTCTCTCTTCCTGTTTTTCCTCCTTTTGAAGTGTGTTCCATCGACTTTTCACACTGATGTAAAAAGAGCTCTGAATGTTTCACACACTTCACACCTACACAAGCAAGTAACACTCAAATACATTCATTAATAGTTTTCATTGTGTATGTTATTTACTTCTAAAAAAGAAACTATTAAACTTTCCTGTTTGTTATTTGTTAAATAAATGTTATCTTGCATTGCAAATCAATTGATCTGTTATTTTGTGCATATACCTTTTCACCTCCATTATTTCATGTATTGTAAAATATTCTTATAAGAAATCTTATAATACATTAATTATAGAATTAATCAACACATTAAAACAGAATATAGTCCATCTTTTTCTGCCATTCAGTCCTCATAAAGTGATATTTTTGTCAACATGTTTTGAATTTAAAAGAATTTTATTTCTTTGTGATTACCATTAAAAAAACAAATAATCCAACATTTGCAAATTTTTACACTTTTTAAAAAATTACAGAAGATGATTTTTTGTGAATATTAGTTTTAGATCTTCCATGTGCTGCAGAACATAGGCACTCATGGTTCTCCAGTTACCTATCTTGTTTGATCTTAGCCTAACCCCTCCCTGTTCTGCTATAGATTCACACAATCTCATCAAGTAATTGGCTTGCTGCCTTCCCCTATTTCTCTTGCCCTCAATATGCCCTGTGAGGTTAAGTTTTTCAAAGCCGCCTTCCTCATTATTTATTCAAGAAATTTTAGCCATCTTTACCTGATTCTGGCTGTGTGTTCTTTCTGCAGTCATTTTCTTTAAGACTTCCTCATTGCTTACTTGCACTGTCCATGTAATTTTTAGTATTTTTCTGTAGAACACATTTCTGCTGCCTCAAGTTTTTTTCCTCATCTTTGGGGAAATTGTCCAACATTCACTGCCAGATAAGAGGATGGAAACCACATAGTTTCTTTGTTTCTAACAAAATTTTTCTATTTCTCAGTACCTTGCTTAACTTTTGGAATGCGGAATTTCAATTAGATCAATTATGTTCAGATCCTTGTTGTATTTTTCCATCCTCTGTTAAAACACCAGACCAGATATTTAAACAGTATTCAACCGGCTTGATGTTTGTAAATTCCAATTCATTCTCACATCTTGGGATGTTTTTCTCTTACTGATGACCATACTTCCTGTCTTCTTGCAGTCGATAGTTAGTCCATGGAATTCTCAGTAGGAAAAAGATGAGAAACATTTTTGTAACTCCAGCTTTTCTCCACATGCTTGGGGGAGATTGCAGAAAAGCATTCACTGCCATATAAGACAATGGATATTATTTAGCAATCCTGCACTTTTTTTGTTTCTAACAATTTTTTTTCATTTCTCAGCACCTTGCTTAGGTTTTGGAATGCTTCTTTGGCTAGTCCAATGTAATCTTCAGATTTCAGTGTTGTATTTTCCATCCTCTGTTAAAACACTTCCCAGATATTTAAACTTCTGCATGTGCTCGATGTTTATATCTCCAATTCATAACTCACATCTTGGGTTTTTTCTCTTACTGATGACCATACTTCCTGTCTTCTTGCAGTTGATAGTCCTTTTTTCTCTCTTTCTTCTACCACTGTAGTTTCCTTTCTAAGTCTGCCATCAAAACAGTATCATCTACGTGTCTTATATTGTTAAGATTATGCACACCAATAATAAATCCTAGTTCCCTTAGGCTGACATTGCTGTAAAGTTTGAATAAATCTGGGGGAAGACATATCCTTATCTTACACCACTTTCTATTTTTGTATAGTTACTCAATTTTTTTTTTTAATTAGCAGCATATTAGCCATTGCCCATGCTTGATTCAAAATAAATTACAACTCATACAGCAATCGCTATCACTTGACTTAAAAAATTTTTGACCCCTTCCTTGCCTTTAAAGGAGTGCCCTTTATCATTTGATGTTGCCACATGCCTTGAAATTCTTGCCTATCTTTTAATTCAAATTTTTTTTCTAATTTGATATAAAATTAAATCTGTTAAAAAAAAAGAACTAAACAAAATAAACACAAAATGATTAGCTTTAAAAAGGACTCATAACAGGAAAAACCAAATGAAAAAGAATGTTAACAACAAATGATTTTTTTCACACCCAACCCAATTCTGCGGAATCAGAATCAACGTTTGTTGAGCGAATGAGCCAATTGGATAAAGTGCCATGCAGATTTAAATTTTTATATATTTTGACGAATGCAGCTATCGATTTTTTTTGCATGCTAGCATGCTAGTTAACATTCGTGTCAGTCAGTGGCATTGGCTCTCACACTGGCCAATAGAATCTTCCTGCCTATTCGTGGCAGCCAGTTATAGGCTCTCACTCTGGCCAGTAGAAAATGGCTGCAAAGTTACATGAAAACTGCTGTAGAAGCATGTCGCGCATGGATTATTTCCACTATTGACGAGAGTTGGGAAATGCAAAGTTGGTCTTGGCCTTTCCGCTAACTTGGAGCATGTGCATGTAAATTTTGGTGCAAATCTGTTGAAAATTGTGGCCATGCATTCGTTACACACACACACACACACATCCTGCCTTTTATAGATAGAGATCAGTGTACAGGCAGTTTGCTCTCAGTATAATTTCTAGAATATTATAACATCTTTTCTGAATAAATCTAATTTCCCAAGCAGTTCAAATATACCTTGTCAATTGAATTTGATGGGGGTTGATATTTCCTGTTCTACTGTCTACCTCTAGGGATATCTCACCTCATTCTTTATATACTACTTTAGTTAGAAGCCTTTATTTAATAAACAGGAGTAGATTAAATAACAGTTTAAGAAATTAAACAAAATGTTCAGTTTGAAATTTCCTGAAGGTTATCCAGATTGATAAGCACCTGAAGAAGGCCACAGGGCATGATAGTTGAAATGTTGTGATGAAAACAAAAAAGATGAGGATATTAGTCTGAATGTCAGTTAGGTAAATAATAACTCCTCATCTCAGAAATTCAGATTAATTAATAAATATAAATATTTTATTTCACTACTGACCGGGCTGGCATTCAAACACTTAATTTCTCAATTTCTCAATCCCTCATGCAAATAGTTAACTTCCCCACGCGTTTTGCCCTCAACCTAGTAGGTAAGGCCTCCCTTCTTGATCTGTGTTTTACCTCCATCCCCGAATCTTGTAGCGACATGCAGCTCTGCCCTCTTGGTAACTTCGATCATGTTGTAGTATCTGTTAACATTTCCTTCAACTCCACACCCCGCAAAGAACCTCCTATCACTAGAACCTCATTCTACTATCAACGAGCGGATTGGGACTCGTTCTGTGACTTCCTCCATGATGTCCCCTGGGATGTTGTCTTTACACTCCCTGTCCAAGAATGTGCTTCTGAGGTCTCATCCTGGGTTAAAGCTGGAATCGACGCTTTCATCCCCTCAAGGAAATTTAAGGTCAAGTCGAACTCCTCCCCTTGGTTCTCTGCTGCTTGCTCAGCCGCCATTGCCCATAGGAACCACTTCTTTCACCTATTTCGTAGCGACATGTCAGACTGCAATAGACGTCTCTTTGCCTCCGTCTGTAAAGAGTGTAAGCATGTCCTCAATGAAGCTAAGTCAATATTTGCTGCTCGGATGAAGGAGCGTATTGCATCTCGCAAATTTGGCTCCAAAGATTATTGGCGGCTCTGCAAGAGTGTCCTGAACAATAGAAAACCCTCCATACCTCCTTTATTCAACCAGTAAAAAGTCTTGACCTCCTCTATCAACAAGGCTGAATGCTTTGCTTGGAAATTCTCATTTAATTCATATTTCGACTCCTCCGGTGTACACATACCAGACTTCCCTCTAAGAACTGAGGCCCTATTGAGCGGCTTACACATAACCCCGTCATTGGTATTGGGCATTATCTCCAATTAGACCCCCCAACAAGGCTAGTGGTGGTGATGGCATACCAGCCATTGTCTTGAAGAAATGTGCACCTGAGCTAGCGCCCGCCCTCTCTAAACTATATAATTACTGCCTCAAGGAATCCTTGTTTTCCTGACTGCTGGAAGTCCTCATCCATTGTTCCTGTCTTTAAGAACTCTGGAGACCCCTCTGACCCCTCTAATTACCGTCCTATTAGTCTCCTACCCCTCTTCGGCAAAGTCTTTGAAGCCCTAATCAATGCTGAAGTGGTTAACCACCTTACATCCCATGATCTGCTCTCAGACAAGCAATATGGTTTCTGCTATACCGATCTACAGCTGATGTGCTTACGGCCATCACTAAAACCGTCTACCAAGCCCTTCAAAATAACGGTGAGGCTCGTGCTGTGTCCCTAGACATCTCCAAAGCATTTGATAGGGTTTGGCATGCCGGCCTTCTTCGTAAGCTCCAGGGTTATGGTATTACAGGTCGATTGTTTGACCTAATAAAATCATTCCTGTCAAACCGTGAATTGAAGGTCGTTCTCAACGGATTCTCCTCCAGTTCCTATCCCACGAATGCAGGTGTTCCCCAAGGCTCCATCCTTCGCCCCAGAAACTCTATTCCTTATTTTCATCAACAACCTTCCTGACACCATAGTTTCCCAAGTTGGCATCTACGCAGACGACACTACAATTTACTCCTGCCTCAAAAACAAATCTAGTGTCGGTGACAAAACTAACCTGGCCGTGCGTCTTAAAAAATGGACCTCCAATCGGTTGTTAATTGGGGCAAGAATTGGCTGGTCAACTTTAATGCCTCAAAATTAAACTACTCTCTATTAATCACCATAGAGATCCTTCCCTGCCCCCATTAGAATGTCTGATAGTCAACTTTTGAGAGCAATCCTCCTTTCTGCGTCTGCTCGGTCTCACGTTGACTGCTGACCTGAGATGGAACAAATACATTGAGTCAATTGCTTCTTCCACCGCGAGGAAAGTTGGCTCTCTGTGCCGCGCCAGGAAATTTTTCTCCCGGAATCGATACTTCAAATATACAAATCAACCATTTGCCCTTGTATGGAGTATTGCTGCCATATATGGTCTGGGGCACCTTCTGTTTACCTCAGAGTTCTTGACAAGATCCAGAGACGGATATGTAATATAATTGGCCCTGATCTGGCGTCTCATCTACAGTCACTCTCTCACAGACACACCGTCGCCTCTCTCTGTCTTTTCTAGAAATACTTTCATAGTAATTTCTCCGATGAGCCCTCTTTCACTGGTTCCCAGACTCCATGAATTCAAGCGCCCTACAAGGCTGGCATCCTGCTCCCACCCTTACACTGTAGAAACTTTTAAATGTAGCCGTCTCTTCTACTCCAATATCTTCATACCTCACACATCTCACTTGTGGAACCCCCTTCCCAATTACTGTTTCCCTGAGAGCTATAATCTCCAACTATTCAAACCTAATGTCAATCGACATCTCCAGTTACCTTGATCTATCCACTATCCCTCTCCTCATCCTTTCTTCTATCACTCCTATCTGCTCTTGCTCCAAATCTTCTGTGACCCCCTGCATCCTAGTGGCTTCATGCCTTGCTCGGGGCATAACGCTTAAAAAAAAATAAAAAAAAAATAAAAAAAACTTTGTCATATATCATTTTGATATAAAATTGTCTATTTTTATCTGTAATCAAGAACATGCAATTGTCATTAAAAAAAAATAAAGCAAGTTTCTTCTTTGTCTTCAGGACATTGCGGATCATGGCTCTCCACAACTTCCTAAATTATTTTTGCTATCTCTCCTAAATCCTGTTCTGCAATCCATTTTCTATTGCTTGCTAGGTAGGTTATGTGTTGTTTTCCTCTGACCCTCTTGTCTTCAATTTCTCCTGTGCATATCAAATTTCCAAAGAACTCTTTCCTCATTACATGCCCTAGAAATTTCAACCATCTCTTTCTGATGTTAATTGAAGTGTTGTTTTTGTTTCTGCTTTCTCTAAAATTTTTTGTTGCCCACATGTTCAGTCTATGTCATTCTCAGCATCCTTCTGTAGAACCACATTTATGCTTATTACAAATTAATCAAAAGGTATTTTTAAATCCATGAGGAACATTATTTTTTTAGAAATAGAAAAAAATCATAAAAATTTTAGTTATTCCACTTTGAAACACATGTTTTTAATATGATAAAACTATTTCTTAAATTGATGGTATACCTTTTATCAGTTTTCAGGTTTTATTCAGTGTCAGATAAGTTTCCAAAATTAAAAATGGCAGATAAAGAATAATATATTTGAGAGAGTACTTCAATTTTTTCTTAATGAAACATTCCAATGCATTTTTATAACTAAAATGTTGTACTTTATAGAATATAAAAATATTATACTTTTTATATAAATATACTTTATAAACAAGCTACCAAAAAGGTACTTTGATATTTGGGGTTATGGTTAAGGAATATTCTAATACTGGATGCAAATATTATGTAGTGAATTTGCAACAAAAAATGAAACTTCTCTCCTTGTACTTCTTGAATAAATGATAGGCAGCAAATCCATGACTACATTTGAAAAAGAGAGATGGGGGAAGAGGATCGAAAAGAGGAAGAAGAATGAGAGAGGGAGGGAGATGAAAAATGAGGAAGAAGAACAACAATAACAAGAGAGAGGGAACAAGAATAACAAGAGGGAGACAGAGAGAGAGAGAGACAGTGAACATGAATAACGAGGGAGAGAGAGAGAGAGAGACAGTGAACAAGAATAACAAGAGGGAGATAGAGAGAGAGAGCAAACAACAATAACAAGAGGGAGAGAGCATGAACAATAATAACAAGAGAGAGAGAGAGAGAGAGAACAACAATAAAAAAGGGAGAGAGAGAACAAGCAGGAAAGAGAGAGAGAACAATAACAAGAGAGAGAGAGAGAGAGAAGACAATAATAACAAGAAAGAGAGAGAACAACAATAACGAAAGAGAGAAAACAACAATAATAAGAGAGAGAGAGAACAACAATAATAAGAGAGAGAGAGAGAACAACAATAATAAGAGAGAGAGAACAAGGGAGAGGATGAAGAAAAAAACAAAGAAAAATAACAAAAACAAGGAAAAGGAAAAGGAGACTAGCAAGAGAGACAGCGAGATAGAAGAAAAGAACAAGAATAACAAGAGCAACAGAGAGAGAGAGAGAGAGAGAGAGTACTTTGGTTTCTACCCATAAATTACCATGCAAAAGCGTTCACTGCTTCATTGGCAATGGGATGTAATTTATGCTTGGCAATGAAGAATGAATAAAGCGGTCAGACTGTAATCAAGATGACACATTAAAATAAATGTTTAGAAGACTGGTAATATGCTACAATTGATAACAAGAACACCATCACAAAATTGTCAGGGGAAATCTATACAATTCATATAACATTTATTCAATCACACCATGAATATGCCTTGTACCAAGAAATCAAATCTTATTACAGTAGCCCAGAATCTTGCAAAAAATTGAACTATAGCCAAAGATATTGCAACTCTAAGTGAACACAAGCAACAGACTGATCAATTTTCAATTTTTTTTTAACAGATGAAAGATGTATGAGTTGGCATAATGGTTATTAACATGAAAAAAGATTTGGCAAACTGAGTTCTGATTCTGGATGAGACAGTTTATGTTCATTTCACTCTGATGCCCTTGGGAAGGACATGTATTCATCTCTCTCAATAGGCCAGTATTTATCTATTCCCTGCCTTCACAGTGGCATTTAATCATGTCAGAAAATACTCCCTACTGTGCTACTCCCTACTGGTAAAAGTAAATAGATCAATTGGAACTCTTCAACCATGTAATGTAGTGTACATAACCTCAGGAGGTAAGAGATAGAATTTTGTAATTTGAAACAGAGTTGCTTGTGCCCTTAAGTAACAAGTCATCACTTAGCTGCCAATGTATCTTGAGAGAGTCAGGGACAGTTCATCGTTATCTATAATATGCATTGAATTTATTAATAAAATATTATCTTATTATAACCAATTAATTTCTGCGTTCAGTTCTCTTTTTGCTAATTGAGACAATATCTTGAATTGCTTGAATCCATATTCAGGTTTGTGGATCACAGTCAACAAAAAGGTTCCTTATTTTGACAAGATCATAAAGAAGCAGGAGTAAAAAAATTCATTGAATTTAATGTTCGGATTTATGATTCATTTTACACTTACATATTTTCAAATTAAAATCTAATTATTTACACTGTTTATATTTGGACTATTGTTCTCATCTTTGTTGTTTTTATCAAAATGTTTCAGTCATTGTGCTATCTGGCCTTCCTCAAGTGTATATCAATCTGGCTAATCTACAGGGAAATCTGAACTGAACACTTTATTCAATCTATGGGGGTAGATCTTTTTCATTCCACTGTTCATGTCTATTGATAGCATCTTGTTCTTTTGTTTAGTACTGTTCTTTTTTGCTTATTGGTTTGCACTTCTCTAGTAGGTAGAAATATTGGTTTGTGATTTTGGTGATATAATAGATGTGAATTCAATACCTCCATAGATTAAATGAAGAGTTCAGTTCGAAATTCCCTGTAGATTACCCAAATAGACAGGCTAGAAGGCACAATGGCTGAAACATTGTAATAAAACAACAAAGATGAGGACAATAGTTTGAATATAAATAATGAAAACTCAGAAATTCTGAAAAATAAAATAAAATCTAATTGTTCAACTTATATAGTTGCATTTGTGTTGAGTTAAAAGTTTAAGTTCAATTTGTTCATCTGAAGTTACGTATATGGTTAAAAATTATTATAATTTAGTCTTCATCTTCAAATGTGATGCTACTTTTTGATGGGCTATGAACACTGATCCTAGGAGTGTGAACATAAATAGTTTGGGAATCTCCAATCTAAAAGACGTCTAAACAGGCATGAAACCTACTTATTCATTGTCTTGGTTTCCTGAACTAAGCTACCAAGGAAAAATATTAAATCTGTTGCAGGAATTTTTTGCTGTGTTTATGTAGAAAACACGTCTTCTGGTATTATTTTTCCCGTAACAATTATTGTGGACTTCAATGTTAGTCCAAGTAATAAATAAGTAACACAAAACAATATAAAACAAACGGCAATGTATGCATTAATAAAAGTATTACAATTACAATAAATGAAGAATACATTTAAAGGCTAGTTTCATAAAGCATTTAAATTAGAGAAGGTGTTTCTGTATGTGATATTTGTGTAGGCCTATGTGATAGACATGGGCATGAAAGAGTAGAAAAAAAATCACAAGAAAAATGTAAGATATTGAAAATGGATGTGAACCAGCGGGGACACTTTCTTTCCATGTGCGACTACATCTTATAGCAAGAGTTGTAATTGAGAAGCATTTTTATAGGCTTATGTGTGACCCCCTAGAGACAGTTTTTTAGCAAAGTCAGGTGGGATAACCCATAAGCCTAAAGACACTTATGCACAAATGCCCTTGGAAAAGGTATGACTTTACCTCTTCTTTCCTTAGCTATGGCTTAAATAATAAAACTTGTATTACCAAACCATTATTACCTAAAAAATATCTTACAACTTAAAAACATATTTTCTGGCTTTAAATAACCTGCAAAGAGTTGATAAATTACAGAAAACAAATCAATGAATTATTGATTAGATACATAGGCATGTCTTTAGACTTATAATCTCTGGAATATAAATGTACTGAAATTATAGCGGTCACAATACAGTTTATATATTGATTGTAATATAGAATTGCCACCCCCGGCACTTTATATCCACATTATAATTTCTTGTTTATAAAATTCTGATTAAGTATGAATCCACCTCTTCTCCCTCCAGCTATTGGTTAATTAGTAAGACTTGTATCACTAAATAATAAAAAAAAATCTTACAATCTAAAAATATTTTCTGGCTTTAAATAACCTGCAAAAGGTTGATAAGTTGCAGAAAATGCATCTAAAGAGTGAACTTGGTGTGCACAAGTTTATCACCACTTTAAAGTGTACAGACAGGAGGAGGAGCATGTTATGAACAAATAACAAAACTATGTAGTGCAATTTCAGCATGCTGGTCTGCATACAACCAATTTTACAATCTATTTTACTCCCCCATTCCATATAAAACAGCCAACTTATATAGCAATGAGGTTAACTAACTGACCAGCCACTCATCACCAAATCTGCCATATAAATTAGCTACCAGTTAAACAAACTTCAGACAGACTGTTATTAAGGAGGAAAACTCATGCTTAACAGGTAAATACAAATATATATCAACATGTATGTTAATGAGTTTATAGCCCAATGATAAAAGTATTTATTTAAAGAATCAAAGTAACATAAGCTTTGGGTAAATTTTTGTGGATTCAATCATGATTCTAGTCACTCCTGGTTAGGTTATTTTTTTTTTAATCATTTCACCCCAAGCAAGGCAATAAAGCTAGTAAGAGGCAAAAAGTTACTGAGTGCATGAAAAAAACCATTAAGGAGAGAAAATAATAAAAGAATATGAATTAAGAAGACAGAGGTTTAATCCACATCCTTTTGGCATTAGATTAACTGAGTTTTTTTTTTAATATTGTAACCATATTGCTTGAAGATCATAGTTTTTTTTTTTTTTATTTCTGATGAAAATTTGGGAATTTTCTAACAAATTTCTGTGAAATGTTCACTTTTCAAAATTAAAATTTCTAAGTTTCATTTAGATATATAGGGATGTAAAAGGCAATTATCTCCCTTTGGTTGAGATAAATCATCTGGTTCACATGACAGCTGCTTAGTGATGTTACTTTGTATAGTGATGAAAGTGGCAGTCAATTCAATTTACAGGAGCCAAACTAAGCAGTTGCTTTTTTAGCTTGGGGCCCTGGTTGAGGCTAAATCTACCTCCTCCAGTACATGCTGTAGCTTATAAGCACATGGCACTCTTTCCCTTTAGTAATATATCTCTGGCTTGCAGTCCTCAATTTGGGAAAACCCAAAACTCTCTGTTTTCTTGTTTGTGGAATATGTTCTCACTTGGGACATAATAGATGAATCTGACCTGCTTGAATCTGAAGTCCTAAACATGGCTTCTCCAGAAATACAGATGAATCTCCATATTATATGGAAGACCCTATCTTTTCATTCTCCTTTCTGTGTGGATATATATTGTATTTTTCTCTGTGTGGGATACCTGCATATATGTATATATAGATTGTGTATATCTTAGTGATATAAAGCTCTCACTGACAAAAAACATGTTTGCTATTCCATTCTGTCAGTGAAATATGGTGTTATTATATCATGGATATATAATGCCCATAATGGGAGAAATATAAATGGGAGAATAAACCTTTCTTTCATAGCTCTCTCCCATTATAGATATATATAAAAACAGTGTCAGTTTGAATTAATTCCAAGTACATTTTAAGATACCTCATGCAAATTAACAAAATATTTCATGTAAATCAACAGAATATGCATCAATAGATCTGCAGCCTAATGAAGACAAAAGTGTTTATTTTGCACCTCAAATATTTATTCATCAATGTCATTGCCTTCTTTCAACATAAGAGAAGTATTTTAAAGGTTTACAAAATTCTACAAAGGTGCACAGAAAAATATTAACCTGGTCCACTTCCCCAAATTTGACCAAATGATCAATCATTAGAATATTTTTTTGAGGGATTTTGAGCTGGAATCAAACTGTAGTATCTGTTCTCTATTTCTCTAAGTTATGGAGAATGTCACAGTATCTTTCTTATTGCACTAAATAGGGAAGATTGGTGGATACCGACACTAGCCTAACAGTGGTCACAGGAACTAGGTAATTTATGTCTGTAGCCTGTATGTATGATACCTCATTTATAAATTGACCTTGAGTCATATCCTATTATAGTGTGGAGATAGGAAAATACTTTAACATAATAATTCTAACCTGCAAAAGATTTATAAAATTATACAAAGGTGTGCTGAAAGGTTATTGGACCAAATGACTGAATATCAGAATTTTTAGTGAGAAGTATTTATTTACACTCTTTTGGGGCTTGGACCAAAATGTAGTATCTATTTTCCTTGCTGCTGCATTTCTGCTGTTGGGCAGTTTGATAATGAAAGAGGCCTAGTACCAGGGAATCCTACTTTGCAGCAGTACCTCCCCCATTACACTAAACAAGAGAGGGTTGGTGGATACTTATGCCAGTGAGCCCCATTGCAGGGACTGAGTTATTTTTGTCCTTGGCCTATATGTACATGCATTGGCACCTCATGTTAAACTCACCATGTGTCACAAACTACATCTGGGTGTGGGTTAAAGCAAATAAAGATAGGATTTCATGGTTAGGTGAAGACTTTCAGCATCACCTAATAATATTCTTTTTAAAACCAAAATTATATAAATTTATTAGCAAAATTAATAAAATGCCTCCTACTGATAAAGTTTTCTTTCGAATTTAGAAAATTTTTTTATCTTCTTCTGTACAAACATTTTCAATGAAATTTGAATTTCCCTATCACATGCTTTATACTTAAGTTTTATTTCATGGGAAAAAGTTATATATAAATTTTTGTATGTATACTAGTTTACCTGTGCTGTCAAAAAAAATAAGTTTTTGATATTTGCAAGTACAATGCAATTACAAAATCACTACCCTGGGAGCTTATAGTGTTTTACCAAGTTTAAAATAACAGAAAAATCTATTTCTACTACATCATCAGAAGTGTTCAATATATAGGGATAATAAATTACAAAAGGAGGTGATTGCAAAACCTGTGTGTGTGTGTGTGTGTATGATGTCTCTTTGGTAACTTAAGGAAAGTACAAGTGATAATTGCAAAAGTCATCATCCTGTGGAAAGGAAAACAAAAATAAAAACAAAAAGATAAAATAACAGAAAAAGCAAAAACAGAAAAAAAGAAAAAAAGCAAAAACAATAAAAAAAAAGAAAAACAGAAAGAAAACCAAAAAAAAAAAAAAGAAAATATAAAACAAATTAGCAGAAAATTAAAGACAGAAAAAAAGACAAAAATAGAAAGAAACAAAAACAAGAAATAAAAAACAAAAATGTTGATCCAGAGCAAAATGCAGGTAATGTCATTAATTTCCAGGTATATCATATTTGGTGATATATAAGTTATCCTTCCATTCATATTTAATATTGAGTTAGGCTGGTTACAGGTGTTGGCATTTCACAGCATTTGGTTAAACAGGTACCACACCTCAGCATATAGACTAGAGATATTTTTAGCAATTTTTTTTTTTGTGGAGTGGGAGAAGAAAAAAGTTACTTTATATTCCTTAAATACAGAAATATTACAATATTATGGAGCAGGGCCAGATTAAGCAGGAGAATATGTTATAAATGTATTATATGTTATAAATGGGCCTTAAATTAAAAAAGATACACATAAGTATTAAATCCTAAACTATTCATTAACATAGAGCTTATAAAGCAGGTAAATATTTAACTTCAACACAATAAACAAAATATGTGGCAAATGATTCTAATGAGATATCTGAGTAGATTTAACAGCCTTGGTAACCTGAAAATATGCAGCTCTCCTGATATGCAAGCATTAACACTGCCAGATCATATGATGCTGATTTCACCAGACAGCTTGAAAGCATTTAATGTGAAGCCCTCAAAAATGCAGGGGCTGTAGCATTTACTAATTTTGCTACTAGATTAATCCAGCACTGTTATGGCATTAGGTGAGGTACAAAAACCAATAGTCTATAGTGTCTTGATAAACATTACCTTACTAAACAGAAATCTCAAATTCATATATAAAATTTGGTAGATTTTCTGAGTCAATTTTTGGCAAAAAAAGGACAAGTTTTATATCATTAAATGCAGTGACTAATCTTTGGCAATGAAAACTTTCCTGAAAAAACAAAAAAAAAATCTGATATATATTGAGGAATAAGTCAGACACATAACTAACATTCTTACAAAGTTCAGTTATGGTAGGCCAGTGACAAGACCCAACAAATTAAACATAATTGCTAACAGAACAGCATGTAAAAAATGCATTTTTCAAAAAGAAAAAATCCTAGCTACAATTTCTTCTTTTTTTTTTTTTAATCATTTCACCCCAAAGAGGGTGACAATGCCACTAGAACGCAGTGGGCTACAGGAAAGTGTGAAAAAAGAAATTGTTAGAGTAGAAGTGGCAGTTACATCTAGTAGCACACTTAAATTTATATAATCGAGGCACCAGGCAAAAAGCTTGTCATGATATTTAAAACCACTTTCATAATTCGATTTTCTGTTTATCCATGAAGTCTCATTGGTGTTGTAATGTCAAGAGTTAAGAAAAATGATAATACAAACTTATATTTAAAAAGAAAACTTCAGAAATATGCAGAAAATTCCCTAATCAAATTTACTAAAGCTTAGTGAAAGTATAGAGAAATATTTGATAAGTTGCAGAATCTGAGAAAAATGTCTTCCAAAAAGTAATTAAATTTTCTTTAGGAAATTTAAAGACTGATATTTGTCACTTAAGCTGAAAAGATAAAGTTTATTAATTTAACAGTGAGAACAAAGATTAGGCTGTACAGTTTTTTTCCCCTGTCAGACTGTGCTTGGGTCAGCAAATAAATGGGAGTGCCAACAACACAGCATTTCTGTGAAACTTGACTCAAATTTTCTGCTATCTTCAATTTCTTTTGATTCAATTTAATTGGGGTAGCATTATGGCTTTGATGTGTTTTATCAAAATTCTTTGAGTCATTTTTTATGACGTGGGACTGTTAGAAACTAAAGAGAGCAATGAAATTTGGAATTGAAATTTTTGTAGATTAGCTTCCAGAATATTCTTTAAGAAAAACAATTTTTAATGAAAAATTATCAGAAAAGTTATCTTGTTGTTATTATTATCATTACTACTACTACTACTACTACGTATTTAAAAGCACTAAGAACCTATAGCCCTCAATATCCATATAAAAAATATATATACTGAAAATATTTAAAAAAATCATCAATGTCCTTATTATTTCATACACAATGCTAAAAGAAAAGCCTACAAAATCTACAACAGCAATAATAATAAGTGAAAGTTCAAGAAATTAAAAAAACATTTATGAAGCCAAAATATCTTCCACATAATAATTAATTCAATTAACAGGAAAGTTATCTTGTTGTTGTTGTTATTATCATTGTATGGCAATAAATGCTGGACAATTTCCTTAAAGATGAAGAAGAGACTTGAAGCAACAGAAATGTGGTTCTACAGAAAGATGCTGAGTATACCATGGACTGAACATGTGAGCAACAAAAAGGTTTGGGAGAAAATGGAAACAAAAGGGAAACTTATACTTAACATCAGAAAGAGATAGCTGAAATTTATGGAACACATAATGAGGAAGGAGAGCTTGGAAAATCTGATACTCACAGGACAGATTGAGGGCAAGATGGACAGAAGAAAATAATGTATAATATACTTGACGTGCTTGAGAAAATTGATGGTGGAACAGAGTTTAGAAATAAGGAAAAGACAGAATTTATTTAGAGTGGCAATGGACAGGAAATTGTGGAGAGCCATGATCGCCTACATCCTAAGGGGACACAGCACATAAAGAGAGAAGAACCTACATCCCTCAATATCCATATGGAAAAAACAGATATTGAAAATATTAAAAAAATCATTAATATCCTTATTATTTCATATACGATGCTAAAAGAAAAGCCTACAAAATCTGCAACAACAATAATAAGTGAAAGTTCCAGAAATTAAAAAAACTATATATTTATGAATACAAAAATCTCCTACATAATTAATCCAATGCATTAGTTATAATCAAAATATCAATAAAAATCCTGTCCTTGTCAGTGCATTAATAGAAAAAGATTAATGGTCACTGTAAGTTTTTCTCTCTTTATGTGCTGTGTCCCCTTTGGATGTAGGCGATCGTGGCTCTCCACAATTTCCTGTCCATTGCCACTCTAAATAAATTCTGTCTTTCCATTATTTCTAAAGCCTGTTCTGCCATCAATTTTCTCACGCATATCAAGTATGTTATGTAAAGTTTTCTTCTCACTTGCTCACAATCTGTCCTGTGAGTATCAGATTTTCCAAGCTCTCCTTTTTAAAATAAATTTCTATATTTGCCTTGATGATGTTCCTCAAAGAACAAAACACATTGTAAAAATAAGTTTTCTGCTTGTCATTTCATTTTATTAAAACATATTTATAAAATAAAGTGGTGCTGAAAAGTTCTCAGCCTGACTCAATATCTGACCAAAAGAACAATAATAGAAAAGGCTTGGTTGTTCTGAGAACATTTCAGCTCTCTCTTTTGTGTGTGAGTTTATCTAGGGTTACACTGATTAACTGGTTAATAAGCAGTAATTTGTCATTTTATTGGTTATCAGCTTTTTTTGTCTGCTTTCAGTGTTCATAATCTGTCATCTTTGATTATTACAACACAAAAATTTCTTCCCAAGTTTAACACTCATAGATATCTTTATCTAGAAAATTAATATTCTTGTTGTGTAGAAAGATGACCAACCTTCTCTGCACTAATTGTTGAGCATAGACTTGTCTATTCACTATGAGTAGGATGCCTGCTCATAGTAATAGGGTTGCAAGGTGTAGCATTGAGTCACATGCATTGCCACACTGAACTATGGTATTTGCTATTGTATTATTAATTCAGGTCCCTCATGCAATTAAACCCTTTTCTCACTAATCTTTTGTTCCAGTGTTTTCCTTACAATATTATCAACCAGGAACTATGAGCTTATATGAGCATTATAACAATTCTGATAGTTATTTTTCATTGATTTTTGCCCAACTTTACTGAGAGTATTTAAACCACTGAGGTTACATTATACCAAGGCTGTTAAATCTACTCAAATATCTTGTTAGTTTGATGCGAACTTTACACACACCACACACACACATATATATATATATATATATATATATATATATATATGTACACATACACACACTCAGTCGCACACAAACATATATATAAAAATATATACACAGGTTGCGATGGGTAAATTGTCACCATTCTATATTTTTAATTTTGCACTTGCATGCTGTTTTTGATTTTGTCAAATGCACATTATATTAGGGTCAGTTTGGCACTGCTTAAGTGAAAAAAAGGACCATGATACAATTCACTCTGCCAGAAATTTGGAAACATCATGCTGTATTTTTTGGCATTCTCACCGGAAGCTCCAATATGAACATTTCAGAGTGTTTGGGGGGGGGGTCAATTCAAGGATAGTGCAGAGGATGCTGTGTCCCCCCAAAAGATGTACTAAGAGTGATAAGAGTGTTTGGAGTGATCACTAGTGATGGCAATGTTATGCCTCCATTCATCTTCCCATAGGGTCTCAGACTCAATATGGAGGCTTACATCAAATGTATTGAGGAGGTAGTGATGCCCTGAGTCAAGAGGGTGGCTGCTGGAAGACCCTATGTCTGGCAACAGGACTTTGCACAATACCACACAAGCAATGTGGTCACAGAAATTGTCTGACAGCCATTATTGGGTTCTGAACCCAATCATGGCTGTCAGACAATTTCTGTGACCACATCACCCCTTATATCTGGCCATCTAACTCCCCAGACTGCAACCTCCTTGATTATTTTGCGCAGATGAGTAAGAGTCCAAAAAATTCCATGTAATACCAAAAATGAACTGAAGACAAGGTTTATGGCAGCATTCACAATCTTAAACAAGGAGACCATCCAGAAAGGTTGCAGGAGATTCTGAAGTCATCTAGAGGCAGTGGTTGAAGCCAATGGCAATTTTATTGAACAAATTTACTCTTTAGTATTTCAAGATATTTTTGTTGAATTTTGGTAAATATATCTGTTAAAAAGAAATGTCAGGGTTATCTTTATTTTTGTTTAATTTAGGTGACAATTTATCCATTGCCCCCTGTATATATATATATATATATATATATATATATAATTTCTGGTAAGAAATACTTAATGTTACTCCTTTGATGCATGAATATAAACTTATATTTGTAATTCACATAGAAAGAATTTCATAATATTAGCAAGATTTTTTTTCAGTTAAAACAAAATTGAATAATCATCTGATTACTTACCTCATGAAACATATGTTTGTAATTCTGTAATCAGTCCAAGTTTTTAGAGATGATCAACATGAAAGAAAAAAAATAACTGCATGAGAATAAATAAATAAACAAGTATATATATATATATATATATATATATATATATATAGGGGCCAACAAAATGTATAAATTTATCAATAAAAAATTTACAATTATTGATGAATAAAGAATTTAGGAGAGAAATATCTGGGAAAATGAAATAAAAAATGATAAATGAAATAATAATAATACAAAAAAGAAAAAGAAATACATTTTCCTATGATGCTAAGAGTAAAGGAACTAGAAATATGATTACTCCACAGCATTGCCAAATGTTGTTAGGCAGAGCTGTTGAAATCTATAAAAAGACAAACATTTTCTTGCCTCACTCTCCTTCACCTTTTTAGCTCCGACATGTAGAACCATGTGGTAATTACATTCCCAAGAGGAATGTTAGTTTCCCTGGCCCACTGACAACTGAACCCCTTTTCACTTTCCAATCCATGGCACTGACATGTGTCTTCTAAAAATCTCCACCTATGAAGTAAGTCAAGCTTTCTCTTTGGTTGTTCCAACTCAGCACAAGGCTGACTTTAGTGTGATTATTGTAATGATGCTTATATTTACTAACTCCTGAACCAAGAGAAAGAAAATGGACATCCCATAAACCTTCCAAGTACAAAGCTTTGTTTCGTTCCAGCTCTGCACAAGGCTGACTTGACTTCAAGCATTAATACATTACTTATACTTACTTACCCTAACTCCTGGACCAAAAGGAAAAAGACAATAACCAATTTACATTAAGAACTACAGTCACCATCAAAAACTAATAAATGGTCTGTAGTAGAAACTCAAATGTTTTTCTTTGTTACGTACACACTTAGAATATATACATATATGCAAACGTTTTACTCATCCACAATGTTAGCTTGAAATCAGTTCAGACACTTTAGTAGACAAAAGGCATGTATCCATTCTAATTACAGAAAAGGAATGCAAAAGGCGATTATCTTCCTTTGGTCGAGCTTAAGTCAAATGGGTCCCATGACGGCTGCTTAGTTATATCACATAGTGCCAAACTGGCAGTCAGCCAGTTAGCTTCCTGGAGTCAAGGCACAAAAGTTGTTTGTACTGCCCAGGCCAGTGGTGTAGATTACAAACCCATAGCATCATTTTCTTATAGGAATATATTTTCACCAGGTATATAAATTATCTCTGGCTTCCAATCCTCATGTTCAGAAAAACACAGGACTCACTGTTTCCCCATTTGTGGAATATATCCTTGCTAGTGTTATACCAGATACATTCACCCACTCAAATCTGGAATGATAAATATGGGTTCTCCAGAAACACAGAAGAATCTCCATATTATATGTAAGACCCTATTTTTCATTCCCTTTTCACTTTGCTTGTGGTGCAGATACATTATATTTTCTCTGTGTGGAACATGTGTATATATATATATATATATATATATATATATATATATATATATATATATTGGGTATGACTTAGTGGTATAAAACTCTCTATGAGAATAAAACATGTTTGTCATTCCTTTTCCTTTAATCTATTCCATTCCATCTGTGAAATACACTGTTATTATATTGTGAATATATTAATGCCCATAATTTGGGGGAAATACAAATGGGAGAATAAACCATTCTTCACTCATTATCGGAGGTACCGATGTGATACAATATTATTTACCTCCATTAACTGATACCATGATGCGATATATTTTTAGTCCCATTAACAGTAATACATAACATACCAAACATAAGTTCGAAGTCATTTCTACTTAGCAGCAAAAGATTGATAAACTGTGAAAAAAAAAAATCAATCAATCTAGCTTACACAACTAGGACCCACCATAGCACATACACTGAGGAAAACCACCCTCATTTCCTTTGTATTTCATTAATAAAAAATGAGTTCCACTCAAACAGTTGTCCCCAATTATATAAGAAATAAAACAAAAAATACTGCCTGAAGTGCAATTTATTACAATGAGTTTCAGTAAAATCCTATATGTATCATTTCTTATTTGAGTTAATGAAACATTTGTTGAAGATCCACCCAAAAGTTGGGATTCTTGGACAAAACAGGCCAAGAGTTTGGAAAACCAACTTGTGATTTGATACACGATATTAATATTTGGAAATGATGCCTTTTAATTTCATTTTTCAAATTTTATGACTTATCTCAGAGAAAATACAAATTAAACTGTTTTTTTGCTTTTTGTTTTTTTAATCATTTCATCCCAAGTAAGGCAATAATGTCAATAAAACAAGTGGGTTAATTGAGTGTGAGAGAATAGGAGAAAAAGAAAACATTATTAAGGAGAGAGAACAATAAAAGAAGAGGAATTAAGAAGGTCAAAAATAATGATTGACATTGCATTTAAATTTTTGAAGATCAAAGTTGACTGGAAAGTAAGAGGCTGGAAAAGAGTTTCACAAGTGAGAAATGCAAGAAAAAAAATTGTTAGCATAGAACTTATGATCACATCATGCCATTTCAACTGTAAAATTATTAGACCTAGCTGCCAATCTAGTACTGCGCTTAAATTCCTAAAAGTTAGGTACCAAAGAAGAAAGTTCATCAGAACAATTACCATGAAAATATTTATAGAAAAGGCACAGTTATAAATGGGAAAGTAACTGAAGCCAAGATGACAGGTCAGGATGGATTAAATTGCAGCTTCTTCTTTGGACCTTATTGAGAATCTCTAAATATATAGCAGAAGGACCTGATTGGATGTGATAGTATTATATATATATATATATATATATATGTAAGCAAATATATGGATATAGATCCGACAGTATGAAGAAAATATACTGAAAAAACAAACAAAAATCCTAATATGCGATTAAACATTAAAACAGCATAATCGCATATTAGATTTTTGTTTTTTTTCAGTATATTTTTTTCATATATATATATATATATATATAATATATATATATATATATATATATATATCATATGCTTTGTTAAATAATATGGACAAGTTCTGTTCATCAGTTTTATTATTAAATCTTTTAGTCATTAATTTTTACTAGTGGATTTTTTATATATTTAATAAAAACAATTGATAGACATAACTTCTCCATATTATTTAATAAAACATGTTTGAGAGTATTCTGGCTGCCGAAATACACCTTTATTTTTATACAAAATAAACAGGTCACATTAAATAAAATGTCATCCCCAAAGGTATCTTCAAGTACACATGATATAATTAATGTGTGGACATATTTTATCAGTATTCTAATAATTTAAAAAAATTAAAAATAAAATAAAAATAAAAATTGAAATTAAATTAATAAATAAATCGCATTCTTTTTATGTGCCTTTTTCCCAATAACCGTTACACATTATGGTTACGTGTGACCATTTCAAACATCCAGCTTCCCAAAGAATACCAGGATGTAGACAAAGGAATACCAGGATGTAGACAAAGGAATACCACATAATCTGTTTCATGCTAAATGCAATCATCAGGCCTGTTGATTGTGTTTAGCATTGAATGTAACCAGCCAGTTTTTTCCCTAGTGATTGTGAATTCAATCTCTGGGTCAGGCAGGTAAATTCAACAGAATGAACAGAAGCAGTGCCACATGGATTAAATTAAAATGTTATCTCCCTTAGCATTGACAGTGGAATGTGTGTGAGTGTGTGTGTGAGAAAGAGATACACAACATGGTGGTGTGAAATTAAGATGTCTGCTACCTAGAAATTGGCTCTCTGGAAAGGAAGAGTCCTGTTATTGCTACTACATTCCAAAACAAAAAGATAAAGAAAGGGTTTATGTCACTTTCTTTTATAATCCTGAATAGAATAACACCTTGTCCCAGCAGACAAGGTGACGGTAGTCCCAACAGTGTAACTAAAACAAATGCCCTTGTAAATCAAACAATCACTACTTGTTTACATCAAAGATGTTTACAGAAAGATACAAGATGAATATTTACAAAGACTACTGGTATTATAATTATCTCTCTCATCTTCTGATAACTTTTAGTTTTTTTTTTTTCATATATAGAAAATAGTTACAAATAACTTTTATAAAATACAAACCTAAAACCTGACCATAAAAGATAAAACCCATTACAATCTTAGGTGAGGTCCGCCATTTCTTAAAGCCTGTCCATAGCAAACTTGGAGGATATCCAAATTATAAATGCAGACATAAGATGTGTTCATTATTAAGTATAGTTCTACAAGGACTGTACAAGATTATAGAGTCTGCATTCCAAAAACATCAGACAAGTATAGTTTCATAGAATTACCTTAGCAATCATTATGACAGTGAGGCAAAGCTTTGCATCCATCTTTACTGCTTATGATATATTTTTTACCTTTCCTTATATTGCATGTCAATTTTATATAAAATATTAATTTTTTTCTTAAATATTAAAATTTATTTTAGTTATTTTTCAACTCTCTCATATATATATGATTTAATGTCTAAGCTTGTCATATGCCTCAATTCAGTTCATCTGAAGATCATGTGAGCATGAAACTTGAGTTACAACTAGGGCCATCCTTTCATAGTATTTTTTTCACTGTATAGGCAATTTCGGCTTCAAGTACTTTACTGAGTTTGTCTTTAGGCTTTTTTTTCCTTTTTTCAGTATTGTCATTTTTGTTTGAGATTTTATCTGGATAAGAATTTTAGGTTTTGGCAAAATTGTTCATTGGTTCTGTCTACAGCATTTGTTTTTCTTTAATATCTATCTATATATACATATATATATATATAATATAAAGGGAATTTTTAACAGCTGCTGCTCCTGCTTAATGCATTGCTCTTCATCAGAATTGAGTGCTCTGGCTGTTGGTCAAGGCTGGAAAGTGAGGATGAAGCAGCTTCAGTCAAGATATGCCAGCAATATCCCATTTTTGGACTAATCTGACTCTTGCAAGGATGAAGCGTGATATAAGGACTTGATAGAGGCTGGAAAGTGAGGACTGAGCAGCTCCAACCCAGATATGACAGCAAGACTCCATTTTTGGTCTAATCCAACTCTAAGGATGAAGCATGACATGACTTGATAAAGGCTAGGAAGTGAGGATTGAGCAGATCCAACCAAGATATGGCAGCAAGGCTCCATTTTTGGTCTAATCTGACTCTAAGAATGAAGCATGACATAAAGACTTGATAAAGGCTGAAAAGTGAGGAGTGAGCAGCCCCAGCCAAGATATGACAGCAATACACCATTTTTGGTCTAATCTGACTTGTAAGGATGAAGTGTGACATAAGGACTTGATAAAGACTGGAAAGTGAGGACTTTGGGTCTGGGGTGAACTTGATCCCCTATAGATGTCAAAACATGGAGCCTCATTGAGAATACAATTGTTCATCATTATAATATATATATATATATAACATATACACAGAGGTCATATCATTGTAAGAGATTTTAACATTATCATCAGATTACTCAAATTGGATGCAGCATAGTCAGTCTCCAATTATTTTAACTGGTTTTGTCATTAGAAGAAGACTGTCTGATCATAAATTTGTCAGGTGAGCTACCAAAGTAGTACTGTACACAGTGTAATTATGATAGAAGATCACAGGTGGACAATTATCTGCCTGATTCTGATTGAACATTCTCTAACCGTTCTAATTTAATCATTTTTGCCAGGGGTAATATAGTGTTGCATTGAGTAAACAATCACATTGGATTTCATGAGATTGGTTGGTTGTTTTAGTTTTGCAGTATATCAACCTACATGGGTTATTTAATGTTGAAATCTAAATATTTTATATATGGAGATAATAATGGTTTAGTCTTACTAATTAATCCATAGCTGAGAGGGGAGAAGAGGTAGATTTATACCTTTCCCAAGAATATTTATGTGTAAGTAAATATAATGAATCCAAATAGAATTGAAAATCAGCTCTCCTATTAACAATTCCAAGCCATTATCTAGTGCACCACCTGCACATCCAAACTTACAGAACTTGGTATTCCCAAACAGTCATCATCTAACTACTGACCAGGCTCAATGTTGCTTAACATCACATCAGTGATTGTTCGGGAACCGATGTTTCAATGTGATGTGGCTGTCTTTTGAGGTTGTTGGGAGGGTGGTGAATATATATATATATATATATATATATATATATATATATATCTGATGGATGGTTGTATTCTCAAACTCATTCGCTCTGACCTGTTTATTAGCCATCTCCATCCAATAAGAGGGTAGCAATTATATATAATTATCTTAAACATTATATTTGGTGGATAGACATGTTTCAGTAAACTTAACAGTCTTTTAAACCATCTAGATCCATGTCTACTGGCCTGTGCACTTGAGAGTCTTAATAAAGAAAATCTTCTGGCATGTGTGCATCTATATAGCACAATGGTTAGATCAGTTCATTTGTTTTATGAGTTTGATCTTTACTGGGTGCCCCACTGCTGTGACCTTGTGCTACAGATTAGCAGATATTTTAACACATTACGATTTTCTTTGCTTAGCAAAAAAGATTTTGTATAGTTTGAAATTTCTTAGTGTCACTCTCACTCCAGAAATAGATAAAACCACTTTGTATATTAATGACCACCTTCTTTTGTCTGTTGCCATTTTTGACCATAGGATAAAAAAAGGGGTTTTTGTCCTATGGCTTGAACATCTGACAAGGTCTGAAGAATGGATTGACCGAAACATTTAACATGAAGATTTGTTATTTTTTTTTTTATGGCTTAACATTTTGTGGGTTATTTAAAGCCAAAATATATTTTGGATTGCATAAAAATTTCTGACAGAGTATATCTGTAAAAGGACAAAATGAATAAAGACAAAAGGAAAATTTATCTTAGCCAACACATTTTGTTTTTAGAGGGACTTTATCAAGGCAAACATGCCTTGATAAAATCTCTTAGAGGACGAGACATGTCAGCTAAGATAAGTTTGCCTTTTGTCTGTATTCATATTTTGGATTGTAAAAATAATTATTTTTTTGAGTAACTATTGTGTTAACAATTTTTCAGAGATAAATATTTTTTCCAGATACAAGTCCAACTATTTAGCCCATAGCCTTAACATGTAGAGGTTCACTTGTCAGAACAAATTTTGAAATGTTAATAACTCTCTTTAAATTTACAGACAACATGAAAATGAGCGTTTAATGATACTGATTAGAAATAGACAGAAAGTTTGTCAGCTGAGCTGGCAAAGTAGTATTGGACACACTAACTATGTAATTATGATAAAAGGGCACAGGTGGACAATTAGCTGTCATTTTTAATTCTGTTCAATTATAGTGGCCATCCAACAAAGCTGAACACCACTATGTATTTATACAGCTTTAATGCAGTCTTATATATTTGCATTTTTTGTTTGATCAGAGTTCATCTATTTAAGAAGAGTTCACTTGGAGATCATTTGATTTTTATCTCAACACACTTTTCTCTCCCTCAGGCAAATTCAGTCTGAGCTTAATTAGATGAAGTAACAATTAGCATCATTCTAAGAAATTGGTTTCAGACTCAACTGAATGATGTGCATCAATTTTTTAAAAATCCGTTTTCTTGGTTTAAAGAATATATTACGATGCCTTTACTTCACTTATCAATGGTTTCAGCCACCTTCAGAAATGAATAATTCTTACAGACTATTTGATAATGGTCTAAAAGTGAAAGAGCAACGGATGCTGGCAATTCAGGTATTTCAAAGAAAAATAGATGTCTTTTACTATATATTAAAATAACACATTCAAATTTTATTGTTTGTTTACTATTAATTATTCCAACCCATTCTAGGGGCTTAGTTAATTGTTAATCTCATCTAGGTCTTATCAATGGTTTCACTTTCCACAATTTTACTTACCCATGGTCAACCCCAGAAATAAACAAGTCATAAGTTTTATTTAATAATGGTCCCAATGTTCAGGATAAGTGGATACAGACAAAAGTCAAAGAAAAGTATATTTCTTTTAGTCTATATAGTAAAAAGTATTAAAATGATTGTAGAAACATTGGCTCTCTATTGGTCACCCCTAATCAATGGTTTAACTTTCCACAATTTCGTTTATCTATGGTCAACCCCAGAAATAATTCATAAGTTTTATTTAATAATGGTCCCAAAGTGCAAGAGTAGTGGATGCTGGCAAATTGGATATGCTTAAGAGAAGCTTCCTTTAACTGAAATACTTAATGCTACCAATGTAAGAAAAGGAAAAAAATATAGGTTGAGTTTGCTAAGATCTACAGGAAGAATGAATGTCATGTAGTTTATTACACAATAGCTTTAAAGTGGTTCTTCTTTATTATTACTTATTGTTGTTAATCTCAGAGTTTGCTTAATTTATAAATTAAATTTTATCATAGTTATGTATATATAATAAATAAAAAAATGGTATATATATATATATATGTGTGTATGTGTATTTAGGCAACAATCCTTCTTTCATCTGAAAAGAAAAAAATTATTAGATTGCATGAGAAATTGCATAAAAAATAAATAAAAGCACCTTGTCAGTTGTATTCAATGAAATGTATATATATATATATATATATATATATATTAGCCTGGTCCATCAACGCTGAAGTAAGGCTGACACTTCAGCATTTGATTCTTGTCACACCTTAAGTCCTATAACCCATTTAAGGTTGCAGATCAGCAGTAGGTGGGTTTAGGACAATTTAGCCTGACAGAGCCTACTTCTCATCAGACTAATTTTAATTTTCCTAGACTGGTTGCCACTCAAACCTAAAGAGCACAGACTGCCCTGTAATTAATTCCTAGCTGGAGGGAGAGATGGATCCATAGTTTTATAAAGGTATTTGCATAAAAGTGAATATAATGGCCTTGGTTGGGATTTGAACTCTGGACACTGAACACACTGTGCTGATAATCACTATGCTACATGCACAGCCTGGATAAACAGTTGCAAAATCAATATTTGTATGCCCCAACATAGTAAATGAATCAGTTTTTTTTGGCTATTAAGTATGTAGCTCAGAAAAACCAATGACTAGATAAAAATAGAAATGAAGGGAAAATTTGTATAATTAATGAAAAAAGAAATGCAGCTGGCAACATGATCAGAAAGTAATACAATGACTGCACTTGTCACCTTCTCATACCCCAACCCTGGAGATCCACATGCACTAACTCTAACTGTAGACATTTTAGCAATCACTTTACTGTAAGCAAAGTTAAACTTAAATCACATGAAAGCTTGTGTACCAACGATGAGAGCATGAGTACATCATCCACACCCCAGCGATCAAGGCAGCCATCATGTTTGTCTCATGCATGGACTTGAGCCAACCACTTCACCTCTGTTGTTTGTTTAGCCAGAGTGAGAAATGACTTGACATCCTGTTTTTATGCCCCAAAAACACTAAATATTTAACATGCCCTTACCAGACAGAAACATGAGGCAGCAATCAAAATACACACGTCTTCACATAGTAATCAATTAACTAAGACAGGGAACAAAAAATATAACCAGCATTAAAAAATAACAAATGGCTGTTCCTAACTGAAGATAACGCCTCTAAGTTTCAAATAGGTTTTCCCTTGACCAAAAGGATTCACACGGTGTCGTTCTTGGCTCTGAAATACTGGTAGCCATTTTGTCCCCTGTCAGAAACTGGTATGGCTTCTGTGAAGAAACACAAAAACATCTTTCACCATGAAAATTAGCTATCTAAATATGTCAGAGAGAATCCAATAAATACTTGTCTGATAGCTGACTGACATGTTGACCTGCTATCAGTGTTTGTTTAGATCATACCAAGAACAAATGCAGGGTCCTCCCTATACCTGATGATTTTTTAAAACTTTTTTTTTTGTATAGTTTACTCAATACGGAGCCCAAAAGTCACTCCAGGTAGAAGATTACCAAATTGAGTGTGTGATAGGAATATAAGAGTAGGATGTAGGAAGTGATGATTATGAAGATATGAAAGATAGCAATTGACCTTAGACAAGAAGAGGTTAAGATTGCAGTGTTCAGGGACACATCCACATGAAAGTGTTGTACAAGTAGCAGTACTTAGGAAGAATCTTTCTAAGTAGAATGCCCTTCTTACCAAAGGAATATGTAGAGAATGATATTGTTTAAATCCTGTAGACATAGAAAGGCATATCTTGGCTGTAAAGATCTGAACTGATGGCACTAAAGAATGAAGCTCCTTGGAACATTTGCCATGAAAGTAGTAATAGAGTAATGATAGGCTTGTGACATTGCATCTGTGTGAAGGGTGGGAGATAAATCACCCTAACAAGGTCATATGGATAATTTTGAACACTGAAGATGAAAGTAAAGATCAGGCAGCTCCCCAGCCAGAACATAGCAGCAATACTCCATTTTTGGTCTGATCTGTAATGATTAATATGTTGTCATGTATGGCAAGTGTGTGTTGGGATTGGGGGAAACATCTAACTGATTGCTCTCCCAGATCTTGACCAGTTGCAGAGAGGCCAATATTTAGATATGCCAAACTATCCTGCTGCTAACAGGGAAGACCCAGATGTAACTAGTGTTGGCAAACATGTCCGCATGCTATCTGGGGGCCCTCTTCTGTGTCTCTACCAATGTGCATTCACTATATAATATCTGTCACTGATAACTTTTGCTATTACAGGCTTGCTTTTACATTAAAAAAAAATGTTAAGAAAATCTTAAAATCTACCAAAGTTTTTTTGCAGTCTAAAAGACTCTTTTTCAAACCAAAAGAATAAATCTTCAACTCAACTGGTACCCTACTACATGAATTTAAGTGTGCTACTAGATTGTCATCAAGTCCAACACGTTTACTTTTGAAATAGTTAAATGTACCTACCACTTCTACTCTAACAGTTTCTTTTCTCACACTTCCTGACAGCGGAACTCCCTTCCACTTACATGCTTCCCTGATAACTACAATCTTCAAAAAATTTAACATCAATCACCATCTTCTGTTGTCTTGAACCCCATTCATCTTTTATCATTTCCTCAATCCCACCTATACCCAGTCTCACTTTCACTCTCTGTAACACCCTGTGTACACATGGCACTTCCACCTTGCTAGGGGTGAAATGATTAAAAAATATTAATCCTGAAGACAGTTGTTGAGATGGCAGCAACACAAGTTCACAAGACAGCAACACTAATTGGAGTCTGTTCTAGAATGTGGCAGTTCTTTGATCAAAAACAAAGTAAAACTTTTTTCATTTGGAAGACAAGAAATGAAGGTGATTTAACTCTTTGGTATATACTAGAAGAAAAAGTTTGAATTGGTGAAATGGAAGAATGGAGCACATCTGAACATTTGCCATAGAAATAAAAGGACTGCATGAAGTATTTTGAACTCTGTCAAGACTAGAAAGTAAAGATTGAACAGTTCCAGCCTTGATAGAGCAGGAATACTCTATTTTTCGTCTGATCTGACATGAAGGCAGGTGGAGTCAGGTACCTTCTGGAATGATTCAAAGAGCTGACAATTTTTCCAGCATCTTTAGCAATATATTTTATATATGATTTTTACATGAGGTACAGAGGGAACTTTAGTCCCAACAGATGTTTGAAGCAAGTAGCCTCATTGAAAGAGCAACCATTCATCATGTCCGAAGAAAACTCAGAGTCTAATTGGTGATGGCAAAACTGTATGCTATCTTGTTTTTTGAGATATTGAAACTTATAAGCGATGTCTCATATGTATGTTTCACTTGAAGTATGGGGTGAAATTGGGTCCCAATAGATTAACTTCTGAATACTAAACCTTTCACTGATGCCCTTGTTGAGGGAGTTCTTTTGATGCATTGGTCTTGTCTGTATGTAATTTTTTTTATATATGTATCTTTGGGGGGTTAAAAATGCATAATCAGACCACAAAGAGGATTATAATTGTTGCACCGGCCTCTAACACAAGGGAATTACACTGGTTCTCACTATATATAGTGCCAGTAATACCTACCCGGTGTAAGCAGCGACAGTACTACAACTGCCTAGCTGAGTAGTACCCGTTTCCTACCTTTGTATCTGTGATGTTGAATACACTTTAAACCAACTTCGACTTGATTTTCTTATTTTTACTATTGTGCCACGACACAACAGATTGGCGACGTCGGAATCGAAACGATATCACTGCAGACAATCACCTAAAGTGATTGAAATACAAGGATTCGCAAGATTTTTACGGCAAAACACCTTCGTCATTTCGAACAGATATGTGGATACGCAAGGATTAATAGCAAATTAATTACTACAATAGTAATTTGGCGACGTAAAAAATAAAAGAAACAACCAAAAAATTTGCTACGTGAGAAAAAGTCTAATAAAAGTCAATTATAGTTGAAAATACTGACACCAAGGGTTCCGAAAAAAAAGAGGTTCACTGGTTTTTTTTTTTGTTTCTTTACAAAGAAAGTTTTTTTTTTTTTTTTTTGTCACGGTAAGATTTTTTTTTCTCCTCTTCAAAGTTAAATGATTTGTCGAGTGAAAATATATATTCGCGTAAGTCATTTGTGCTTAACAAAGACTGTTAAAAATTCGAGTCATATTTGTGCAAAACCACAAAGAGGTTGGAAAAAAATTTTGACTTTCCCATTAGTCGACACTCCTTAAAGCGACGGATTTTTTTTTGTTTTTACGAGAAATACATATTTCTTGTTTGTGTATTAGTTGAGAAAACTAATTTTAGTAAGCAAGCCTTGGGAAAACTGGTTTGTTTAATACAAGTGTAAACTGTATGGTGCGTAAATTGAATTCGTACCATGGACGCAGAATTAAGAGAGTCTCTTCTTCAATTGTTCAAATTTCAAACGGAACAAAGTCTCGCTTTGCAAAAGCAACAACTTCAACGACAACTTGAAAGTGAGGAAAATTTAAAAAAAGAGTTGTTGGAACAACAGAAACGCGTCGAACAAATCTTTATGAAAACACAGGAGGAACAGAGGAAACTTCTGGAGGCAACACAGTTAACAAATGCAAGCGAGAATCATAACGCATTCTCCCAGACGGCTGTGTGGAACGCTATTGAAAGTTTCAATTATAATCTAGAAGACGATGTCACGTTTGCTCATTTCTATAGAAGATATGAGGATATTTTTGTATCGGATTGCGGTACATGGACAGACGCTAAAAAAGTTAGGTTTCTGCTAAGAAAATTGGGAACTGCCGAGCATACAAAGTTCGTGAATTTTATCCTTCCAAAAAAGACCAGTGAGTTGAACTTTCAAGAGACAGTTACTCTACTAACAGAACTGTTTTCTACAAAAACTTCTCTTTTTCACAAGAGATATAAGTGTATGAATGTCACTAGAAGAGAGGAAGATGATTACACTACTTATGCAAGTATTGTAAACAAGCATTGCGACGACTTTAAACTGGAGGAATTATCATCAGATAATTTTAAATGTTTAATATTTGTGTGGCACCATGCATAATTAGAAAACTGAAGAGAGATATTCATAAATATATGATTTATTTTTTTCGGTTTGTTAACCATTTGATAGTTATTTAGAGATGAAGAATATTTGGGTTTTGAGAATAATTCTCTAATTGCGTTTAGGCGATCTGAGGGAAAGAAAGAGAGGAAAAGAAAGAAAAAGAAAGAGAAGTAGAATTTAAAACACATAACAGGTGTCAAAAGATATCTAGGTCAAAGTATCTGACCGAAATCCACGAAAAAATGGAAGTTGTTATAATTGGTTTGAAGAAATAGAGTTTAGAGATAATAAAAAAAAAAAAAAAAAAGAAACATGAAACATAATAGGAAACAAGGTCGTAAGCGAAAAAACACACGCTCGACCGGCACATATCAGATGTCAAAATTATCAGGTCAAGAACTTGATCTAATTCCGTGTCCACGGAAGATGGAAGATTGCTAAAGTTGGCTGAAGAAATAAAAAGGGACAATGAAAAAATATTGATAAGTAACAAACGAAAAGGGTGTCATTGAGATGATAGGTAACAGATGGGGAAATGTATACGAAAACAAAACATTAATACACGAAAACAATTTCTGGGGTTGGAAAAAAAAACCCAAAGTGAAAATGCTTTTTTGAGATAAAAATTATCGGCCAGAGAAAAATGGAATATTTGTATTAGCTCGCGAGAGACGCCGACAGGTCTGGAAAATCCCTTTCTTAGATCGCATCCAATTAGCGGTAGGCTGTTGACAGATGCCACGTGTGGAAGGGACCGATAGCGTCATTCGATCACATACGAAAAGGGCAAATTTAAATTTTGTTTTTTTTCAAGGTGTTTCTTCCCCCAGAACAAAGCCCCGGATTGTACACGCCCGATTAGAGACGTCACGAAGGAAGGAGGAAGATACCGAACAGAGTCTCATTAGCCGAGGACAGTCACATGATACATGAGGGAGGAGGAGAGACACCCGACCAGAGTCTCATTGGCCGAGAGCTGTCACGTGATGTGCGAGGGAGGAGGAAAGATGCCCGACCAGGAATTGGTCGAGAGCGGTCACCTGACATACGAGGGACCAGGGAAGCTGGTATGCGCCTCCCCACAGAGGCACAGTAAGGAATAGGGAGGAAACTAAGCGATAATGGGAAATAATGAAATAATAACCTTTAGAATTATCAAGAAAACCCTGGCGCCGACAGACCCACCCCAGTTTGTTACGGCGTCAAAAAAGCAGGACCCCAATCGACAGAAATGAGTTGCAGTTGTGCCGCGGACAGCGGGGGAGCTTTTGAACGCGGGCGTCGGGCCCGGTCCATTAATATGCGGGCAAGACAATGAAGAAGAAGTTGGAGTTGGGGTTGCGCCTCGGACGAAGAAGAAGTTAACTTGCAGTTGCGCCCGGAGAAGTTGAAATCAAACCAAGCCTAAGAAGAGAAATTCGTCAACCCAAGTCGAAGTGAAGAAATTCGCCCAACTCAAGCCGAAGTGAATAAGCTCGTCCAACTCAAGCCGAAGTGAATAAGCTCGTCCAACTCAAGCCGAAGTGAATAAGCTCGTCCAACCGAAGCCGAAGAGAAGAAGTCGATTCGCGCACTGACGGCGAGAAAAATCAGCCGTGAACGACAGGTAGAGATCAGCGCCCAGTGTCGAAACCAATCCACACCCCGAAATGCAAATTTCTAGAGAGTAGGCAACTCGAAGCCTTAAAGTTGTATTGTAGAAGCTTGGTGCCACAGTCCACAAAACGGGTCGGGAGGTAGGAATAATCTTGTGTAACGAACATTTAGATATAACAAGTTGTTATCTTTTTCTTCAATAATTTTTGACCTTGTGAGTTTTTCTTTTTCTTGGGTGTTATCACCCCCGTTGAACTCAACTTGCATACGGCCCCAATCCCTGTTTGATCCCGTCTGTCTAAGATCTAATCACAACGTGGGTAGGCAGACCGGAGATCAGTTCAGTTACCCTAGTAACCAGGCGTTGGAAGCGAATTGGGAACGGCGAGGCTGGTATTCATCTAACCAAAGGGTTAGAACGTCACACTTGGAGCAGCGAGGAACGAACAGCTGACGCCGCGGCAAAGACGTCACATCTGGTGTCGTGACCATAGGACCAGAACCCTGGACCACGTCACGTCACATTTGGCGCCGCGAACGAGATCGAACGAAAGTCGACGCTGCGACCAGGGGGGCGACGTCACATGCAAGGGCTGGTTTTAGGTAAAGACGCTGAGATCAGGCGTCGTGTTTTAAATAAACTCGAAAATGAGCCGAATTTAAAACTACAAAGCTTAGCGGAAGACTGTGAACGGTTTGTTGCGTTGAAACAGGACAGTCGTGACATTGATGAAAGCGGAGTGTCGCACATTAAAAAGGTCCATCAGAAAAAAATTTAACTAAAAAAAAATAACCAGAGGAGGAAAAAGATCCACCTGGACCGTGTTGAGGTGTGGAGATAAACATTGGTACAATTGTCTACAAATTCAAACAATGTGACAACTGCTACCAGAAGGGGCATAAGGCATCACATTGTAGGAACAAATCTGGTAGAAAGAAGACATCCATTAAACTAACGAAAATTGAACCTGAGGAACGAAATATCCACAAAATTTGTACAGGTCAAAATGTTTAAGAAGAAAGTAAGACTATTGATAGTGGGTCTAATATTTCCATCATTAATATACAGACATGGAAGAAGATTGGGAGACCCACTATGATTAAATCACATAAAACGGCGAGAAGCGTCAGTGGAAAAAAAATCACCTTCGAAGGAGAATTATTGACGAATATTTCTTTTTCAGAATGAAAATCAAAACCTCTTTGGAACGGATCTGTTCGAAAAATTTAGACTATGGGATCTGCCTTTAAGCTCTTTTTTGTCAAAAAGTTGAGGATTCGAATGTGGAGGCAGAAAAACTTAAGAGGGAGTTAAAAGTGAATTTTCCAGACGTATTTACAGGCGGTCTTGGAAGGTGTACAAAAGCGGTAGCAAAATTTGAAGTAAAAAAGAAAATGAACAGCCAGTGTTCAAAAAAAGAAAAGAAAGGTTCCATACGCCGCTATAGAACAAATAGACGGTGAATTAGAAAGACTCGAAAACATGGGTGTCCTCGAAAAAATTGATCACAGTGAGTGGGCTACTCCAACAGTTTACATTAAAAAGAAGAGCAAGGAGATTAGGGTTTGTGCCGATTTCTCAACAGGTTTAAACAATGCATTAAAGGATCAACATTATCCCCTTCCGAGCCCTGAAGGAATATTCGCGAAATTGAGAGGAGGGAAATATTTTTCTAAAATCGACCTCAGTGACGCGTATTTACAAATCCCAGTCGATCAGGAGTGTTCAAAGCTGCTATGCATCAATACCCATAAGGGATTATACAAGTTTAACAGACTTCCTTTTGGGGTCAAAAAGTCGCCCCTGCGATTTTTTTCAGCAAACAATGGACATGATGTTAAGTGACTGGACTTCGCAGTAGGGTAACTGGACGATGTGTTAATGAACAGCGCTAGCAAAGAACAACACAAAGCTCATGTAAACCAAGTATTCAAAAGGATCCAGGATTATGGATTTAAACTGAAACAGGAAAAATGTACCTTTTTCATGGAAAAAAAAATAAAATACTTGGGGCAAATTATCGATGAACATGGAAGAAGGCCGGATCCAGATAGATCGAGTGCAATAAGGGACATGCCTGCTCCAGAAAATATTGCGTCTCTACAAAGTTTCTTAGGGTTGGCGAATTATTACAATGTATTCGTGCCAAATATGCATAAACTAAGATCACCCTTAAATGAATTATTAAGGAAGGACCAAAAAATGGGTCTGGACGCAAGAGTGCGAAGAAGCATTTCAGGAAATTAGAGATATATTAACGTCTGTCTTGTTTCTGGCACATTATAATCCAAAGCGTGATATTATAGTTGCAAGCGATGCCAGTGCCTATGGCATAAGAGCATGCATACTACACAAAATGGATGATGGAAAAATAAAACCCATAGCCCATGCATCCAGTTCACTTTTACCAGCCGAAAAGAACTACTCGCAAATTGAGAAAGAGGCGCTAAGCATTATATTCGCAGTAATGAAATTTCATCGTCGTTGCACGGTAGACAATTTCTGTTACAAACAGATCACAAACCTTTACTAACGATTTTTGGATCGAAAAAGGGACTACCACAACATACGGCGAATAGACTCCAAAGATGGGGTACCATTCTTCTGAATTATAATTTTCAAATGGAGTATGTACCATCTAAAAAACTTGGTCATGCAGATGGCTTATCAAGGTTAATACCTAAGCACACAGAACCATTGGAGGATATGGTAATAGCAGCCATTCAAGCGGAAGTTGAAGTAAAAAATACTTTGTGACACGATAAGAGAACTTCCAGTAACACTTGATGAGATTAAGAGTAAGGCAGAGGTGGACGAATTTATTATAAGCACGAAAGAAAAAATCAACAGTAACCAACTGGATGAGGAAATTTATTCAATTTGTGATAATGTCCTGTTATATAGCGACAGGGTCGTGATTCTTACGACATTACAGAAAATAATGCTCAAGGAATTCCATATAGGACATCCAGGCATATCAAGAATGAAAAGCCTTATGCGCTCTTTCGTTTTCTGGCCAAACATGGATAAGGATATAGAAGAAAAAGTCAGGGAGTGTAGAGGATGCGCATTAGCTATGAAAGCTCCTCCGACTCAATTTGGATCGTGGGCAAAACCGGACCGACCTTGGTTGAGAATTCACTTGGATTTTGCTGGACCGTTAGATGGTTTCTACTATCTCATTGTTATAGACAGTCTATCTTAGTGGCCGAAAGTACTGAAATGCAAGAACCCCACATCCGAGGCAGCTATTAACTTCCTGTATGAACTATTCGCTAGGTTTGAGTTGTAGACTGCATTGTCACAGACAATGGAACGCAATTCACGTCTACCGAATTTAAACATCTCTGCGAGGATTATCTAATCGAGCATATAACCATTCCACCATACCATCCAAGAAGCAATGGGCAAGCGGAGATATTCGTGGATACGTTCAAGAGAGCCCTGAGAAAGGCTAGTGGATCACCGACGGATAAGTCAATCCAAAAGTTCTTACAAGTTTACAGGGTCCTCCGAATGTAAACATTGAAACGTCGAAGACACCTGCTGAGGTCATGTTCGAACGCAAGGTTAGATCAATTTTCACAAGTTGTTACCAAACCAGGATAGTCCAAACCTAAAAAACAATAACAAAAAAACATTATAAAGTTGGCGAAAGAGTTTTCTACAAGATGCATAGAAAAATAGGACCTTTTGGGAGTCCGGCACTATTGAGAAACAAATAGGCAACATGGTCTATATGATTAAGGGACCAGATTTCGTGCACAAACGTCACACAAACCAAATCCGGAAAAGATACTCGAACAGTGAGGTGACCAGATCGCCCGAGGAGGACATCATGGACACAGTGTTTGATACTTTTCAGGTGCCCATACAGGAGACAGCTCCTGAGAATAGGAGGTCAGAAAGAAAACGGAAAGCAACGGAGTTGATTAGGGTGAACCCAAAACAAAAACGTTATTAATTCCCAGACGGGATATTTTCAAAGGGGGGGTGTTGCACCGGCCTCTAACACAAGGGAATTACACCGATTTTCTTATTTTTACTATTGTGCCACGACACAACAATAATATTACAAACAAAATCTGTATATAAGATACAATGAAATAAACATAGAAAAAATGATAAAATGCTTTAGTATATCTTTCAGAGAAAAGATTGTATATTTTAAAGAACATATATGCATACAGAAATAAAGAAATTTATCTTATCTGTTAGTGGCAACATTTTTTTATCAGAGAATTATCCAGGACATTTGCCTCCTTATGCAGTTGAAAAACAAAGGAAGGGTGATTTTTATTTCATTTGGTGGTAAAACACTTGTTTTGATTTATCATTGATATATTATATTTAACTATTTTTTATAATCTAACTTTTTCTTTCTTTATTGTTAATTACCTTTCTTATCTGTATTTTAAAGTATTTTTATTGCTTAACTTTTAATTTTTCTTTTATTATTCTATTATAATTGTGTTGATTCCTTCATTAGTTTTCATGACCTTTACACCCTGCCAATACTGCATAAATAATGGACTATTCCGTTTTGATTGTGTGGAAAGAAGGGACTTGGTTTCAGTGAGAAAATGAAAGAAAGAAGTGAATATAGAAGTGTTTCATGATAGTTATTGCAATATTTTGTTAAAGTTGTAAAACTTAAATATTTATTGATGCGATAGGGAAATTTCTATAGATATTTTATTGTCATAGAATTCGCCATGATCTTATTTAATTATTCACTTGAGAATTAAGATTCATCAGAAAATTAAAATAGAAAAAATGGTGAAATTTTCATGGGTTAAAACTTCATTATTTTGCTTCCAAACTACTACATAATCTAGTAATAAGGGTTTGGTGTTATTTAGTAATTTATTCGTTGCTATCACATCCCAAAATAGGAAAAGAACAAAATAAATAATTAGCTGACTCCTACAAGATAGATATTATGATAATTTAAATTGTGTAAGACCACCATATTTATAATGATGCTAATTCTGCCTGATATTGAAACCTCCTAATATATTGATTCTTCTGTTTCTGTTAAATGTAAAAAGTTGTCAATTTCAAATCTTTTCATCATTGTTATTAAAATTTTTTTAAAGTTGTTAAGCTCAACTATTTAAATATGCAATAGGGGAATTTCTACAGATATTTTATTGTCGTAGAACTCATCATGAGCTAATTCAATCATTGAATTAAGGTCCATAAGAAAATTCGAATAGGAAAACCGTGAAATTTTCATGGGTATTTCTGATGAATATGTAACAGTCCAAAAATAAATTCTCTTGAAAAAGAAGATATGTAAAAACCAATATTTGGTGTGGCCATCTTTATTTTATTTTTCTTTTACTATTGTTTGCAGTCTTGATGAAACTGACCTCAATTGATTCTGACAGATACTAGAATGTTTTCCACTCTGACAGTTTTCAATCCTGTCTTGTTCAATGATCATTGTTTTTCTACTTTCCATTTAAGTACATTTCAAAAGTGAACCATTGGATTTTAGTCTGGTGAAATGTTATACAAGTTGAGCTCTTTTAACTTTGGTTTTTTTCAGAAACTCTGTTCTCTTTCTAATGGAATACATTGAATCATTTTCATGTTGGAACATTTTCTTCTTCACAGGGGTTTGAATGAAGTCAATATATTTTCTTTTAATATTTTGATATCATCTTTAACATTTATGTTCCCAACAACGAAATGTAGTTCACCAGTATCATTTGCATTTATACAACTCTAGACCATGACATTTTGACCATCTTGCTCATCTGCTGAGATGAACACTTTTCCTGATGTATCTTACTGATGCCACTAAACTTGTCAGGCACATATGTTAAAAAAACATTGGGCACTTTGATATGGTGTAATGGCCACGTCTAAGCTATGCTTAGAAAATCATTGGGCACTTTGATTTGGTGTAATGGTTAGCAAGCTTATCTTGCTAGATCAATTATGACTGAGTAGCGAGTTTGATCCTCACTGAGTGCTCCACAGTTTCGGCCTTGTGCTACATCTAAGCTACATTTAGAAAATCATCATATCTCAAACACCTGGGAAGCTTATTCAATAATATTTATTCCTAGTGTCATTATGGGTTTCTGGTCATTTAAAAACATCAGACCTCTCCCAGACAACTCATTTCAAAACCTTAGATAAAGCAATGAGAGACCACTCTACTATCTTTCTCTAAAAGATATGGCACTTCACAGATAATAAAGAAAAAGGATCTGGAAAAGGCAACAGGAAACCACTATCTTTCCCAAGAAGTCATGGTAATTCACAGATAATAAAAAAGTTTCCCAGTCAGGATGGAGCCTCTTGAAATGGTCTAATCTGAAGAAGCTAACAAGAAATCAGTCCACTGTCTTTCTGAAAAAATTGATTCATTCATTTTCTACAGCTTTTCAACCCTTTGCAGAAGCCAGAATTTTTTTTTCTTTTGTAGATAATAATGGTTTAGTGATACAAGTCTTACTAATCAACCCACTGCTGTGAGAAGGTGAAGATTTATCCCTTTCCCAAGGATATCTACGTGTAAGTGAATATAACAAACCCAACTGGAATTGGGATTCGGCTCATTGATTAACAATTCTAACTCATTATCCATTACACTACCTGCACATCTAAGCTTACAGCATCTGGTATTCCCAAATAGTCACCCATGTAGGTATTGACCAAGCTTGATGTTACTTTGGTGAGCATATGGGAACTGGCATTTCAATGTGATATGGGCCTAAGCCTTTCTCAAAATGTCATGACACTTCACAGATAATAAAGAAAAATAATCTGAAGGCAATAAGAAACCACTCTACTATCTTACGCAAAAATTCATGGCAATTTACAGATAATAAAGAAATGGAATTTGTGGAGAAGGTAACGGGAAACTACTCCATTATATTTTCCAAGAAGTCATGGCAATTCACAGATAATAAAGAAAAGGAATTTGTGGCAAGTCATCATCACCACTTCTGTCTTAGACCTGGCATTAAAAAAAAATCTTTCAACATTAAAATGTGAATGTTAAAACAAAACAAACATTTATTCTATAGAACTGAATTAAATTCTTTATAATCAGAATAAAAGTATGGGTGGCATAATGGTTAACAGTACGAAAAATAGAATTGGATCACCAAGTTCAGATTCTAGTTGAAACAGTATTGATTTTGCATTAATGCTCCAGGGAAAAATATGAATCCATGTCTTCTCATCCAACCCTGCCAGCTATATAGCATGACTCAGACTTGCTTGGTAACTAGTTTAAGAGTATAGCTTTAAATTTCCCAGTAGGGATGGAGCCTCTTGAAATGGTCTAATATCAGCTTTGACAGCCTTGTATCTTTTGTAACCAAGTTAAGGCCAATATATATTGGTTCTCAAAATGTGCAGCTGATGGGGTTATGGTGAAGTTTCAGGACAAATGAGTAAAAAATAGATTTAAAAAAATGTCTCAATTAGAAAAAAAAAAGAAAAATGTCACTATGACATATTTTGCAGTGAGCAAGGGAAAATTTAAATAAAATATCATTTTATTGAAAAAACATAATTCCAACTGATAATCATGGTTACGTTAGATTAAGTGTTTGGTAATGAGAGAAAGGAATAATGAGGATTAGATTTGAACAACGTTTATTGTTGGCATTTCATACAGAGATGTTGAAGGATGGGTGGAATGTCCATTTCACTGGCCAGGTCATCAAGATGGTGAGTGGATGTAAAGATAGCACCAACTGTTGACTTAATTCTTGTGTGGATTTGGTGTGAGGTCATAGGGTATGTTTGGTGCCTGTGTTGGTTGATTGTAGTTACAGTGGAAGGTGGTATATCATACAGATATATTGAAGTTAGGTGAAATGTCAGTTTCAATGGAATATGGTTGGTGTATGTTTGGTTGATCAAGGTCACAGTGGTAGATCATTTCGTTGGTTGGTAGACCTGATGTGTTGAACTGGGGTGACGTCGGATTTGCATCACATTGGTGGGTCAAGTGGGTTGCTTGTTTGTAGAGTTGGAGTCACTTGTTTGCAAAATTGGAGTCACTGCTTGTGGTGATAGCTTGGTTGTGGAGTTGGAGTCACTGCTTGAGGAGGTTGGTAGACCTGTTGTGTTGAACTGGGGTGACGTCGGATTTGCATCACGTTGGTGGGTCAAGTGGGTTGCTTGTTTGTAGAGTTGGAGTTGCTTGTTTGCAAAATTGGAGTCGTGGTTGTGGTGATAGCTTGGTTATGGAGTTGGAGTCACTGCTTGTGGAGTCGCTTCCTTGCAGAGTCACTTGTTTCACGGAGTCGGAGTCACTTGTTTGCAGAGTTGGATTTGCCAAGGTGATGGCGGTGGTGGTGAGGAAGGCTTGTAGCTTGGTGTTGTTGATGTTGAGATGTTATCCAGTCTGTATTTGCTGAGATGACAGTGTCATTGACAATGAAGGCTTGTAGCTGGGTGGAGTCAAAGCTGATGTTTTCGAGTAAAAGCTAGATAGCCGAGGTGGTGAGTCAAGCTCAGAAGTGATAATGGTTGTTGAGATGTGCGGTCATATAGAGTAGTGGTAGTGAAGGTGATGGCAGCAGTGGCAGTAACAGCGCCCTGTGTGATGGCTGATAGCTTGTCAGGCCACAACTGTTAGTATTGTTCTCATCATTTAAGGCGAGAACATTTGCGATTGGCAACTGCCAGAACTCGCTTTGTAGACTGGATGTGATGCATGGAGCCTAATGTGCAGAAAACGACTTTTGTTATCTTGTTTTCTGCCTTTGTAACATTCATATCTGGCCAGTGTGCAGAATGAATCAGAAAGAGATCTAATTGCGATAGATTATAACAGTTATGAAGAAGTTTTGTCATCAAATGAAATTATTTTTTTTAACTCTGGAATAATGTAAAATTTCCAGTATGTTTCATTTAACTTCTTTTTTTTTAAATTTTATATTTGGTAAAAATAATTAAAAATTGTTTTTGTTTAAAAGATACAAATAACCTACCCACTACTATAGTTTCATGCTTTTTGATCATCAGGCTGTTCAATTATTATATATTATGCTACTTCATATTTTAATATATACAAATTTTAGCTGAATTAATTTCATAGACAATATGACATCATAGAAAATTTAATATATATGAAAATACAAAATAACATCAAATGCAATAGCTGAACTATCCTAATGATCAGAAATGTGAAACTATAGTAGTGGGTAAGTTATTTGACTCTTTTTCTTTTAAAAAGAAAACATTTTTATTTATTTTTTATTAAATATAAAATCAGAAAAAAATTTAGATGAAACATAATGCAAATTTAATAAAAAATAAATATAAGAATAAAAAAATCTACCAACTGCTACAATTTCACATTTCAGAGCATCAGAATTTTCAATCATTTTATATCATGCTATTTTCTATTTTAACATATACAAATATTAGCTGAATTAATTTAATAGATAATTTAATTGGGCTGACACTCATATACATTAAAATACAAAATAACATGATATAAAATAGCTGAACTAACCTGATGATCAGAAATGTGAAACTATACTAGCAGGTAGGTTATTTGGATCTTTTTCTTTTAAAAAGAAAATATTTTTATATTACTAGATTGGCGGCAAGGTCTCATCATTTTACAGTTTATATAGCTAGATGTAATTGTAAGTTCTATGCTAACAGTTTCTTCTCTGGCACTTCTTGCTTGTGGAACTCTCTTCCAGCTTATTGCTTTCCCAATTAACTTTAATCTTCAAAAATTTAAATGCAATGTCAATCGTTCTTTCGTTTTCTTAATTTTTATTCTTTTATTGTTCTCTCTCTCTCTCTCCTTAATAATGTTTTTCTTTTTCTCATATTCTTTCACACTCAGTAACCCCTAGTAGCTTAGTGGCTTTATTGCATTGCTTGGGGTAAAATGATTTAAAAAAAGAATTAATTTTATTAAATGTAAAGTCAGAAGAAAGTTAAATGAAACATACTGGAAATTTAGTAAAAAAAATAAATATAAGAATTAAAAAAAGAAAAATAACCTACCCACTATTACAGTTTCACATTTCTGATTATCAGGCTGTTCAGTTATTGTATATCATGTTATTTTGTATTTTAATCTTTATGAATATTAACCCAATGAATGTCAAAGATAATAGGGTTAACACTCTGCTGTAATGGAATAACCTGTTACTATAGGTAGTAGCAACTTATAAGTATCTGTAAGTCAACAGACCACAGAGAACCCAGCTGTTGACTTACAGAGACTAGCTGGGTTCTGTTGAGTACAACTCAGACTTACGAGAGAACTACCAACCTTCCAATAGTAACACTCACTACTGGATTGACAAAATATATAGTTAAAATATCAACTGATAAAAATAAACTAATTAAATTTGACAAACTTAAAAAAAAAAAAAAACAAAAAAAAAACAGACTACAAAACAAAAAAAATAATGCATATTTAGTTAATTACTTTTTGCTGAAGAGACCTTGTGCATAACTGTTACCTTTATTCTTATTGTACTGGTTTTTTACAATAAACCTTTATTTTATCCACCATGTTTTTCAAGTATATATTCCTATTAGCACAGAATATAACACACTCATAAATATACAATTGTTATTTTTTTATTCTATGTTTCTAAAAATTGTATACTGCACCATGAAATCATGCTATATCATATAGGACAACAAATGACATATTGGTCAATGGAATACCTGTAATTCAATTTGAAAACCAGAGGTGACCTTTTGACCAACTGAATACCCACAATTTGAAGACCACAATATATAGTTAAAATATCACCTGTTAAAAATAAACTAATGAAATTTGACAAACTTGAAAAAAAAAAAAAAAAAAAAAAACAGACCACAAAACAAAAAAAATAATGGATATTATATTTAGTTAATTACTTTTTTGCTGAAGAAAAGACTATGTCATTGAAAGATATATAATATTAAAAAGCAAATAAAAACATTTAGGTTTTATAGTACAGCTTAGAATGAATAAAGCAAAAATTGTTGTGTCGAGTTATCAACCAAAAATAGAATGTTTTTAAATATGAAATTGGAAAATCAATTCATTGAAACGAGTAAGGGTGAGTGAATTTTTTCACAGTGAATCTGATACATTCCCTTACATGCTTTCACGTATATACAGGCCCCCATTGAAATAGAAAGAGTGGCAGGGACAATTGCCCCCAGTGTTCTCCCATAAGCTTGTAAAAAATGAAATAAAATAATAACAATATAAAAATAATACACTGACATTAGTATTTTTTTTGTTCTTTGCCACTCAGACCAGTGTTGAATCATCTTAAATAACATAACTAGTTCTGACATATTGTTTGAAAATCTAATAAATTCCTAAAAAAAATTCCCCACAATAAATTGATTCTAAGTGGTGCTCTTAGCAGCCTTAGCTCCTGGGCCCATTGGAATTTTTTTTAACACTGTAAATACAGTATAGGGCCAGTCTATGCTAGGCTGTTTCTGCTTGTGGTTCCCTAGCAAGTATGCTTGTTATGGTGTGGAGTTGCTAACTTCACACACAACTGATTTTGAATTTTTTAGTTAAAAAAGCTAGAAAACCCAGCCTGCCCTCCTATTTAACCTATAGCAGAGGAGAGAAAAGCTACATTTATACCTTTCTGAGGGTATTTGTGGAAAATTAAACATAGTGGCCTTGACTGGAATTGAACTCAACATGCCAATCTAACTTTCTGTGCTGATAACCACTATACAATGTGCACATCCATATATGTGTATGCATTTATATTTTAGTTAAAGTGAAAAAAAGATGCAAGAAAATTGTTTAACTTGTGAAATTGTCCATATTTCATAGTTTCCAAAAGCAAATATTTTTCCCATGGAAAAGTGTTGGCTCATTTTTAATTAGTTGGTGGGACAGGATAACACAACAATATTTGTTAGCTAAGGATGAAGAGTTAAATCTTTGGGCAGATTAGCATTGACACTCTCCATAATAGTTACCTGAAAGGTAAAAAGAGCATACTTAAGAGTAATGTTAATTTTTCCAGGTGAAAATGAAAACAAGTGTAATATTTGCGAAAATGGAATTTTTTAATTAACATTAACTTTAACCTATCTAACAATCTTGTGAAAATGAAGTGCAGAATGGGGAGTTGGAAGGATAGAAAATAGATACAAAAACAAAAGAGCCAAAAATGATAGAAAGCTGTAGGGAGTCATGATCGCCCACATCTTGAAGAGGCACTGCATAGAGAAGAAGAACATTACCACTATGTGTACCTTGTCCAAGACATGCTATACATGAATGAATATCTAACAAAATGTTTTAAAGAGATCTGGTCAGATGCACAGCTGTGCAACAACTCAATGACCACACCCGGTTATAGGACTGATGATGGTAAACCACTTCAGGGTGTGTATTTGAAAATAACAGAAATCAATTTAATCAGCAGCTTGAAATGCAGAACTATCATATCACAAAATAACATTCTTTTCTTACAAAAAATTAAAAATAATAAACAAATAAAAATTAACATTAAAAACATAAGTAATGTTGTCTACACCCACTTCAACATTTTTGATAGCTTCTTTGGTTTCCAAATTAAATTGCAAGCATCAGAACAAAACTTTTATAAAACTAGAAAATGTTTTATAATAGGAACCTTGTTATGTTGTAGGATTTTAAATAGAACCCCTCAACAAGTGATCAGATAACTGAGGTGAATTAGTGCCCTCGGCACAGTTAGAGAATTAGTCCAGACCTGAGAAAAGGTTGGAACAAGATGTGCTGTGACTAATGTCCAGACTCACACCAATGGAGAACAAAAGATATTCCTAGATGGTAACCCACAGTCTCACCTTAACTTAAAGGTAGTAATCTTTTAGAGTACAACCATCATCTATTGTAAGTAAAATGTTTGTCATATTTTATTTTTGTTTTGCATTGTTACATTTAATAAAAATTGTAAACATATTTTGGCACTTCTCTTTTCATTTCCCTTAGTACCTCGCATCTATATGTTTGGTAGCTTCTTGAGGCAGGGAGCTGTTATAAAATAACAACCCAACAATATCAATCAATATGACTGTTTGCTTGTATATTAGGGTGGCTATCTAATTCTGGTTTCAGATGCCTGCTCAGGCACATTTGTGCTTGTTCAACACCCACAGAGCCCACATATGATTTATACTGCAACTATGCTGAGCAGACCTTAGTTACAGTTTCTGGGAGGGAGTACATAATCTGGCATGGACAAGGCCAGTATTCTTAAACCCTTAGTCACAATAACTTGTGACTTCATGCTAGCACAATCATCAATTACTTCATCTACCTGATTTCACTCACAAGGCTTGGGTCAGCCTGTGGTATAGTTTTCAACCACTTCCCAAAGGTATCACACATTTAGTCTGTCACTACAGGTTGACATTATCAAGAAATCACGTCCTTGATAAATTGGTTAAGGTAATATTCTAACCATTTTGGCATATGCCCACTATGTTCCATGTCATGTAGGAATATCTATATTGTTTAGGACAAGTTGCATCTTATTTTAAATACAAAAGAATAAACAAGCTAAAAATTTGGGTGTAATTTTATAAGCTAACATAATTTACTTAGTGTATAAACTTTATTTTTTAAGTAACTTCAGCTTTTTGTTTTAATTTACTTGACACAGAAAGAAAACTGCAAAAGCTCCTACTGAAGGTAGTGAAAGTAAGTATGAAGAAAGGATTAAACATCAATTGCAAGAAGATAGAATGTATAGTTATTAGCAAAAGGATGAACCCAAAAGTCAAAATCAAACAAATACCAAAAATTAAAATATCTGGGAAGTGTTCTAACAGAGAACTGGAAGTGTGAACTGAAATCCAAAGGCACATTGGGATAGCCAAAGATGCATTCCAAAATCTAAGCAGAGTATTAAGAAACAGAAAAGAGTACCAAACTGTTATGTGATACCTGTCCCCTAGTGAAAGCTGGACAATCTTCTCAAAGATGAAGAAGAGACTAAGTAACAGAAATGTGATTCTACAGAAGGATGCTGAGGATACCATGGACTGAACATGGCAATGGAATTTGAGTGAAAATGGAAACAAAATGGAAACTTGTACTTAACATTAGAAAGAGACTGTTGAAATTTCTAGAGTACAGAAGGAGGGTTTGGAAAATCTAATACTTACAGGACAGATTGAGGGTAAAAGGGACAGAGGAAAACAATGCATAACATAGTGAGATTGAGTAAATGGATGGCAGAACAGTGTTTAGGAGAAATAATGAAAAAACTAAATATATTATGAGCTACAAAGGACAGGAAATTGTGGGGAGCCATGATTGCCTAACCCTCTACCTTGAGTGGCTCTTTGACCTTGTATTGGGTGAATTTAGTAAAAGAAAATCAGAAAGACACAGTTGGAATTAGTAGATAACTATATGTATCTGAGAAAAAAAACATTACAAAATATAAACAGTTCACATCTACATAAAGATAAGTTGATATAGGTTGATATAAACATCACATCCTTTAAGTATTCCTATGAATGCTGGATGATTTTCTCACATTTGAAAAGGGAAATGGAGACAAGAGATATGATTCTACTGAAGGATGCTGAGAATACAATGAATGGAAGCTGCATCAAAGAATTTTTAAGGAAAATGTAAATGAAAAGGGCACTTTTGCTTCGGATGAGAAAGAGTTGAAATTTACATGATACATAATGAGAAAAGAGGGCTTGGTAAATTCAACTCTCACAGAGCATATTGAAGACAAGATGGGTAGAGGGAAATATCGAGTAACCTATGTAATGAGCTTGTCAAAATGAATAGCAGAAAAAGGAATGGGAGAGATAGTTAAGGGAAAAACATTGCTTAGCATTCTGAAGAATAGGAAGTTGTGGAGAGCTATCATCGACGTTCTGAAAGAAAAAGGGTTTAGTTTGAAAGGGTTCAGGATCAATGAATACTTAAAATGATGAGGACAATAGTTTGAATATAAATAAAGTAAATAATGATAACTCCTCCCAGAAATTCAGACTGGTCTAAGTGCCATTGGTAGAAAGGGTAATTGAAAAGGCAGATTGTCTAGGTACTTACTCACCTAATCTTCTATCACTGTGGTTTACCAGTGATAAGACCACAATTAAGATAACAAATTATGCTATAGAGTATTAGGAGAGTTGTATTATGTTTTCTTTATAAACCCCTTTGCTGCCAAAGGTGAGAATTTAATTTTAAGACAAATGGCAGTGACTTCTTGTACAAATAAAGGAAATTAATATATTTACTTTGGTGATAAGACAACGTTGCATCATATGCATAAATGCATGTTTTAAGATATTTCAGGCTTGCCTAAATTATTCTAACATTATATATATATATATATATATATATATATATATATATATATAGATAGATAGATAGATACATACATACAGGTTGTGATGGATAAATTGTCATCTAAATTATGCAAAATTGAAAATAACACTGACATCTCATTTTAACAGGTATATTTACGAAAATCACTCAAAAATATTTTGAAATACCAAAGAGTAAATTCATTTAATAAGATCACCAATGGCCTCAACCATGGCCTCCAGATGACTTTGGAATCTCTTGCAACTCTTCTGAATGGTTTCCTTGATTAAGTTGGTGAATGCTGCCATAATCCTTGCCTTCAGTTCAGCTTTGGTCTTACAAGGAGTTTTGTTGGCCTCTCACTCAACAGAACCCCACACAGGGTGGTTGCAGTCTGGGGAGTTAGGTGTTAGATGAATGGAGGCATAACATCACCATCACTAGTGATCACTACAAACATATTCATAATTACCATTAAACTCATCCAACTCATTCGGAATCCTCTGCACTGTACCCGGATTGACACCCAAAAACTTTGAAATGTTTGTATTGGAGCTTTCGGCATGAATACCATTTTTACAGCAAGCTGTTTCTAAATTTCTGGTGGAGTGAATTGCATTATGGTGCTCGTTTTCTCACAGACCCTACTATACTGTGCAGTTAAAAAAATGTGCATGCATGAAATTAAAACTATAAAATGGCAACAATTTACCCATCTCACCCTGTACATACATTATATATATATATATATATATATATATATATATATATATATAGAGAGAGAGAGAGAGAGGAGTAGATAGGTTTGCCTATCACCCAGTTCACACTCCTTCCCAATCTTTTGAACAGGTGTAGAGATTTATTCTGGTTTTCATATTTAGGATTGGGTTTGTGGTTTTTTTCTAGTCTGCTTCAGCTCTATACTCCTAATGCTTGTTCTTTCCTATGCTAATATAAGTCCACACAGTAACCCACTATCTTGAGTGACTCTTCAGCCTTATATTGGGCGCACATTAGTAAAAAAAAAAATACATTATATTTATTTGATATTCTATTGCTACAAAACCAAAATATTAACCTAAATGTCAGATTGAGACATTCATATGAATGCAATGAATGGCACCAAACTTGTTCAGAAGTATGAAAATTGTCAGATGGAAACAACAACTTTCTCAGATCAAAGGTTAAAATTACTTTAAGTCAATAAAGTCTGTACATTCTAGAAATTCTTTGAACTTTATGGACTGGCATTGCAGAATCACAAAGAACTTTACCAAATAACAGAAACCCCATCACATGAGGACTTTCAAGAACAGTAACAACTAAAATAGATAGCACATATAAATCAAAGAGAAAATAATGACATAATCAAGATGTTAACTTTCTACACCATTGCGAATAAAAGGTTAGGAAGGAAACTCCCATCAATACTGGAAAGAGTGATAACAGTGACTGAACTTCAGAAACCTATTTTCCTGAAAAATTGTTTTAATAGAAAGATTTTATAAATTTCAACTGAAAGAGGCATTGACCGCTTGGTCAATAAAAGCCAGACATTTCTTTATAAGGAAAAAGCTAATTAATATTACCATTACCATTGTATATGTTGATTTTTATGAAAACAAAACTATTTTAAATAGACAATGAAGACTTTCTATTTTTTTTTTTTTTTGCAAGCAAAACCAGACACAGGATTTATAAAATTAAAAAGAAAACAATAGTTGGCAGTAAACAGGTTAATATTTAATATGAAAATTCTTGCACTGAGTCCATTCTTTGCTTTTCTCCAAAGAATCAAGATTAAGAGTAGTTAATTGTATTCAGCTATTCATATCACCTGATCCAACAGGTGGTTATTTGAGAAAGCAAATAAAGATAAATTTAATTGTGGTAAATTGGGTATAAACACAGATTGGGTATAAAATATGGGCTTTATTTTGTGGGGATTTAATATAGTATTCAGACAATAAAGGTAGTCCACTTGAATTGAGCATCAGTGAAAGAGAAAGAATATAACATTATATATTTTTCAGCATTCCCTTGTTTTGTTAAAAACCAGAAAATAAAAAGAAAGAAAATGGTTTTCAGATTTTTGTGCTCCGTGGACTTAAAAGAGTCCTTTTAACTCTACATGAGTGTAACTGAGTATGGTAACATCATGTAGTAGCAGTTTTAGTAGCTTGTGTGTGCCATGCTGCAGAAAATGCAAACCAAAAATGATTGTTCATTTGTGGTTAGCACCTTATACAACCCAGCATAACATCAGCATTATGGATTGAATTTTGGTCAATGAGCAAGTTTCTTATATTAACTGCATACTACACCCTTAGCTTAAGGGGTATAACTCCAGTTTTTCCTAGGGTTGCTTTAATTGAACTGTATTTCATTTTAATTACAATAATTTACAACAAGAATTAATTAAAGAATTGTGGAAAGATAGATAAGGAGCAATGATTGTGTTTTTGATCTATTCTTAATTGTAATACATTAGACTAGTGATAATATTAACCATCGTAAATAACTTTACTTTTAATTGATGTAATGAATATGCATACACCTGGGTTCCCCCTCACAGTAATATGATTGGCTGGTGTCAACTATAAATACAGACTGAAGTGGAGGTACAAGGAAGACGCCTATTGGCTACGTCTATCGCCTACCACTACAACAAGGACCAGTCCATTATGGTTACCTGCTAGATTGTCCTACCTGGTAACAGTAGTCCAAAACCACTTTGCTTCTTTGAACAAATATATCCCTTTCCGGGACATATCACTAATCAAACAAAGATGTAGCTGTCAAACCAATGGATATTTAAATATTCTTCATTGGGGCCACCTCCAAACTAACACATATACAATGGTTGGTAGAAAATTCTTAGCCCAATCAAAAAGCCTTCCTAAAGAAAAAGTGAAAATTAATTTTGTTAAATTTTGAGTAGTAGGTTGGGCTGAGAACTTTTCAGTATGCTTTCATCAGTGACATGCTTAAAAGAGAGGAAACATGAAAGAAACACATTCTTCAAATTAAATATAAACTAAATTTTTATTTCACTCTTAGATTGGATGCCCTCCCAATATGGATGCCTGGGGCCATCACATCCTCTGCCTTCCACTGGCTCTCATATATTGATTTTTCTGTAAGAAATTTCAATGTTTTAGAAATCATCTCCAAGTAAAAGACAACGCTGGATTGCCCAGCCACATGCTAACCTCTATGATCGACAAGAACTGAAGAAGAAATCACTTATTGTCTTTTCAACACAAGACTAAGTGGCTGCAGAAATAAAGAACTCATCTATACTTGAATTGATTAATCAATTTGTTTTTTTATGATTTATCAACCCTTTGTGGCTTATTTAAAGCTGAAACATTTTGGATTATAGGAGATGGTTTATAGTATCAAAACACCTTTGATACACTTTTATCTTAGTAGACTGTTTTCTCTTTTAATTAAAGTAGCCCTTTTTAAAAATTAATCTAAGTTTAACAAAGAATGTAATGTGTCACACACAAAATTTTTTTTCACTTTGTCATTCATTTGCCTTATTATATATATATATATATATATATATATATATATATATAATTTTCTGTGTAATTTTATTATAGCAACAAAAAAGGTTAGACTTATTTTACTTTTCATGATTAAAAAAAAAGTAAAAAATAAAACAAACACAGCCGCCCAGTTTTCAACCTCACTCAACAGAGCTGGATTGAGGGATTAGAAATTGCAAGAAAATAAAACATAAAAATGATATGTAATATTGATGAAGGCAGAATGCAATTTAAATTGAAATCATGTTTAGTTCTAATAGACAATCCCTCTGTTTACAGAGGGAGTGCTGTCTGGTCTGAATGCAAATTGTTTCCAACACCTTTATCTACAATATAGAGCGAGCACAACTGAAGATGGTAAACGAGTCAATGCTAAAGTTAGCGGCACAATTTAGGTTTTTAATAAGATGCCATGTAATGGAGGAACCATATGTGTTGTTCGGAACATTCTTTAGTTGGAATGTTTCATTCCTAATTTTTCTAGATATATGCTGTTGTATTCTAGCATCTAAACGTTGGGTTGTTCTACATATGTAGTCATCACTGCAATTATATTTAAAATGATAAATAGCATTATTAATATGGTGTGGGGGTAAAATATATATTATACATACAATAGTACAGAGCTGATATAAAATTGATTTAAAAAACAAAGCAAACACTACAATCACTACCCATGTCATGTGTTTCACTGAATGGATCATCAGACAATGTAATTCTTAATTAAGAGCAGGCACATATAATATATAATACAAATATAGTTTTAAGACATGCTATCTTTAAAGGTGGTTAAAGGAATATATAAATATAAAAGTGGACATTGACATCAACACTCCATGGTGGCAATCTGTTTCATGCTTGATGATTATGTTCAAGCAAAGAAGACTGTCACCATTTGTGTTGACTTCAATGTTCACTTATGTATGTATGTATATATATATATATATATATATATATATATATATATATATGAAGAAATATAGTTTTAAGGTGTGCTATATGGGATAAAGTGCTCAATATCAGAGACAGAGCATATGTAAATATAAAAGTGAACATTGAAGTAACACTCATATATATATATATATTTTTCTATAAATTATTAGCTCTGGATTTACATTGAGCTCTCAGGATTTCATCCTCCTTGGGACTACCCATACGGATTACCAAGTTTTTCATAACTTACATATATATATATATATATATATATGGGAAAATGACATTTTTAATCATTTCACCCCAAACAAGGCAATAACCCACTAAAATGCAAGGTGTTGTTGGGTGTTAGAGAATATGAGAAAAAATCCTATTAAAGAGAGAAAACAATAAAAGAACAAGCATTAAGCAGAGAGAAGATAACAACTGACATTGTATATTAAGAAGAATCTTAGGGGAAAACAGTATGACAAAGTAGAAAAAGGTTTTGTGTGATGCATTTTGTCTTTTAGGACTTTATCAGACTAAGTTTATACTTACATTGATGTGACTATACAGGTGCATGAATGAAAGATATATGCTGAAAAATTTAAATTTAGAAATATTTTTATTCAATTAAATATGTATTTTGGGTATAAAATCTAGTCAGTTTCCATCACATTTGTTTAAATATCCCGCATTGTAATAATAGATTTGCCAAAAATGGGAAACATTGTAAGGACTTGTATGTAAATTTAATGTGTATATATATATATATCTTAAGTGGCTGAATGGCTAGTATGTTTGCTTTCTGACTATGATACCCAGGTCTAATTCTCACCATTTGTCAGGAAGATGAATTCTTCATGTTATTGGTCTGGGGGAAGTGATCCTCGTGTGTGGCACCTGTGGAAAGTGATTGAAAACTATACCATGGGTTGACCCAAGACTTAAATGAAATTGGGTAGATGGAACACATTGGGAGTGGTAGATGGTTGGGCTAGCATGAAGTCACAAGTCATCATGACTGATTGTATGAGTGTGCTGGCCTTTTTCAGACTGTTGGTCATGCTAGATAACATGCTCTCTTCTAGAAACTGTAACTACAGTCCACTCAGCATAGTTGAGGTATAAACTTGTATCAATAAAGCATTAAAAAAAAAAAAAAAAAAAAAAAAAAAAAAAGGTTGTACAATCTAAAAAAAAAAAATTAAAAAAATTTCTGGCTTTAAATAATCTGTAAAGGGTTGATAAGCCATAGATAACAAATCAATCAATCAATAATTATAAGATATAATTTAAAAACTTAAAATAAGCTAAAGAACTTTTAAATTATAAAATAAACCAAGGACTCAATGCCTATTAGCAGAACCTAAATACAATATACAAAATATATAAAAATATATGTTGGATAATAAAGATGATATTAAAGATAAAAATATAAATATAAATAAAAATATAAATAAAAACATAAATATAAAATTAATATAAAGATATTAAATGATATTAAATATAAAATAAATTACCAAACTGTTTCACATGTTCTATCGACTTAGTTTCATGCATTGTTGCACATTTGTCAGGTGATACTGGTACATATTGGTATCACCTAACAATTGTGCAACAATTCATGAAACTCAGAGTTGTGGGAACCTGTAAAACAGTTTGGTAACTTATATTATAAAATATATACACACTAGGAAACTTCTTTGTTATCATTAACCACCTGCCAAAATAATATTAGCTACCAATGAAACTTATATAATAATGGCTTACCACTCATATCTAAGGATGCCTGTCTACTAGGCCAGATATCAAGCACATTTGCATTTATTCAATACCTCCAAAAATAGATGTGGTGATTTAAAAAAAAAAAAAAATGTTACAAAAACTATCTTCATAAGAAGAAAAGGGACTACCTTTTCTTCTTATGAAGATAGTTTTTGTATTTCAGGAAATAGACTAGACACAGAAAGATTTCTTAATTTTCTTAATGACTTCACCTTGCACTGTTACACCCAGCTGCTACATGTATTATCACATGGACTGCTTGGATTCTGAGATATTTTATCTTAATAATTTTCATTAAAAAGACATTTTTATTTTGTTTGAATCTGATTAATAGAAGTTCAACCCAAGCAACTTCTGCCTATAAACCACTGTTTGTGGAACCGACTCCTAAGTGGATGCTTATCATCTTAAGCTGTAGGGTTAAGTGTTATCTTCTCCACAATTACCCATACTCTGTAACCCTCTATCTTGAGTGGCTCTTAGGCCTTTTACATCCTTGTAAAAAAATATGTTCTAATGTATCTGCAATAATTTGAATCTGTCGACTTCATTCATTTTACCAAATCATAATTTATATGGATTTTCAAAAAAACGTTCTTTGCAAACGCTACAGAATCATATGTAAAACCTTTCACTCAATTTATGCCATCAATTTTAACAGTATGAGTAAGCTAGTTGACAATTATTTATATAAGAAATTTAAAATAAAAAAGATTACAGCAAAATATGTCAGAAATTTTTGTTTCAGAAAAATAAAGGACTCATTTTAAAATCAATTATATATATTGCAAGTTGTGTGCATGCTTAGGAGAGGGGTGGCAAATAAAGGTGATAATTTGAAGGTAATTTGATCCCAGACACACCCAAGTTTTAAATACTCAGTGTCCTTTCCTGTTAATATCAGATCAAGTAAGTAACATGGATAATTAAATATCATCATCATTCATCATTCTCACTAACAAAATCCAAATGTTTTGATAATGTTAAACATAGTAATGGGTAGATTTTTTTTAAAAATTGGTATCACCCTGTGCAAGGCAGTAAAGCTACTAAAACACAAGGGGTTACAGATGTGGAAGAATTAGGAACAGAAATATTAATAATGAATGGAAAGAGAAAAGAGTAATCAGGAGGACAGTAGATAGTGATTGACATTGCATTTAAATTTTTGCAGATTAAAGTTGGCTGTAAAGCATGGAGCCAGAAGGGAATTCCACAATCAAGAAAAGAAACTGTTAGCATAGAACTTATGGCTACATCTAACTAGCTCTACTGTCAGTTGATGAGATCTTGATGCCAGTCCCATACTGCAATTAAATTCATGAAGAGCTTATCAGAAAAATTACTATGAAAGTATTTATAAAAAAAGGCACAGAGAGGCAACCTTATAGTGGTGGTTAAGTGATTTCATGGTAGGGTAAAATAAACATGTTATTAACTATTACAAAAGTAAAATTTAACCATTTTTTTGTTTTCATTTAGATAATGTAAACGATTGGTAAATTTTTTCTTTATGTATTGTGTTCCCTCAAGATGTAAGCAATCACGTCTCTTTCTTCTAAAACCTGTTCCACCATCCATTTACTCAAGCTCACTAAGTATGTTATGCATTGTTTTCTTCTGTCCCTCTTGCCTTCAATCTGTCCTGTAAGTATTAGATTTTCCAAACCCTCCTTCTGTACTCTAGAAATTTCAACTGTCTCTTCCTGATATTAAGTATAAGTTTCCTTTTTGTTTCCATTTTATCTAAAACTTTGTCATTGCTTATATATTCGGTCCATGATATCCTTAGTATCCTTCTATACATCTACTTTTCTGTTGCTACAAGTCTCTTCTTCATCTTTGAGGAGATTATCCAGCATTCACTGCTATAGAGGAGGACTGATATCACATGGCAGTTCAGTACTCTTTTCTTTGTTTCTAACAAAGTTTTTTTGTCTCTGCTTAGCTTTTGGAATGCATCTTTGGCTATCCCAATGTGTCTTTGGATTTCAGTGTCACACTTTACATTCTCTGTTAGAATACTTCCCAGATATTTAAATTTTTGTACTTGTTTGATTTTGGTATCACCAATTTGTAATTTGTATGTTGGGATCATCTTTTGCTAACAACCATGCATTCTGTCTTCAAGCAGTTGTTGTGTAATCTTTTCTTCTTGCTTTTCTTCACTATCTTCTTTAAGAGTTTTTATAGTTCTTTCGATGTCTGCTATCAACACTGTATCATCTGCATATCTTATGTTAAGATTGTGGCTACCAATAATGAATCCTGGTAGGACTTCAAATTCTCTCATAATCCCCTCACTGTATAAGTTGAATAAGTCTGGTGAGAAGACACAACCTTGTCTTACACCCCTTTCTATTTTTGGATATCTGCCAAACTCATTTTCTCTTCATATGCAGGCAGTTTGCTGCCAGTATAGGTTCATTCAAGAGTCTGTCAAATGACAATTTGGGTGTTGCCTTAGGACTTTTCAATTTCCATAGTTTCTCTCTAAGTTTACATATCATTAGGAGGTAATCACTTTCAGTCAGCACTTGGATATGTCTTGCAGTGCAAAGCTGCATTCCTGAATCTCTTGTTGATAGTCATGTAGTCAATATGGTTTTTTGTTTCTCCTCCTGGGCTTCTCTATATCCATATACATCTTGGGTGTTCTTGAAACTAGATGTTGGCTACTATCTGATCATTTGCCATACACAATTGAACCCATTTTTCTCCATCTTTATTATAGGTCTCTAGTGCAAATTTGCCTATTATGAAATTCAGGCCTCCCATGACAATTATAATTTCTTGTGATTTACATTAAGCTTTGGTGTTATATAGTGTAGAGTAGAACTATTCACTATCTTCTTCTGTACTTTGTGCTGTTCGTACATACACAACTATAATGGATATATTGAAATATATAATATATATATAAATATATTTCAGTTTAATAACAATAACTCTTTCAGATAATTGATATCAGAATGCATTTTTTCATGTCTTGGTCTAGTATCAATTCTACTCCTCTTTTATTTTCTCTCTGCCTGCATATATGATCCTGTGTTTGTCACTGATAGAATTTCCACTGTTTGTTCACCTCATTTCACATGCACCTAATATATTGACATTTAACCTGCTCATTTCCTGTTTTATATTTTCTAACAGGCTACAGTGGTTTAATGTTTTAATATTCATGTCTCAATCAATGTTTTTTTTTTCATGTATAAAAAATTACAATGGTGGAATAATATATATCAAAACATATCCTAATTGATAAGAATCAGTTTTTTTCAAATCTTTTCACTCCAAACAAGGCAGCAATGCCACTAAGATGCATCAAGGTTACTAAGTGTGAAAGAGTATAAAAAAAAACTACTATTAAGGAGAGAGAACAATAAAAGAACAGGAATTAAGACAAGTAGATAACAATTAACATTTCATTTAAGTTTCAAAGTTGATTGGCAAGCAAGAAGCCAGAAAATTGTAAGAGAAGAAACTGTTAGTATAGAGCTTACAGTTACATCTTGTCAGTTCAACTGTAAAATGATGAGACCTTGACACCAATCTGATACTGCACATAAATTCATAAAGTTTAGGTACTATAGAGATAACTTCATCAGAACAATTATCATGAAATTGTTTATAGAAAAGGTATGGGGAAGTGACTGAAGCCAAGATGCTAGGTTAGGACCAATAACATTGCAGATTCTTCTTTGTATTTTATCAAGGATCTCTAAATATATAGCAGGAACACTAAAACATATGTGGCAACCATATTCTATGCATGGGCGAATGGTAGACTTGTAAATATGTAAGATAGATTTGGGCAAGGAATTGTCTCACATGACACAGAGAACCAACTTTCCTAATGATAACACAGTGATGATGATAAAAAATATATTAATCTATATCAAAAAGTTTTCTTTTCTAAAAAACCTTTATTCCACAATTTATTACATGTTCATCTAAAGACAATGAGCCCATTATATTATTAATGTTATTATATGTTAGGCTATATCAAAAGTATTTTCATTTTTTACAGACCTTTATTCCAAAGCTTATTTCATGTACACATCCAAAGTCTATGTCTCCATTATAACATTATTATTATTATATATTAAAATATATAAAAATGATTCTCTTCTTTTTTTTAAGTCATCAGTTATAGAAAATTTAATATTAGAGATAAACAAATTGAGCTAAAATTTTAAGTCCTGTTCTTAAATAGCCTCATCAAATGAAGACTTTTATATGGACTGTATACAACCACTTTCTGGGCACCTCGGCGTGGTGTAATGGTTAGCAAGCTTGGCTTGCTAGATCAGTTACTACTGAAAAGTGAGTTCAATTCTCACTGGATGTCCCATACTTTTGGCCTTGTGCCACATCTAAGCTACGCTTGGAAAATTTCTATACAACCACTTTTAAGATCAATGATTAAAAATGGCATCCAATGAGTGAAGCCTGTAGGTCTTAGTGAGGACCATCCTTCTTGAGACCACATGGAGAGTCACTACAAAATAAGAAGCAAAGAACTTTCCTAAATAAGAGAAACCACATTGCTTAAGGACTTTCAACAGCAGCAAAAACTAAAATGGATGGCACATAAAACTTGAAGAGAAAATAACAACATAATCAAGATATTGACTTTCTATATTAATTAAACAAAAAGGTAGCAAAGAAATCAATCAATATGAGAAGGAGTGATAACATTTAGTGAACTTGAGAAACCTATTTTCCTGAAAAATTGTTTTAAGAGAAAGATTTTATAAATTTCAGCTGAAAGAAGCAATAGCTAATATTACCATTCCTTCAAAGCTTACTTTGTGTACACATCAAAAAATTATCCATGAATCCACTTTATGTATATATCCAGTCTGTTTTGATTGCAAAGAAAGCTGGAAGAAAAGGATATATCAAAGATATTGTTTCATTTTAGTGAGAAAAAGAAAGCATACATAATAAAGAAAAAGAAAGAAAGATAGAGGAGGCAGTTATGTTCTCATGTTCAGTGAAAGGGAAAAACCTTGTCAGTTTTTAATCTTTTCATTTGTACCCTGTTATTTCTTTAAATAATATCTGTTGCAGATGTATTATCAGGCATATTTATAGTTGTTCAATGCCCACAGAGCTCATATGTGGTTTATACTGCAACTATACTAAGTGGAACTTTGTTACAGTTTCTGGAAAACAGCACATAACATAGCATGATCAACAGTTTGAACAAGGCCAGTACATCGGTTATAATGTCTTGTCATTTTGTGCTAGCACAACTGTTGATGACTTCTAAATAGTTCTGTCAGCCCAATTTCACTGACAAAGCTTGGGTTAACCCATGGCTTAGTTTTCAGGCAATTTCCAATGGTGCTGCTTGCTAGGAACACCTACCCAGGCTGTTAAATTCAAAATGTTACTTCCCTGATAAATCAACTCTGGCTGGTGAGATTTGAACTCAGATGTCATGGTCAAAAGGTAAACGTTTTAGTGACTCAGATACATGATTAAGACTATCTTTCTTTGAACATTTCAACTAGCACTATAGAATTACAAACAAAGCACTGTACCAAATAACAGGAACTGCATTACTTGAGGATTACCAGCAGCAGCAACAATTAAAATAGATAGCACATATTACTAGAAGAGAAAATGATGACATAATCAAGATGTTAATGTTCCACATGTATATAAATGTAGGTAGAAAAAAGCAAATATTGATGAGATAACAAAGGTCATACAGCTCTGCTTGGAGCCACCAATCAGGTTTCAGTGACCAGGGGTTTGGGGGTAGAATGTACCAGCCCTGCACTTGAGGACTACCAACAGCAGTAACAACTAAAATAGACAGCATATGTAACTCAAAAATGACATAAGAGGTTTCACACTAATTTTCAAATAAAAGGAAATTCCCATCAATACTGGAAAGAGCAATAATGGCTGCTAGATTTGCAAAACCTATTTTCCTAAAAAATTGTTTTAAGACTTTATAAATTTCAACTGAAAGTAGCACTGGATACTTGATCAATGAATGCCAAATGTTTCCTTGTAGGGAAATGGCTAATATCACCATTAACCACTACAGCAAGCCTCTTCATTCTCTACTTAATGATTTCAATTACTAAGTTTGGCACTAGGCCAAATGTTTGTGATGAGGTGAAGGTAAAAGTGTCTGTGAACCTACTGGCTATCTTGAAAATCATTTAAAATTCTGATTTTCATTTGGGGTTAAGCATCGATTAGAAACACTGATGGTAAGTTCACTATTACTTAGCTATACTGTAGTCCTCTCCCAACAGTGATTGTCTATTTTAAGGTTTCTTAACCTTTTTTTTACTTCAGGGTGGCGCTTGTAGAATAACAAACTCTGGGTTTGCACTTTATATTTCAATAAGGAGAAACTAGTCACAAAATTTGAAAATAGGAAAATAATAAAGAAGTCTCCTGAATTAAGCATTTATTTTTAAGGCATTATTTAGCAAAAAAAGGTACCCGTTTGGAGTACCAATTGTAGTCTATCTTTTCAATCTCAATCAGTGAGACTGCTGCAAAACTCCCTACACAGAGCATGACCACTTGACTTGTCTGTGTCTACAGCCCGTCTGATGTTCTCTCAGCCATGCTCATTTTATCAATTGGCTGAAGCTTGGAAATTTGTACAAGCCACAAATTTGTTTCACAAAATATCTGAGCTCTGAGATCAAGTTGCTCTTAAATTACACCTTTTGGATTGGCTATATTTTCTTTTACATATTTTGCATGTGAGACAAGTATGAGTGTGTTTTGTTCCAGGAGGTAAGCCATTTTCCCTTCTACACATTACATTGTATATTATGCCTGTGGAAAACTTGTACTTAATGTGCTTTGAAAATATTTTGAATATTGGGCCTTATATCTAATAAACACACTCTCATTTTCTCATTAATGCATTTAACATTGTTAACTGCAGAAAAAGTTGTTATAGCTGGGGTTGATAGTGGTGACATGCTTCCACTGTCTATAAAATACTTCTGTGGCATGCATCTCAAATAACCTTTGACAACAAGCTGGTGAAGGTGGAAAACTGGCACATCATAATCAGCTGTGTCATGCAGATGGAGCTTGACAGCCTAGGAAGAAAGTCCATCTAGGGGAAGGAAAACCCTGTTTTTAAACCTATGCTATCTTGCAGTCATATCCAAAATGAAAAAGGCTATGAAAGCAAATTCAGAAATGGATCATCCTGCAGCCAGCCAGCCCTAAATGTAGTGCTGTATATCTTGTATTTCCTGTAAACCTTGTACAGCCAAGAGAGAAGTGATATAGTCTGGACAGCGCATGGCCTCCATATGCCATTGCTAGTCTAGAAGGAAAACTCTGAATTCAAACCACCTGCTATTTTGTAGATCTTGTCTCTTTAACTTCTGAGATGTGGAATGGGGTAACCTCAACATCTCTGGTGTGAAAGGAAAAGGCAAGCCATTACACTATTCTGCCTTGAATGTCACCATGAACCACAATTGTGAGATAGAGGGAAGTGGTGACCCCATTGGTGCAAAATAAACTAACTGAATAAATGAATGAATTTAAGTGCAGAAAATCCTAATTCACAGACATAGGATGTACAATAAAATATTCCATGCTTTACTAGCTATTGAAAGATATTCTTCTTTAATGGAAATCCAAAATTGATCAAAGGACACCTCTTCATGCTTGATTTGTAAGCCATGGTCAGATCAGCAGATTTAAATGGATTTATTAAGAAATTACTATTTAAATCCTTTGAGGAAGGCAAAAGAGATAGGATTAACCACTCCTTATAAAATATAAAGGAATTAGTATCCAGCTTGAAATATCAAATAACAAAGACTTGACTTAGACAAGTACTTGGTGTCTAGCTTTTTAAAAATAAATTTTTTTCTAAATATAAAAATAATTCATAAATTACTCTTCTGTTAATTTGGACTGCACCTGGTTCCCTTTTGGGAGCACCAGTTGAGAAACACTGGGGTCTGTTTGGTTGAAGCAACTAAAAAAATATACCACCATTCTCTGGCAACAATTGCCATGTTTTAATTGTACAGACATTGCCATGAATATTGTATAGAAATGTCTACAGAAATTTACTGCTTTTGTGAAAATGCTAAAGTTTTTGTCATATTCACATTTTTACAAGTCACATTATGCCAAATATAATTACATAACTTCCGTTTCAATTTTATGAAAGTTTGTTTAACACAAGCTCATTATGTTTTGCAGACATTTAAGTTGCATATTGTTGGTATTTTCAGCGAACAAAGACTCAATTGACAATTGTGATTTTTAACTTGTTTTTCTTTCATCTTAATAATTCTGTTCTTTATTACACTAGTATCATTAGACTTGTTTTTAACCAAATGTTCACCCAATACAAGGCACAAGAGCTACTCAAAATAGAGGATTACTGAAAGAGATTGTTGTATGGATGTAAGAGGGAGAAGTGCAGATTATAAGTATATGTAGGATAGATAATACTAAATACTAAACTTGAAGAGGTTAAGATTTTAGTAATCAGGTAAGCTTCGTCTTGGGTGTCAGGTCTGCAAAGTAATTGTTATGGGCATTTTGTTGCTTATCATTGGTGTTTTGGGTAAACAAAATAATTTCATTGACTATTATGATTTTTTAAAGTTTTTTCTTTCATCTTATTTGCATTGTTTTTTATTATGCTATAAGTATTAGATTCTTTGCATGCATTTAATTATGTTATTTGTTCCTTATTCAAACTAAATTAACTGACTTATGACTTTAACATGTTTTCTTTTGTCTTATTTATAGTAGTATTAAATATAATAGTCACTAAATTTCTTCAATGAATCCTTGTCAATTTTTAATTTTAGTATTTCTTTCATATTTCTTTTGATGGATGTTGAGGAGTTTAGTGGAAATTAAAATTGGTAGATCCCACTTATGTAGGCTCACATGATTTCACTCATGGGAGTATATAAAAAGGAGCAGTAAGACCCTTTCTCTCTCTTTTTTCTTTTCCTCCAGACATTACTCACAAGGTTTGGCTCTTTTCTTGTCAGTTCATTGTTGCAGAAAGACACGTGTTAACATCTCCCAAAATGAAGCTCTCACAAAGAGGACACATTTCATTATGTTAAAAATGACTCACACAATTTTATATTTCAGGTATGGGCATTTGATATACCAACTACATGTATACAAATACATCATTCAATCTTGAACATCAAATGGGAATGTTACGTGATAAACAACAAAGGCCTGGAAAGAGCCAATAGTCAAAGCATTGAATCACTGATCATGAAACACCATCTTTAATGGTCAGGATATGTAGCAAGAATGAAAGAGTCAAGGTTTCCATGTCAAGTCTTATTCAGTGAGTTTACTTCAGGGAAAAGACTATGAGGTTGCCCTCTTTGAAGATACAAGAACCAACTCAAAACAACACTGAAAGCCATTCGACTTGATCCTAAATCATTCAAAACAAGCCTGAGACCGTACCAACTGGCAATGTTCCATCACCATTGGAACCAAAATCTTTGAAAATAAATGGAAATGACAAGAGAGAAAATCAATCTTGTCCATCACCAACATCACCATGCAGTCTATGCCATCAACTCTTCCATGCAAGAATTGGTGCACTTAGTCATCAATGACATCATCATAAAAGGTGATCAGAAAAGAAGAAATTAAATTCTTGGTACGCGATAATGTCAATGACATATGTACATTTCTTTGTTATTCTTTGTTTGTTATAAATTGTTTTCTATGCATGTCACACTAAATGGTTCAGTTTTATTTCCTGGTTGTAGCCAGTTTTACATGATTTTCTCTCCAAATCTGCTTTTTATGACTTAATGGAAGCAGCTGACAATAAAATCACTTGTTATTCGCATGGTACCTGAATATGTATCTTTCTTTGAATGTTATTTAGGAATTTACCTTTAAAAGCTTTAGCTATGAAAAGGTTAATACTTGCAGCAATGTTTTTTCTTTATTACAATTCTTTTTTTTTTACATTTGCTTCTATGTCTTTTGAATAAGAATATATTCAAGGAAGTGTACAAAAAAATAAGAGCTTATATCTACAAGCTGAATTAAGTAGGACTTTAAAATGCACAATGCCATTATCATTCAATGATGTGAGCAATCATAGGCCTCCACAACTTCCTATCTTTTGAAGCTCTAAGCAATGCTCATCTTTTTATCATCCCACCAACTCCATGTTCTAACATCAATTTACACAAGCTCATTAGGTTAATCACCATTTTCCTCTATTTCTCTTATCACCTTCAGTGTATTCTGTGAGTGTCAAACTTTCCAAGCCTTCCTCATTATGTAAACTAGAAATTCCAACTATCTCATTTTGATTTCAAGTATAAGCATCTTCTTTTATTTATATTTTCCCTAAGACTACCTCATTGCTTATGTATTCTGTACATGGTTTCCTCAGCATCCTTCTGTAGAAATGAATTTCTGTTGTTTCAAGTTTCATCTTTATTTGTGAGTCAATTGCCCATAATTCATTGCCGCATAGGACTATAAAATGTTCTTTGTTAGAAACTTTACAAATTAATTTGAAGTAACCAACACAATAAACTGCCATTTGAAAGGCTCAAACTTACTTAAACATATGCAGTTGGCTATGTGTGTATTTGTGTAAATATTACAAAATATATGACACCAAATAAAAGAATTTTATCATTTGTATCTAATAGCATGTGACATATCTGGCAGCTGAGTGCTCTTTTCTTTGTTTCTAATTAAATTTTCCTGTTTCTTAATACTTTGCATAGCTTTTGGAAGGCATCTTTTGCTATCCCAATGCACCTTTGGATTTCAGTGTCACATTTTCAGACTTATTCCATTGTTCATGTCATATGGGACAATAGTTTAATGGATTAAAGCATTTGTTCGTGAATTTACTGACATAGTAAGTTCAATTCCTGGACTGAGCAGTGTGTACTTGGACTCAATGGAAATAGGAGAGCATTGACCAAGCATCATTTACACTACTTATATTTGGATTATTGTCTTCATCAACAGTTCAAATATAAATAATGATAATTCCTCAATCCAGAAATTCAGACAGTAGGCAATCAGGTGATAATAACAACAAAGATCAGGACAATAGTCCAAATATAAATAATGTAAATAATGATAATTTTTCATCCCAGAAATCCTGACAGAATGCAATCAGGTGATAATAACAACAAAGATCAGGACAATAGTCCAAATATAAATAATGTAAATAAGGATAATTCCTCATCCCAGAAATTCAAACAGAAATAACTGAGTAGTACTAAAAATAAGAACTAACTGAGATATCCCTTGACATGATCAGTGGAACAAGAACAAAGTGTTCAGTTCAGAATTCCCTGTTGGTTAGCCAGATTGATATACACCTGATGAAGGTTGGAGGGAACAATGGCTGAATATTGTAATATCAACAAAGATGTGGATAAGTGTCTGAACATAAATTATGTATTTACATTATTATTTAATGATAACTCCTCATCCTAGAAATTCCAACAGAAATCTTATGGCTTAATTCTGACATCTCCAATTGATATCCTAATTTTGACATCTCTTGTAAAACACATTAGCCACTACAACATAATTTGCCTTGCAAGTATATGCCAAGCAATATTCTTTCACAAAATATAAGATATCAAAATGTAGTAAAGACAAGTGTATGCATGTGTCCAGAATAAAACACTTGAAAAAAATACAATGGCAGTAATACTCTTATAAGTCAAGTTACTTGATGTTGAAGTCCATTTAAACATTGTGAAGAGAGGCTATTAAAAGCAGGAAATTCTTGGTTTTCTTTCCTGAATGTAAAAGTTGAAAAGAAAAAAAAAATTCAAAGATCAGATATTCATCAGTGTAAGCCCATATTATGAAAAATGGTCAGAAAGTCCTTTCTGGGAATAACCAAAGCATAATTAAGAGTTATCTAATCAAAAAAGACCATTCTCAAGAGAGATAGATGAAGGGCAAATGGGCCAAGTTCTTCACTTGACAAAAGCACATTTTCATATTCACTTATCTCAGAAGATACTTAGTAAATAGTAGTTGCAGGTTTCAATGAATTAAACTTGAGAATTTTGGAAAACAGATACAAAATTCCTGCAGGCCTTGTTGGGAATAGTAGAACTTGGATTGCAGCCCAAACCATAATATTAATAATCAAAATCTGTATTCAGGATAGACAAAAGAATGTACTGGTTCTGTTCCATCATAACTATTATATTTATAAATAAAAACAAAATCTAATAAAGCTCAAAGTTTTTATATATATGTTATTGCTATGTGAAAGACTCAAAATTACTTAAATGTATAGTTGGTTATGTGTGTATTTGTGTAAATATTACAAAAAATATGACACCAAGTAAAAATTTTATCATTTATATCTAATAGCAGGTGTCTTATATTTTGACAAAATTAGTGCTTCTTGCTGAAGGGAGATAGCTAATTTGCATCCTCAGCATTAAAAATTATTTTTTTTAGATACCTATTTTTATTTTTCAGTTTGCTTCTTCATGATCTTTAAAAACAGCTGATTGATTTGTTGAACAATTTAGTTATTCAAATAAAGCCATTTTCAGCTCTAAAGTAGTAACTGTCTTAGCATTTAGATCACAGCCTTAAAGTAAAAAAAATAACCATTGTAAGTCAATGTTGATTTCAATTGAAATTTATAAAATCTTTCTTTTAAAACAATTTTTTTAGGAAAATAAATTTCTCAAAATCACTAACTTTATTGCAAAAATCCTTACATTTGCCTTAATAAAGTTCATCAGAAGATGAAAATGTGTCAGCTAAGTTTTTCTTTTGTCTTTATTCATATTGTCTTTTTACACATATATTTTTAGTTATATCTGAATTTTTACATTATATATATATATTCAAGCATGTTTCATTAAATAATATAGACATATTATGCCTATTTATTTTTATAAAAATCCTTTCTAGTTGGCTAATTACCTTCTTGATGTGGATTGTGAAAACAAACTAAATGTAACTGTAATTGTAGTGATGATAATTTTGTGAACGTACTCGGCTATAATTATTTTAAAATTATCCATTGTGGGTACAATGTTTTGTAAACAAGCATTCCCAATGCAATCCACCCCTGAGGATGATCTCAGAGGAGATCAAAAGTACTTGGGTTAATAAAAAATACGGCACCTTCCTTGATGAATTTCAGCTTAACATCGAGAAGATAATTAGAGAACTAGAAAGGATTATTATAAAAGTAAATAGACATAATATGTCTATATTGTTTAATGAAACATGCTTGAATGAAGATATGCATATATATATATATATATATATATATATATATATATATATATATATGTATGTATATATAAAGAAAAATGGACAGAGTCCGACAATTTATTTTATTAAAGACATTTTTATGTTTAACGTTCTTTTTTATAGATACAAGTATTTAAGTAAATGCTCTGTTTATAATAAACAGTATTAAATAACATTTACTGGCCTGAATGTCCGAGAAATTTTCATAGAAAATATTCGTCCTCTGACAGGATTCGAACCTGCATCCTATATGGAACCGTCATTTACGCTGACGTGCCTTACCATTCGGCCACAAAAGGAGCACAAGTAGGCAAGATTGAAGTTTATAAGCAGTAAATTCGACCTTGCGAATGCTCCTTTGTAACCGATAGTGTCAGTTTAAATGACGGTTCCGTATAGGATGCAGGTTCGAATCCTGTCAAAGGATGAATATTTTCTATGAAAATTTCTTGGACATTCAGGCTGGTAAATGTTATTTAATACTGTTTATTATAAACAGAGCATTTACTTAAATACTTGTATCTATAAAAAAAAGAACGTTAAACATAAAATGTCTTTTTAATAAAAATATATATATATATATATATATATATATATATATATATATATATATATATATATATATTAATAAATATACATTTACCTACGTTTGTAGTGCAATTAAAGATTCATAGTTTGCTTAAGTCATCAGGCACAAACTAGTGAATGAAACTTTCTGAAGAAATAACTGTAATAAGTGTTTTATTCACCAGTTTGTGCATGATGACTTGGGAAAACCATGAAACTTTTAAGTTACACTACAAACGTAGGTATATATATATATATATAGTTATTAATATATAATTCTTAGGTCTGTTTAACTACAGTGAGCACCGTTTTGTTTACACCTTATATTAAGTAAATATTTATTCGCTTATCTGTGTATGCACGCTAATGCATGCATATGCAGTTGCTTATATCTAATTATTTGGTTTATATCCACACATGTATATATGTATATATATATATATATATATATATATATATATATATATATATATTATTACTTTAAAAGTTATTTTAGTTGGATACTCATATTTGAGTTGCTGCTCCATGTATTTATTTATTTATTAAACATTATATTTAATTTCGTCTACCAGCCTGAATATTCAAGAACTCTTATTAAAGAAAAATATGCACTTCTCTAATATCCAGGCCGATAGACAAAAATAAATATATGGAGTGTTTTTTTCAAATATATATATCCACTAAAAATAGCATTTAAAGTAATAAAAATCTGTTGGATTTATAAATAAAAATTCCATGAGCAGACATGAAATTGTAGTGATCTCACTATCACAAGAAATAAAAAAAAAAAAACTAATTTCCCATGATTCCTTAGGAAAAAAAGAAAGCACCTTACCGGTAGGAAATTTAGAGTCATCCTTTTTTTCATCACCAAGAGAGCACATAGATTTGAGCGGCTCTGGGAATGAAGACTACAGATAAGTTTTACAGAAATATCATTTTCTCATGTTTAATATTACCTTTTAATGATAGACGATGATCACTTGTAAATAATTTATTCATTCACCATGACAAACACAAAACAAAAAAACAGATATATTTACCAGTCACATTACAAAAACTTTCATATATCAACCAAACCAAACCAAATCCTTCTGATAAATAAATCCCTCTCTCTATATATTAATGTCTCACTTTGTTATGGTGTATATATGTGTTGTGTAGGAAACCTACCACCCCTCTTGAAGATGAAGTTGTCTACAAAGAAAGATGTTAAATAGTGGCATGTCAAAAGACAGACAGAGTCGGAGAAGTTCTTGGCTGAGCTAGTTATAGACTACTCAGGCGATTGCTGTACCTATTTACCAACCGAATAAACCCCTTTTTATTGTTACGTGTTATTTGGCGTTTGTCTTTATTAACCCCAAATCAACATCATAACAATATGTATATTTTACTAACCAAAAACAAGAGTCAAACAAGACCCATCGTAACAAACTTTCAAGAATCTAGGAAGGATTTGCATTTATAAGGCACTATTTGGCCTTGCTTGATTGTTGATGCACTCTGTGTCTAAATCGGTCTAAATCATGTCAGATCTAACAATATTTTCTACTGTAAATTTTCACATCCTGCCAAAGAGCACATATATAATTTTCTTTATTAAGAACATGTGGAATTAGAATAATCTACTCCCATAGACTAAATAAAAGGTTCAGTTTGAAATTCCAACATATATCACCTGAAGAAGGCCAGAGCGTACAATGGCCGAAACGTTGTGAATATGGCAATAAAGATAAGGACAACAGTCCTAGATGTACTTATTGATTATAATGGTCATAATTTTAATACCTCATAAGTCATCCTGTTCTAAATCTTGACTCCTAAATTATGAAAGTAAATATCTCGAAAGATATAGATTTGTAGTCATCAACAATAGTAGCAAAATGTTTAACACATGAAGATGGACCGAGTCCACAACATGATGAATTTTAATTTGAAATTTTTACTGTATAATGTTTAATTTATATGATTAATATTTGCTACTAAATTAAGAGAATTGACTATGAAGGAAATTATGTTGGAGGAATATTTGTTGTGTAAAGTAAATACTTTTAAATGATTAGATACATCTATATGAAAAATTTCTCAGAGTTAACCTGTAGAAAATTTTGATTTTAAAAATGCTACACTCATAAAAAAGGAAAATAACTCACTCAGAAGGAAAATCCTCAAGAGTGCTACCATTGAATATTATCCAAATATTAATCTATGTCCAGGCTTTTTCCCTAATTCACCTTTCCTAACAGAATTACTACCCTTCCAAACAAATGTACCCAACTATCAAGAAATCAAAAGAAAATGGTTGAATCCGTCAACACAACAATAAAAACAATATTTCCACATGTGACAGTACTTGACGTAATTTTCATTTGACAATATGAATATAATAGCATTTTCTAAATTCTTCTAGTTGCTAAGAACATTTTGTTTTGTTATTAATAGTTACTTTGTTTTAATAAATTAATTTCGTTTTTGCCTTGAAAAAGTCCACATTGGACAAAATGCGTCGGCTAATATTACAGTTTTCCTATTGTCTTTTACATTTATAAATACATCTATATGTCTGAAGCTTATAAAAAAAAACAAAAAGAAAAAAATGAAAAAGGATAAGAAAAGGACAAAAAGGAAATAAAAAAGACAAAATTATGACAAAAGACAAAAAGTAGACAAGAAGAAGAAAGACAAAAGGAAAGAGAAAAAAATGACAAAAACCTCCTAATGTGAATGCTTTGGAATACAAGAGAATATTACAGAAATACTTCCCACAAGTGCAAAGTTATTTTTGAAAAAGGAATAATCAAATGTTATTTTTCAGCAAGACATGTCTCCTGCTCACCAAAAAGTGGGTGAAGAACAAGTCCATCAGGCTTATATCTTAGCCTTTCTCAACCTTTTTACCATTATTAATATCTATCTCTTTTATATTTTTATTGTAGTTCATGTGGTAAACATACATTCCCTGTGATTATTATAATTTTAAATAATATAAGATATTGAAGCCTTTATTATAATAATCAAGGATTTTCCAACAATATACTGTATGTGTATAGTAAAATTATGAATATAAAATTAAACAAAAATTACTCAAAATTGGATTAGTCTATTTATCACTGTTTCTCGTGGAGTGCCTAGTGATCACTCACAGAACCCTAGGGATCCAGAGAACACTGGTAGAGAAGTACAGGCCTAGTAAGAATCCAGATTTGATCTTTAAACAGTTGATAAGCAGTTGAAATATTATAAATAACATTTCAAATGCTCATCAAACTGGTAATAATGTTGAAACACTAAAGTATAAAAGAAACTTGTTGTCACTTGATCTCTGTTGAAAGCCACCAGGTATGTCTGGTATAAAAATTCAAATATAAAATAATAAAGACAGAAGTATTGAACCCATCCATTATTATTATGATTTCCATTAACATCAGACAAGATAAATGGATGTCAAAGTAGAGTATCCCCCAGAAAATGGCTGGATAAATCTTTTGAACATTTTGAGATGCTTTAAATTATTGTTAATGGCCATAACTCTACAATAAATGGTCTTTCCCATTTTTACCATGTTTTTTCCTTTTCTTTTGACAAAGTATTTTCTTCCAATTCAATCATGTTTCTCTCTTTTGTTGATGGCAAAAAAAAAAAAAAAAAAAAAAAAAATCAAATTTGTCTTCTGTCCAAATTACACTAGTTCAAATTGTAGTCAATAATCTCAATCACTTTTACTGTCCCAGTCAAGACATTCCAAACTTTAATAATTTTTTTCTTTCACCTACTTTTGCCAAGTCTCAATAATTTCTTCAGTCCAAAACTGTACATTTCACATCATTTTATTGAAAGGTATTTAACATTATTTTCTTAATAGATTGTTGCCCATCATCTGATGTTTTAATGTGGGGAATAGGGTCATAGTCATTTCCATACAGGAAATTTTTGGTATTCATTGACTGAACAGTTATAATCGATTGAAATTTATAAAATATTTCTCTTAAAACAGTTTTTCAGGAAATTAGACTTCATCTTTAGCATAAAATCATTTGCAATGGTAAGGTTAGACTTTTCCTTATAAGGAAACATTCCATATTTATTAATTGAGCAATTGGTATAATGATTGGTTGAAATTTCTAAAATTTTTCTCTTAAAACAGTAGTTCAGAAAAATGGACTTCATATTTAGAGTAACATTACTTGCAATGTTAATGGGAAGGCTAGCTGTTTTTGTACAGGTAACATTTGGCAATCATTGAGGAAACAGTGAGTATTATGGTTGGTTGAAATTTATGAAATCTTTTTCTTAAAACAGTTTTTCAGAAAAATGAACTTCTGAAATCCAATGTTATAACTCTTCCTAGCAGTCACATACAGAAGGTGCGAGGCAGAAGGTGTGACAGCCCTGGGCATCCATATCAAGAGGGCATCCAAACAAAAAATGAAATAAAAATTTAGTTTATATTTAATTTTGATAAAGTATTTATTTCATGTTTCATCTGTTTTTACATATTTAAAATGTTTTCTTTTCTCACATTTCCTAGTAGTAGACCCCCACCCCCCACCCCCACTACTTGAATCTTAGGGGCATACAGTCAAGGAGTTGACCCCAGGCCTCACCAAACCTCTGTATGTCACTGCTTCCTAGTACTGATGGGAAATTCCTTCCTAAGTTTTTGTTTAGGATAGTGTGTGAAGTCACTATCTTGATTATATTTGTAGAGTAATTGGCCATGGTTAAATGTAATTGGTAGAAATGATCAAGAAAAAGAATTAACAAAGTTTGCAATAAAAAAGTCACAAGAGAAATGAAAGAAAAGAACAAGGCAAAGATAATATTGAGCAAACAATAGATGCAAGACAAAGCAACAGTAATAAGGCAAAAGGTTCACAAACTAAGAATGGTGCTGATACACAAAAGGGATACAGACAAGTGATCACAGTGTTCTGACTTCATGATAAGAAAGAACAGGACTAAATCAGATGAGACCAAGAAGTGACTTATCTTATTGTCTCAGAAGAAATCCCAGCACACATTTGTATGTTTTATCTATAAATTTGGGTAGGGGATTTTTCTGCCGTTATTCCTTATCAGATTGGAACCAGCAATATTATTATTTTTCCTTCTGATAACATGTAGTATCCATTTAGTTACTTTGGCCTTGGTGAATAATGTCAGGTCTTTTCATTTTTGGTCATAAAAATGATCTTAAATTTAAGCAGGTTTTCATCACCTATGGGTAAAAAAAACCTCCAATTGAGCTGATAGTTATATTATAATAAAAAGTATATTTGTTAAGTAAAAAGTTAAGTAATATTCTTTCAAAATTCAACTAAGTGATCATTAAATTAAGCGACTTTTATAGAATCTTATATTTCTTGAATGACTATTTTTCATAGGCTTTTAATTCCAGAGTTGAAAATTGTTTTTTTTTGTTTTTTTTTAAATCAGCAAATTTTTAAATTTGTAGTGTATGGGATGTATCACCAATGGTACTACCTTTGTAACAAAGCAGTTAACCCTGCTTTACTCAGGTGAATTGGATGCAGAACTGTACTGGTCTACATCCAATTCTCACAAATAGCCCCAAGAAGTCGCATGGGCACTGTGACAGCTACACCCCAGTTGACACCATTGACCTGCCAGCTAAACATTGTGAGAGTAGTGGGAAGGGTTTCCTGACCTGACTGATGAAGGGGAATGCTTCTCTCCAACCTACCTGTGCCAAGTGGCCATTGAGCAGTCACCAGCCTGGGTGTAGGAGCTGCACTTCAGAAGTCAATTGCTTTACCAGTAGGTGGAGAAACTTCCAAGAAAAGGGAAGGAGTAAACCCAACATCCCTGGTGCAAATGGAACTTCCAAGCCATTGTAGTATTTTACCTTAAATGTCACCATGAACCACAATTACAACAGGGGGAGTGATAACCACAGCTGTGCAAAATGCACTAACTGAATAAATGATGATGAAATCAGCCACCACCAATTATTGACATTAAATGTTTTAGTTATGCAAAGTAACTTTTAATTTATTTTTTATAACTTTTTGCTAAGTACATGCATTTAAAACAAAACTAAATTTAGATATGATACAATGTGGTCACTTTAATTTGTCATCTGGTAACTCCCATGATCCAGCTCATTTTTAAAATCTTCTATCATTAGTTCATCAAGAGTCTATGAGGGCAGCTTCACGTATGGTTTACAACTTTCTGCACTAGTCAACAGCAGCAGAGTTTTTTGGGAGATACAATCTTGCTCAATTCTTATATATAACTACATATTTATCCATTCAGGATAGTAAGTATATATTAATTTTTAGTTTGGGGCTTTTTTTAGCCTTTGTATTGCAGGAAACAATAAAAAAAAAACCTTCTTTGGAAGTATTAATGATTGTTTTCTTTTCTGTTTTAAGCTTTGTTCTACCTTTGATAACAGAGCAATATAATATATGTGGAATGAGTTGGTATGTTTACATAGGGGTTTTGTAGTGGGTAATTTCTGTCATCTGGTATTTAATAACTTTCTCTACCAGTTAACATCAGTAACATCAGCAGAGTGTTTTGGTGATACATTCTTACTCATCTCTTATATATAATTGCATATCTATTGGTTCAGGATGCCACCTAAGAGAGCAAGAGGTGTAGATGATGGTGCTATAGATAAGAAGCATAAGCATAAAAGGTGAAGTTACTGAAGAAATTAGAGAAAGGAATATCTGTGGGTACTATGGCATCAATGATAATAATGATATGAATTAAAGAGATGAAAGTAGATTTTTAAGTTTTTTGCTGAAAACAAAAGCCAGAAAAATTTGAAGTGTAAGAAAAACATTGAAAGGTGTTAGAAGTTCAGAATTAGGCAGTGCACTTATAAAGTGACAACACAGCAATATATATGTGGAATAAGCTGACAAAACCATGTTTACATAGGGATTTTATTCACGGGTTATCACTGTTATTGGGCATTTTCTGTGGTTAAACAGTGCTAAGGTCACAAATGTGCTGGATTAAAAAGGTTGGAATTTAATCGAAATAAATTTTAAAATTTTTATTAAAAAGTGTTATGAATTCTAAAATTTGTAATTTTTTGTTGTAGTTGAGATGAGCAACAGATAAGAAACTATTAGAATAGAATATACAGTTGCATCTTGCTAGTTCAACAGTAAAATGGTGAGACCTAGTTGCCAATCTAGTACTATGCTTCAATTAATGAAGTTGAGATACCAAATAATAAAGCTTATCAGAACAATTGCCATGAAAATATTTTTTAGAAAAGACAGAGGGAAGCCATGTCACATCTGTGAGAAAGTGACAGAAGTTGAGATTTCAGGTCAGAATTGATTTCATTACAGATCTTTCTTTGAATTTTGTCAAGAATCTTGAGATATATAGTAGAAGCACGAGACCAGATATGGCAGCAATATTCAGTACATGGTTCAATGGTAGAGTTATAAATGTGCAAGATGGATTCTGACAAAAACAGTTGTCTGATACAACACAGTGAACCAACATTCCTAGCAGTAGACCTAAAAATTGATTCAATATAATCATTCCACCCAAGAAGGCACAAATAGTGGCTCTCATGGCAATTAGCATCAGCCATGCTGATGGCAGACAGAAAAGTTTCTCTATGGTGATTAAATGAAAACGGTTTTGTTTTAGAGGTATTAAAATTTACAAGCCATTCCTTGCCCCAATTAACCACTGATTAGGTTTTTTTTTTTTTTTTTTTTTTTTTAGAGAAGTTGCCAGTTTTATTTAATAGCAAGTTCAACAGGTCTGACTAAAACAGGAGTAAATAGTTGTGTCATTAGCATAAATACCTGTTGTTGGAAATGGTTTTAGAAATCTATAACTTTCCAGTTGTTTTAGATTTCTGGTGCCTCTAGTTGATAAAATGACAGGTGTTACTACTGTATATTGAAATACAGTGTTAGCCCCTCGTGGACACATTCAGGAACTCCCTTACTATAAGTGTATGAAACTTTGAGGCACATTTGGTCACTTCTGGTCTTAAAGTTGCTGATATATCTGAGATAAGTATTAAAATGTTAGAATTTGGCATGCTACAGAAGGATGCTGAGGATATCCTGGATCAAACATGTGAGCAATGACAGAGTTTTAGAAAAAATGGAAACAAAATGAAAAATTAACATCAGGAAGAGCCAGGCAAGGGCACATAATGAGGAAAGAGGGCTTGGAAAATCTGATACTCACAGATTGAAGGCAAGAGGGACAGAGAAAACCAACATGAGATGAGTTGTTAACTATTTACACTATGTTGTTGAGACTGTTGTCTTCATCTTTACTGACACATTCAGCCATTGAACACTCTGGCCCTCTTCAGATGATATTTATTGAAATTTTGAACCAAACCCTTTATTTAGTGTTCTAATTCCATGTGCCATGAATTTGGATATCTCAGTTTTAGTTAATTCTCCTTGAAATCTCTCAAAGATTTTGTTCTCTCTGCTGCCCTTTAAGAGATTGAACTCACAACTCTTTGGATCAAGTCACTTTTTTAACCAAAAAGTGTTTGTGAAGGGAAAAAAAATCTGCAAAAATTATGATTTGGTTTTAAATAGCAGATTATTAGAACATATTCTGTTAATTAATCAATTTTAGACAAAATAAAAAAAATTTTCTATTGAAAATCTATATATAGAAAGTTGTAGCTTCTGTCTGTCTCCTAGGATTTTGGAGATAGACTCCCATATATATTCTGGAACAGGGTACTTGGATAAGTATATTTCATTTCAATCAAAGGGGGTTCCTGAGGGGCACAAACCCCTACCACTGAAATTTTTTTCCCTTTGATTTAAATTAAATTTAATTTGAACAAGGGAATGACTTCTATCCAAAGAGAAAGCCAGAAGATGGAGGTCACATTGGCAAGATCAAAATCAGACAATATGGATGTCAAGTTGAGCAAGAAATCACCAATCAGTGGGTAGTGCCTTACAATGTTCATCAATACATTCAATCAAGTATTGCATCAAATACATATCAAAGGGGTTAGAACACCCTACCCAATGAATTTTTTTTCTCTTTGATATTTAAATTTGAACAAGAAAATGACTCCTATCCAAAATATAGAAGAAGAAAGCCAGACAATAGAGGTCACATTGGCAAAATGTTTTCTCCACAAATTAAAATAATGATTTAAAATCAATCATCATTTCCTTACAAAAAAATGTGTGACAGGAAGCAAGGCATGGGTAATTCAACTAGTTATTAAAAAGATATAATATTCCTACTGAGTGGATACCAAGTTAAAATAAAATTATTGATGGAGAAAGAGAAAAAGTACACAGTTTTTAAACATTAAATTATTAATCAGCAAAATTGTCAGCATTTTGGAATGTATAGTTATTAGAAATTCTATAATCTTCAAGTAACATACTTTAGAATAGTGCTGAGCATTTTTCTGTTAAATATTTGTGCATATTCAAGTGTTTAATACTATGACTGCACATCATGTATAAATAAAAAACAATGTATCAAGCAGCCAGTCTGAGTCCCAGTCCCAGTAAAAATCTGAGCTGAAGTAGTAAGAAGAGTCATTAAGAAATCTTCCTGAGTCTAATCTATTTCCTACTGTCATTTTTCATAAGAAAAACTTGAATAAATAAAAAACAATTTTTGTAAAACACCTCAACAATTTCTGGAATATAAAAATTTTGGATTTACACTTGAGCAGCATTCTTTTTTTCCTTTCTTTTTTTCTTTGTGAATGAGTTGAATATTTTTACAGGGCTAAATTTTCAGCCATTCAACCTACCACACACTTATTCTTTATTATTAAAAGTGTTACTAACCTAACAGTAGTTTTACAATAAATATCAATTTGCAGAAGATAAAGTTTATTCCACTATGCTGTTCTGAGAAGGAGAGATGTCAGAAGTATTAAAAGAGTATTTTATGCTAAATTTCAAGTCAGGCTCTTTGTAAATTAATAGATACTCTCTGAAAATCCAAATGTAAATAAGCTAGAAATCCTGGAATTTAAAAATGCACTCTACAAAAAATAGTGTAAAAAGCAGAGTTGATGAAGCAAAATTAATTAAAGCTGATTATTATCTTAGTTGCCATTAATTAGACCCAAGTCTAATTATAAACAGGCTTAGAATAATTGCTGCTCATTTGAGAAGATAGCCCCTGGATATTTTTGAGTGACCATTGCTGTTACTTTACCAATGCCATTATGATAAAAAAGATAGAAAGAAAAAAAGAGATAGTAGGGAGAAGAGAGAGAAAGGGGAGAGAAGAAAAAAAAGAGAGGAAAGAAAAGAGAGAGAGGAAAGGAAAAAGAGAGAGGATAGGAAAAAGAGAGAGGATAGGAAAAAGAGAGAGGATAGGAAAAAGAGAGAGGATAGGAAAAAGAGAGAGGATAGGAAAAAGAGAGAGGATAGGAAAAAGAGAGAAAGGAAAAGAAAGTTCATAATCTATACACAAATAATGAAAGTACACAAGCAGCAAATGTGCAAGTAGTGTAAGAATTATCAGAGCATGAAACATGAAATTCACAAACTGAGTCCAAATTCCAGTCTTGTCTGTAACATTCACTTTAGGAAAAAATGTTCTTAGGAAAGAGATGATGCCAATTTTTCTCCCCTCCCCACTGACATGGGCATGGGTCTAATAGTAGCTCGGCTTCAGTCTCTTTCCCATCGCCATAACATAGCTTCTCTTTGCCTTTTGTATATATAGTTTCATTGTAATTTCTCAGTCAACTTTGATATTCAAAAATTTAAATGTAACATCAATCATTATCTTCTGTATTCTTGATTCTTATTCTTTTATTTTCCTCTTTACTTAATAGTAGTTTGTCTCATATTCTCTAACACACAGTAATCCCTTGCATGTTTTATTGCCTTGCTTGGGATGAAATGATTATAAAACACAAAGAAAAAACAATGAAGGCAGCAAAAGAAAAACCACCATCTTTCCCCAAGGTGACATAGTGACAATTTACAGATGATAATGAAAAGGAATCTGTGGAAAAGCATGATCACCTATTTCCTGTAGGGATATGGTATTATAAAATAAAATAAAGAAAAACATTGAAAAATTTCAACCATCTTTTGAGGCTCATATTAAGTTTATTTTTTATTTTCATTCTATGCCCTTTTACTAAAGGCCAGAGACTGACAATCAGAATGGTTGTAACTGAAAAGTAAAAAAATTATGATGAAAGAGATATTATTAAAAATTAATAATGTTTGTCTAGAACACTTGTTAACTTTTAGATAAATTGCAACTTTGAACCTGAACAAATAAGCAAATTAATAGTATGTTTAGTGCTAAAAAAATCTATATTTCTGAGATGAGTTATTGTAACTATTTACATTATTTGGACTGTTGTTGTCCTCATCTTTATTGTCTTATTCATCAACTTCAGGTGATATACATTTGAATTTCAAACTGAACACTTTATTTAGTCCACTGGACTGGTAGATTGTTTTCCACTTGCCATGTCTTTTCTAGATATCTCAATTTGAGTTATTTCCCTTTAGTAACCCAACTCTCCAAGTTTTTGCCAGGGGCCAGGTATTGAACTCACAACTCTTTGGGTCAAGTCACTGAATTACTTCAACCAACACTTTTATCCACTGGGCCATTCCAACATATATCCCTTGATGAAGGGATTTTACAGGGCTAAATTTTCAGCCATTCAACCTACCACACACTTATTCTTTATTATTAAAAGTGTTACTAACCTGACAGTAGTTTTACAATAAATATCAATTTGCAGAAGATAAAGTTTATGAAGGCCAGAGCATATAACAGCCAAAATGTCATGATTATGACAAAGATAAGGAAAAGAGTCAAAATAATGTAAATAGTTTAAAAAAGATATTAACATTTTCACTAATTTACCTGTTAAATGACAGTTATGTTAATTATACAACATGAACCTTACATATATGCATCATTTCCATTTTGTCTTATATTCAAAAAAGTTATTATATAATTATATGAAATATTATGTAACAATTTCATTTCAGCAACATTATTGTTATTATGTGAAGCATTATCAACCATTATTATTAAATTTGTTATTAGCATTTTCTTTCATCTACCCTTTTTGTTGGATGAAACATTGTCACCTCTCATTATTTTTGTTAATATATACTTCTATATTTATTATGAGATAAGGCATTGTCCGCCATTTTTATTCATTTTTTTCTTAGTATTTATTTTCATCTTCATTTTTTATTAGATGAAACATTGTCAAGCATTATCAGCCATGATTATTCATTTTACATGAATATTTATTTTCAAATTCATATTTTATTAGATGAAGCATTGCCAACTATTATTAATTTTTGACTGGAATTTACTTACATCTTTTTTCTTATTATATGAAGAATTATCAACCATTATTATTGATTTCTGACTAGTTTTTATTTTTTATTATATGACAGCCATTATTATTAATTTTTGACTAGTATACACATGTTTAAACATTGTGGACAGAGACCTTTAACTAACGAGAAACTTAAAAAAAAAAGAAGTAAACATTCTCCCCCCCAACCCACTTTTATTATAATATATTGTAAGATTAAATTAAGAATTCTAAGCTATTTTTATTTTATCTAAAATCAAGAAAAAGTACATTTGTTTTACAAAGAAAGTCTAAGTAGCGGAAAGAGAAAATTAATAAAAGTGTATGTAATTAAATAAGGTTTTAGGCTTTTAAAACTGCTTAGAGAAAAAGAAAGAAATCACAGGAAATCTTAATTATATGTTTGTGATGCTCATTATTATTTCAGAGATGACAACTTAATTGTTCTGGACTTCCTGTAAATAATATTGAAAGTTTAGTAATCAGGTATTTTTTTTGACAATGAGCTAAAATTAAATAGTAAAACCAACTCTGAGGAATTTTGGCTGGACTTCAGTAATAAAAAAAAAGAAAAAAAAGTATCCAATTTTTTTTAATTGAAGGTAACAGTTTTAAAATCTACCTTGTCAATGAAATATTAGGGATGTTCAAAAGTTTCCAGTACACATTTTTTTTAAATCTAGAGATAGAATAAAGAGTGGAAAAAACATTTTAAATGTTGGAAAATTTTGCACACATCTAATTGTTACATGTTTTCTCACAAGTTTTATTAGTCAGTGTTCAAATTGAAGCAAAAGCCAAAATCTTTAATTTCAGATCTTAGAGTTTCCAATCCTTTAGTAAGCTATGGCACAATGGGTCTCCACTTGATTGGTTAGGATATCCATTTTTTATTTATTATTCATTTTATCTGAGCCTGAAGCAACTTGTGTATTATGAATATTGACAGTGTCACCAGTAAAATCAAGATGTGAAAACTTCAAAGGAACCACCTGCTGTACATAAATAGGGAAAATAAATAAAACTTTTAGGGTCAAGTGACATTTGTCTGGAAGGTAGGAAATTCCAGTCATGAGCTTATATAGTGAGCCTGTATTCTAGATAAGGCCTGTCACAAGCTGTCTGTCAAAATGTAGAGAGTCAGAATCATGGGCATATAGTTAGAGCAAAAAGAGATGTAGAAATGGAACTCTTGTTGACTGAAGGGAAGATCATGTCTGTTAATTTGTCATGAGAAAAGACAGAAGTAACAACAAAAAACATTCAAGTGTCACTTAACCAGCCAGAGAGTTCCAGGTGAAACCATGAATAAAAAACCTGCTGTATTGAAAACAAGATTCATGTTTTCTTTACTTGCCAGCATGATATTTCGCCTTCTGTGCCTTAGTTAAATGTACACCATGTTTTTTATTCTCACTGGCACAGATGAGAACCAAACCACAGTGTGAGGCAGAAGCTGACTAGTCAATGAAAAATTACCTAAATAGCCTACTTCCATTTGTTCACAAAGTAACACATTCAAGCAATCATCAAAAACTCATGATAGTTTACAGAACTTTTTCTTATCTTAATTGTATCAATCATATAAACATTTCGATAAAACTTGCATTAAAAGTTTATGATATGCCAAAACATTTTTCAAACTAAGTGTTAGTGAAAACATTTTTGTTTCATATCTTACATTCTTTTTTTTTCAATTAAAAAAAATGAAGGAATTCTGACTCTACTCTTATAATGAATCAGACCAAGCAGTAAGCTCAAAACTTGTTACCTTGACAAGGACTACACTGTTGTCAATAATATGGCAGTATTTCAGTGTTGGGAATATATATTTTGCCCTAGTGGATAATATAAGATATTTTTCATTTTCGTCATCCATACCTCTAATGAAGAAAATAGTAAATTTCTGAGAGCTTTTAATAACATAGGTAAGGAAAAGTGATTTAACATCCACGTGACCTTTGAACTGAGTTGAGACATGCTCTGCTGTCAATGCACACAGACAAAACCATAATTTTAAATGCTGATTTTCTAGGCAGGCTGGTTCTCCACACTATGAAGAACAATATAAAGTTTTTAGTGAACCCCATCCAATTTAGTTTGATAAATATGGATAATTTGATTATTATTCTAGCAGAAAAAAATTATTACTACTACTATTAGAATGTTGCTTATCATATGACAACATTTTAATATTAGGAATATACTTTTACCATGGTTGATAATGGTAGATTGTCATTTTGGTCATCCATACTTCCCATAAAAAACTGATGCATTTAAGTAAGCTTTCATTACAGATGGGTAAGTAAAAGTGAATCAACAGCCACTTAAGTTGATACTATAAACAAATGTATTTTTTATTAAATTTAAAGAATTCTTCTTTCAAAATGCAGTTAAGTAATTGTTAAATTGACTAATTTTCTTTGAATCCTTTTCTGCAATAGCTACTTAATTTGGGGAAGGTTTTTAATTAAATAGTCTCCATTTTTTTCATCTTTTTTTTTACAAACATAACTACTAGAAATGCTAGGTAATCTTGACATATTTGGGAAGGATATTAGAATAATCCATAACTTATATTTGCAGCAAACTGCCTGCATATAAATAGAAAATTAATTTAGTAAATATACAAAAATATAAAGAGAGTTAAGACAAAGATATATCTTCTCACTGGAGTTATTTAAGGTATACAGTGAGGCAATTCAGAAAGAATTAGAAGTCCTACAAGGATTCATTATTGGTGGTCACAATCTTAACAACATAAGATAGGTAGATAATATAGTGTTGATAGCCGACATAGAAAGAAAAGTACAAGATCTCTTACAGAAGATAGTGAAGGAAAGCTTGAAGAAAGGAATAAACATCAATTGCAAGAAGATAGAATGCATAGTTGTTAGCAAAAAGGAACTTACAAGTTGGAGATAGCAAAATCAAACAAGTACAAAAATTTAAATATCTGGAAACTGTTTTAACCAATCTCAAAAGACTCCAAAAACAATCTACAGTCTGCAAGTCTACAAAAGTAATTTGTTTACTTAAAAGTAAGGATGTTTTATTCAGATATAATATGGATTTATACATATAAAATATGAAAAATATATCTAGTTTAAACTCCTAGAACTGAAATTTAGTGTGACATATTTCATGCATAATAAAGCAACAAAAACAAGCATATATATCTTTTACGTACAAAATACTTTCAGGATATGGACAACTTGGTTTTCTAAAAAATCCATTTTTTAATTTTTGACATTTTACCATCACTTGTTGTCACTGTTCTGCCATTCATTGAAACTTGTTAAGTTTGTTTACTTACTGCTTTTCTTGCTTTCTCTTGGCCCACTTTTCTCATTATGTATTACAAAAATTTTAACTGTATTTCTGATTGTAAGTATAAGTATCCCTCTAGTGCATATTTCCCTTAAAATTTCCTCATTTATTCAGTTCATGACGTTCTCTCACTGAAGTTAAGCAACATTGAGCTTGGTCAATACCTAGATGGGTGACTGTTTGGGAATACCAGAAGCTGTAACCTTGGATGTGCGAGTGGTGTAATGGACAACAGCTCAAAATTGGAAATTGGAGAGCTGAGTACCAATTTCAGTCAGGTTCCTTATATTTACTTATGTACAAATACTGTGGTATAGTTCCCAATTCCAAATGGTGCCACATGATGGGATTCCCAGACCAATATTATCAAAACACCACCATGGCTTTATGTAGTTTTGGTAGTGTACAGTATCTGGATAAACCTTTTGATATAAGACCCAGAAGATATTTTTGAGTCATTCTTGGAGAGGAGAAAAACTTGGGAAGGGAATTCTATGCTATTAAATGCAGTCTCTTGTATTCAACAGAACTTGAATACTGCTTCTTCTTCTATATGAGTGTCCTTTTAGGATGTGAGCAATCATAGCTCTCCATAACTTCCTGTTTTTGTAGTCATTAATAAAGTAAGTATTTTTGCTGTATCTCCTAATCTAATTTCTAGAAGACATTTACACAATCTCATTAGGTAGGTTATGAACTGCTTTCCTTTGACCCTCTTGCCTTCAATATGTCCTGTGTTGTTCACATCTTCAGTCCATGATATTCTCATCATCCTTCTGTAGAACCACATTTCTATTGGTTTACTTGGAAGATTGATGCAGAATGCAAACGTTTTAAGAAACAGGAAGATTTCATTAGAAATAGAAAAATACTACTGAACAGTTATGCAATATCAGTCCTCCTCTATGGCAGTGAATTCTGGACAGTCTCCTCACAGATGAAGAGGAGACTTGAAATAATGAAGATGTTGCCCTACAGAAGAATGATGAGAATATCATGGACCTAAGAGGTGAACAACAACAAAGTTTTACAGGAAATGAAAACAAAAAAGATACTTATTGTCAAGAAAATGGTAGCTACTGACACAGAGGTTCAAGTGTGACACTCTGGTCTTATGAATATGTTTTTTACCAGGTGTATAAATAACGGTATCATTGGCTATTGGTTGATTACTGGTTGATTGTTGAGTGACTCTTGGATGTTAAACGAGTCGCCCTACTATGAAGGTATTAATTGAATTTGTTAATAAGCTTGATTGACTCTTACTTCTTTTGTTTGTGTTACATATTTATTTGCAGTTGTAATTAAATACTGTTTCATTTAACATTGAAATCTTCAGTTGTACTTTATCATTAATGACCCCATACGAGGCCACAAAAGTGGCGACAAGAAATTCGTGTCAAATTCACACAAAAATAAGAAAAAAAGAACATCGTTAAGAGGATTTTCAGTGAACTTTTACTGCTTCAGAAAAGTGCTGACATGTGAAACTATGAATTTCACAAGACTACAGAAAATGGAAGGACTAAAATCTGTCATGGTTCAGATGTTGGAACAGCAACAGTTCTGGAATTATTACTGAGAACTTCATTGGAAGGAACATCAGATTTATTCACTCCAGATGCTGTTGCCAATTCAATTAACAAATTTTTATACAATCCAGAAGAAGGAATAACTTTTCCAGCATATTATAGAAGATACAAAGAAATCTTCAAAAAGGATTGTTTGCACCAAGATGATGGAAAAAAAAATTTGCTTATTATTAAAGAAACTGTCTTCTGTGGAACATGAAAACATGTGAATTTTATTTTGCCAAAAAAGAAAAAAAAAAAACAAAAAAAACATATGATATAAATTTTGATGACACTGTATTAATTCTGTCAGAAATTTTCAGTGATACGTGCTCACTATTTAACACACGTTGGCAATGCCTTAATTTAGTAAAGTGACAATGAAAATTCTGTCACTTATGCTGGAGTAGTCATCTGGGAATGTGAGAAATTCAAATTGAATGAATTAACACTGAATTTATTCAAATGCCTTATATTTGTACAGGGCTTAACTGCTAATAAGGATGCTGAAATAAGAGCTAAGATACTGTCTATATTAGAGAGATTCAAAATTAACTCTCCAGAAAATAGCTGAAGAGTGTCAACACATAGTTAATCTGAAACTCGATCCTGCAAGGATTAAGGAAAGAAACATTTCACACGTATGTAACACCTGACCATTTAAGAAAAAGGACTACAGACGTTCTGTAACACCTAAGAGAGCATTGAAAAAAGATTATACACCTTTGCCAATACTCAATGCTTGCCATGGTTGTGGTGGCAAACATTTTAGAAGGGATTGTTTTTTCAGAAACAAAAAATGCTATAAATGTGGAAAATTTGGACATAAATTTACCCATTGTAAATACGGAAAATGGACGAAAAATAGAAGAATGAATGTAAATGTGGTAAATACTTTGTGTAAAGTAGAAAATTTGAAAGAGAAAACCACAAAGAAAAATTTGTCAGACATGTCTGTGACTGACCTGGAAACATCTCAAAAGAGGAAATTTGTTTTTGTCAAAATTAACAACGTAAAAATTTAGTTACAACTGGATACAGGGTCTGATATCATCATTATTAATGAACAAACATAGAGAAAAATAGGTAAACCCAGTTTAGCAACTTCTGTAAAAATTGCTTGTGGAGTTACGGGGAAGAAATTGAACTTAATGGGTGAGTTCAACTGCAACGTTTGTTTTGTTGTAAAAACTAAGAAAGCAGTTGTGTTTGTGGTAAAGAATACAGATAATTTGTTTGGAACAGATTGGATTGTATTATTTGACCTGTGGGACCTTCCAATTAATTCATTCTGCAACAAAATAAATGTTGTTACCTCTGGTGCTAATATGGCAACAGAAAAATTAAAGAAAGATTTGAAAAAAAGTTTCCTAGAAGTCTTCTCTGAAGGTCTAGGTAGATGCACTAAAGCAAAAGTTAAATTTGAAGTTAAAAAAATGCAACACGAGTTTTCAAACCAAAAAGAAGTGTACCTTTTGCAGCATTAAAATCTATTAATAAGGAATTAGAAAGACTGGAAAAATTAGGAGTTATATCAAAAGTAGACTATTCCAAATGGTCATCCCCAACAGTTTACGTGAAGAAAAAAAAATCCGTGTATGTGCTGATTTTTCAATGGGATTAAATGAAAGTTTGAAAGAGTGTAACTACCCCTTACCAAGTCTGAAGGAAATTTTTGCCAAATTAAATGGTGGTAAATTTTTTTTAAATTTAGATCTTTCAGATGCTTACCTATAAGTAGACAAAGCCTGTTCTAAACTTTTAACTCTTAACACTCATAAAGGACAGTACAAATTTAGCAAACTTCCTTTCGGTATAAAGGTAGCACCAAGCATATTCTAACAGATTATAGATACAATGCTTGCCGGTTTGGATGGTGCACAAGCATATTTGGATGATATACTTATAAAAAGTGAAGCCCAAAGCCAGCAAACAAAGGATGTGAAAAGTCTTAGAAATTAAAGACTACAGTTTTAACATAAGTGAAGAAAAGTGTCAACTATTTATGAATAGAGGTAAATACCTAGGACAACTTATAGACACAAACAGAAGACAACTAGATCCTTCAAGGGCAAGAACATCAAGGAACCAAAATAATATGAATAAATACTCTAAACCTGGAGATAAAGTATTCTTTAAAATGTACCAACATGGAAAAAATTCTTGGAAGATGGTGTAATAAAAAACAGATTGGCAAAATGACATACATGGTACAGGGACAAAAGTGGGAACATAAGTGACACCATAATCAGTTAAAATGTAGATTCACTGATTTTAAGTCCATGAAAAGAGGTACCTATGGAAATATTGTATGACACATTTAACATACCCATGCCCCCAGAATTTAGTGATCCAAGGAGGTACAGTAAAAGGAAAAGAACAGCAATGGAACATTTGAGTAGTGAACCGAAGCTGAAAAGATATAGACTCCAGAGATGTCATCTCAAAAAGGGGAGGTGTCATATAGAAAGAAAATGGTAGCTGCTGACACTAAGGTTCGAGCATGACACTATGGTCTTATGAATATGTATTCCGCCAGGTATATAAATGGCAGTATCAGGCTACTTACTGTGGACTACGAGCTGACTATTAATTTATTACAAGTTGTTTATGAGTGGATTACTAGTTGATTACTGATTCATTGTTGAGTGATTATTGAGTCTTACTTCTTTTGTTTGTGTTATGTATTTATTTGCAGTTGTAATTAAATACTGTTTTATTTAACACTGAAGTTTTGAGTTGTACTTTATCATTAATGACCCCATACAGGGTCACAAATATTATACATAGCATCAAAAAGAGATAGTTGAAATTTCAAGGGAATATAATGAGGAAAGAGGGCTTGGAAAATTTGACACTCACAGGACATATTGAAAGCAATAGGAACAGAAGGAATCTAACAAACCTTTGTAAATGAGTGACAGAACAGGGATTAGGAGATACAGCAAAAAGACAAACTAAGGGATACAAAGGACAGGAAAGTTGTGATTTCCTGTCCTGAAGGGATACGACACATAGAAGAAATAGCAAAAAACTAGTTACAATCATTGCTAACATTCACAATGATTAGATCTCACACACAAGACATAATTGTATATGAAGCATGTTTATAAATATATCCAAAGAATTTTCAATTTTAATATAAATATAAGAACATTAAGGTTTTCAAACCTAAGATATATGTTTACAGCTCCTTCCCAAATATATAGCCATTTGCAAATCTCTGAAAACTTTGATAGATATAAAAAGCCTGACTTTTCCAAACCCAGAAACTGATTTTCATATCTTATAATCTCTGATTCTTTAATAAGCTACATATCAAAACAATCATCAAGAATTAATAATAGTTTACAGGATCTTTTTAAAATCACATTTGAAGTGATTCATTCATATAAATCCTTTGATGTTAAAATTTGCATTAAAAGTTTGTGATATGTCAAAACATTCTTCAAACTTGGGGTTTTAAAAGAAACAGTTTAGTTTCATACCTTTTATTCTTTTTTTCTTTGAATTATTGTTATCATTTGAGATAGTGTAAACAAAAAAAAAAGCATTATCTTCTTTGGGACTTATATTTGAATATTGTTTGAGCCAAGATATGAATCATAAAGGACAGTACCTTATACTCAAATGTGCAGTCAAAAATTATTACAAATATACTGTGCTTTACCAGAAAGATAACAGATATATCAATTCAATATTGAGCATTACCAAAAGATGAGAACATCTATGCCAAGCCAATATTGAGCTTTACCAGAAATATAAGAACAAATCTGTCAATTCAAACACTTGTACTTAAATACTCAGTTTTTTAATAGTTTTAAAAAATGGGCGGTAAAAAGTGCTCAATAAAAAATAGAGCTTGTATTAAAATAATAATAATAGCTAAGGTACTTAAATTTTGACCTAAGAACAGGCAACATCAAACATGGTTATATTTTATTATTACATATATATAATTAATATGTTTTATCTATCTCTCATATTTTTTATGTGTGTATATATATATATATATATATATATATATATATATATATATATATATACACACACCAAAAAACAAATGATTTTCCATACTGGGTATGACGACAAACTACATCCAGCAGCAAGGCCTCTGATCAGAAGGTTTTGAGGAGCATGGAACCACCTCTTAATTGTTGGTGTTCCCAGGTTCACTCTGACCCGGAGTAGTAGCACCTGTTAGGGTCCCAGTTATGGGCAAAACAGTTAACACACAAACTTGTGTAAAAATAGGTTTTAATACCAGAAATACTTTGTAATAAAAAAAATTATTACAAGCAATAATTATGAAGGAAAAATTATCAGCAATACTTTTAAAAAAATACCTGCAATACAAACAGCTATACATTCTTTGGAAAAAATATAACCAGCTATAGACTTCTTCAAGGAAAACTATTCCCAGAAATAGATTTTTGAAGAAAAACATTACCAGCAATTAAAATTTTGTCGGCATTAAATAACCCATTAAGGTTGATATGCCGTAAAACAAAACAAAACAAACCAAACAAATGATTTTAGTTTTAAGCAAAGCTAAAAGTTTCAGTTAAATTTGGATAGGTGGACAAGGTAACTTGGCTGATGTAATATTTTTCTGAAAACATTATGTATTTAGACATTGGAGATGGCATTCTTTACTAATGGCCAATTTAATAGAGCAACTCACACTGAGAACTGGAGGCCTATTGCAATAGGGTTTATGGTAGTTTGCTGATGTAGTCAGCTTAGGAAATTCAAAGAAAAATGAAAAGACTAAGAGCATAATTAATTTGGTAGAAAAGTTTAATCCAATTTATATTGGTATATTTTTTTCTTTACTAAGTTCTTATTACTATTAATATATAATTTGGTAGAGTTTTAGATCCATCCTTTCCCAGCCCATTAAAAAGGGTGTAGAAAATGTTATACGCATTTTAATGTTTGAATTAATTATCTATGTTAAAACAGTTTTACTGCAAAAAAATATGACATGAAACAAACATGAAAGTAATTTTATTTTATTGTTTAGAAATAAAAAAACTAATTGTTATGCTGACTTTTTATGATTATAGTAGAAAAAAATTTGACTTTTAAAAATGCAGCAGGGTTAGGCAGAAAAAAACACCATTTACAATATCTAAAAATATCTGATTATATTTATTAAATTTAATTATATCAGTAACCTTACATAATGTTCTCAAATGATTTTTCATTCGTATTGTAGTATAAAATATATTTGCTCCTATCTTATGCTTTTTAATGGTAGACTACCTGTTAGAATGAATAACACAAATTACTCATAAAAAAATAAATTATTTTCCATATATTTGTTATGAATAACAATATCATAAAGAAAAATATTAAATTAAGGAGAACATTTTTAAATAAATTTCACAGAATAAATACAGAATCAAAGAAAAGTCTTTAGCTGAAAAGTCTTAGAAATTAAACATAAAATATTAAAATTAACATTCTTGAGAGAGACTTTGTAACATTTGTAATAAGGAAGACTGGAAAAAACAGGAATAATAAACAATTTCTTTAAATCAAATCAAATTAAAATGTTACATTTTGGTATAAGAAGCATGATAAAAATTCAACATACTTTTGTCATTTGTTACAGATTGCACAAAAATCATCAGTGTATTTGCTTTTATAAATGAAAATTTTGTAAAGAAGAATATTAAATTAAGTTTAAATAAAAAATTTTTTAATTTATTTCCAAGTAGTAAGACCAACTTTTGTAAATTACATTTTTTAGTGAATTTTACACACAAAAAAGTTTTATTGCAATGAAAACATAGTCAAGATGAAGGAAATAAATAAATCTTATACTTACTTCAATTATATAAGCTAAAAATCAGTATAACATAATGATAAAAGACCTCAAACTTAATAAAAACAGAGTTTTATTGTCAAAATGTTTTTGTTATTATTAAGAGGATGAACAAAGTATATTTTAATTGTTTTTAAAAAGTTTTTACTTTTCTTTCTAACACGTTCTAAATTAGGGTAAAAAATCTCGTTTTTTTATTGTCAATTTTGTACTACTTGTGATAATGGCCATTTTAGTGTAAGAGTTTCCGGGGGGAAAACCCATTAATTTGAAAATTCTTGCAAAAATCAAATGTCTGATTTTAATGGAACTTTCAGGACTTATTAAAAAATGAATGAATTTATTTTTGAAAATTTTATTTTTAGAAAATCTTGGTAAAATATTTTTTACATCTGTTACTATCCCATAACTTAATTTATGAAATTTTCTAGAATTTCAAACAGTTTGTAAATTGTTTTATATTACTTGACTATAAGAAAGACTTCTTGTTGAAAATTAATCATTTTTTTTTTTTTTTTGCAACTACTGCCAACTTTTTAAATATCTGCTCCAAATCGTAAAACTGCAATAAAACTATGTAATTATCGAATTAGATAGGCTTTTATTTGCTTTTATAAATAATATACATTATTAAGGACATTATTATCTGAAGAAAAAAATTTTCAATGAATAAAAAAGAATTGCTTGCATTTTTCTTTTAGTTTTTTTTTTTTCATTCTTCTTTAATTTAAAAAAATGTTTTAAAATTCTTCCAAGGAGAGTATGAGGTAGGTTATTAAGTTTTTAAGTGAAGACTATATTTACTAAGCGAAAATTAAAAGCTTAATACAAATAATGCTACCAAAACTTATTTAGATATTTTTTTTTGTTAGTCAAAATGTTATATTTTTTTAGTATATCTCGTATGTAACATTATAGCTAAACGGTCATGTGTTTCCGGGCTTGTCTTCCCCTTTAAGGAAAGCCCTTTGACATGTCTTCGACTTCTCACTCTCGGTTATTAAATTAAAAATTAAATTGAAATAATAAAATTATCTCATCGATTTAAACAATTAATAACTGAGTGAGATATTTTAATTATTAATTTAATAATAATTTTATTAGTTATTATCTCAGTTATTAAATTAAAAATGTAATAACTTAATGTAATATTAATAATTAATAAAATTATTTATCGTTATCTTAGCTAATGAAATACCATTATAGAAGTAACTCAATAATGTAAGACATTTTTATAGTATTGTAAATTATTATAAGAAACAAAAAAACCATTATGTCAATTTTGGTGCACTGTACTAAACCAATCAACACATTCAGCCATCAAATTATTAATTAGAGACATGAAAATAACAATCACACCAAGGTCAAGAAATGTTTGTCTAGAAAATTTTATGCTATAAGTAAGTGATATTTGTTTCAGAACAGATTAATTTAACTTTAAATTTGCTAATTTTATGAAAGTAACGTTTCAGAAATGTAGATCTTTTAGCGGGATTTTCAAAAAGAAAAAAATAAATTTTTTGTGTAAATTTCTTTAGAAAAGTTAAAAATGGCTGTTTCGATTTGTTTTTTCGGAAGAATCGACTAAAAATAATTAAAATTTCTGTTTGGAATACTCCACAGTATTTTTTTTTTTCTTGAATTAGTAAATTTAATCCTTTAGCTTTCAATTGAAGCTGGGGGAAAGCTTTGAAAAGGATTTTTCCTTTATGAAAAATACATTTAAACCATAGGTATATGAATTTTTGGAGGTACCTAATTAGTTATACCAAATGTATATAGTAAAAATTTCTTAAACCAACTACAGCAGCAAACTACCACAAACTCAGACCAAAGCTAAAAATCTTTTGCTCTTACTGGAATGATAAGGTTTGAGATAGTTCTCCACTTCAGGGTGTGAGTTGCACTATGACTTGGCCTTTAGTAAGGAACAACATGTATTGGAGTGAATATAATTGTAAATAATAAAAATTCAATGCATTTTGCCAGCACATGCATTTCATTATAAAAAAAACACTCAACTGTGTCTCATTGCTGAGTGAGTAACTTCATGGAAGAATATCTGTTCACACATACAGATAACTGCCAAGTGACATCAAAGTCATAACCAGTTCACTGGTTATCTTCGGGACAAGCCTTATGTAAACAAGAATAGAATTCAAATGTATAATAGATTAAGTGAGTGTGGGAAAAAATTCAAAGTTACTGGTTTCACAAATAAGGTGCTATGCAATACAAGACACAAGATCAGATTCAGTCATGGTTGAGTGACCCCATTGGGACATGAGAGCCGTCTGAATAAATAAAACTGGTTGTAAAGAGAGAAGGAATAATTATCAATAGCATAAGAAAGAAAAGACTGCAAAAATGTGGATTTAAGATGCAAATAGTTACTATACTTACTTTAAAAAAATGGTGTCACTGATCAGTAAAGAAATGCTAGAGTTGAGATTCTAAAACAGAGTCATGCTCTCATTAAATTCTTATCACTGACAATCCTTTTCTTCTTAATTTGCAATGCATTCCTATAGTACAATCATTAACAATAAATTGGGCCAGCAAAAATAACACCCTTTTTTTACATATTAATTTTATTGAACAAAAATAATTTATAATAGTTTAAGAAAATTTATAAGTGTTGTCATATCAAAACAACATAATTTCTTATGATTAACAAACTATGTAACATGTCCAAAATGCTCTCTGCCATGTTCAATACAACACTGAACCCTATCAGCAACACTTCTACAAACTGTTTGACACGTTTCCACATTAATTTCAGGAAAAGTATCAGAAATCACTTGTTTTAATTCAGGAAATGTTTTTGTTTGAGTCTGTAAACAAGATATTTTGGTACATGCCATAAGAAAAAGTCTGGTAGGGTTAGGTCTGGTGATTGTGATGATCACTCAATTGCTCCATGTCATCCTATCCACCTGAATGAGTAAGCCATAGTTAATCTTAAACCATCTTAAACTACTGTAATTTAATTTTGTTCCATAAAAGTTAATAAATAAAAAAGTGTGCTGTTTTTTCCACATACTGCAGTTTTATTATACATTTAATAGTCTGATGTAATGAATATGCATACACCTGGGTTCCCCCTCACAGTAATATGATTGGCTGGTGTCAGCCATAAATACAGACTGATGTGGAGGTACAAGACAGCACCTATTGGCTACGCCTATTGTCTTCGCCTATTGCCTACACCTATTGCTTACTACTACGACAAGGACCAGTTCATTGCGGTTACCTATTAGATTGTACTACTCGGTTACAGTAGTCCAAAACCACTTTGCTACTTCAAACAAATATATTCCCTTCCAGGACATATCATAGTCCAATCCTATAAATAATATAGCCAAATCATGTTGAAACATTGGTTCCCATATGATCACCAAAGTTAAGCAATGTCAAACCTGGTCAGTACCTAGATAGGTGACAGCTTGGGAATACCAGGTGCTGTAAGCTTGGATGTGCAGGTGGTTTAATGGCTTAGAATTGTTAATCCGAGCCAAGTTTCAATTTCAGTTGGATCTATTATATTCACTTACATACAAATACTCCTGGGAGACATATAAATTCACCTCTTCTCCCCTAGCTATGGGTTAATTAATATGACTTGTATTGCTAAACCATTATTATCTTCTAAAAAAAATTCTTACAATCTAAAAATATTTTCTGGCTTTAAATAACCTACAAAGGGTTGATAAAACATAAAAAAAAGAAACAAAGATGCACAGCAGACATATCAGATGCTTCCAGGAAAAAATTTTTTTTTTTTTTTTACTAAAGTTTACCCCATATCAATGCTCAAGACCCACTCAAATTAGATAGTTACCAAATGAGGTATGTGATATGAATGTAAACAGCTACAGGAAGTTTAGAGTATGAAAATAAAGAGGATAGATAACAAATGACCCTTGAACCTGAAGAAGTTAAGATTGAAGTAATCAAGGAAACATCCATATGGGAATCATATCCTCAAGGTAAGGCATTTAAGCATGTAATATACTGATAACTTGCTTTAAACATTACAACACATAACAAAACCACTTTAGCTATTACTAAAAACATTCAGTCAGTTATGTGCCATGTGTAATAAACTCTTAGGCGATCATATATCTTTTGATACATGACTGACGAGGCAGATTTTTTTCCCGCAGTAGGTTTCTTTTTGAGATGGCCCGGTTGCCATCCAAGGCTATAGAACACGGTCTGTCCTGCTATTTACCCATAGCTGGAGGGAGAAGAAGAGGATTCATACCTTTCCCAAGCACGTAAGTGAATGTAATGGATTCAACTGGAATTCCAACTCGGCTCTCTGATTCCTCAATCTAAGTCACTACCCATTACTTTATTGTATATAAAAAACAATCAGCATTAATGCTGAATATAAACCAAGAAAGTTCCAGTACCTGGAAATAAATGACTATAAAGGCACTGGCAGCAATTTCTCTTGGGCACCACCATTTTGGTTTAGATTAGATACTCTGCAGTACAGATATATGAATATGTCTTGAAAATGTATATGTACATCAAGAGCAGGAAATAAAAATTCCATGAAGATGTCTATTTCTGTCTTGAAAATGTATATATACTTCAACAGCAGGCAATGAAAGTTTCATAAAGCAGTTTATGCATGTCTACAGCAGCAGAAGAGTTAAATAATTATATTGTTTAAAATTTGTGGTGAAAGATATATATATATATATATATATATATATACACACACACAACAGACTGTCCACAAATGCTCTACCTCCAAATACTGAGCTATCTTTCTTCACAAATTTTAAACAATATAATTATAAGGACTCAATATTAGAGTTAGAGCATTTGTGGACAAAGTCTGTAGATATATTGGTGTGGACACAGTCTTTGATCAGATATTCTTCAGTACAGACTAAGCTAAATGACCCCCCTCCCCAATACACAATATAATAAAAAATGGGTCACCAATCAGTTTGTATTTTATGCTACTATATATATCTATGCTGGTTTGGAAAAAAAGCATTAAGTCCTTGTTACTTTATAACACAAAAGCTAAGGGCTGACATTTCTCAGTGTCTTGAAAATTGATTTAACTCCTTCACTGCTGTATTGTTATGGCATTGTTGCATGTCTGTGCTGGCCCATTTTGGAAAAAAAAAAGAAGGAAACTGCCATTTACTTGAAATAAATAACTATAGAGACACTGGTAGTGATTTCTTGTGGGTGCTACCCTTTTAGTTTTGATACTCTGCAATACAGACATAAGGATGTCTTGCAATAAAAGTTTCATAAAGGTGTATAAATACAAATTGCAATGGATAAATTGTCGTCTAAATTACACAAAATGGAAATAGCACTGACATCTCATTTTAACATATATATTTACGAAAATTACACAAAAATATCTTGAAATACTCAACAGTGTCTTGAAATGTGTGTGTGTATGTATATGTATATATATATATATATATATATATATATATATATATATATATATATATATATATATAAGGAATCAATATTAGAGGTAGAGCATTTGTGGACACAGTCTGTAGATATATTGGTGTGGTGTGGACACAGTCTGTACTAAAGACTATCTGATCAAAGACTAAGCTAAATGACCCCCCTTCCCAATACACAATATAATAAAAAATGGGTCACCAATCAGTTTGTATTTTATGCTACTATATATATCTATGCTGGTTTGGAAAAGCACTAAGTCCTTATTAGTTTATAACACAAACGCTAAGGGCTGACATTTCTCAGTGTCTTGAAAATTAACATCTTCATTTCCCAAAACATTTTTTTAATTTTATTTTTTGCAATGATGTTTACCCTGTAAAAGGCCCAATAGCCACTCAAAGTAGAGGGTTACAGAGTAAGAATCATAGTTTATGCAAATATGTGTGGAAGGTAATGGTTAACTCTAGACTTGAACAGGTTAAGATTGTAGTGATTAGGGAAGCATCCTCTTGGGAGTCGGTTTCACAAAGCAGTGGTTCATAGGAAGAAGCTGCTCAAATAGAACCTACATCTCACCAAAGGAATACAAAGGGAATAAGGTGGTTCATTACAATGTGCAAGGTATGGCAGGTCTTAGCCTTGGTGGTTAGAACTGGTGGAATTATGGAGCTTAGTTCATCTGAGCACTTTCCATTGAAATTGCAGTAAAGCAGCAAGAGGCCTGCAATTTTTTTGTGAGAGAGGGGTTGTTGGGTCAAAAATAATTTATTGCCCACAAGGAGGTGGAGATGCTATTGGGCTATCAAGATTGGGAGGGTTCTAATTAGATTATAAAACAAATGCTAGGGACTGAAATTTCATGGTGTCTTACATATAAAGGCTTCAGAGTCAGACTTACGGTTCATAGGAACCAATTGTAACTCTATACCCTCCCTGGTCATCCAAGTCCAGTACCGCGGTTGATCAATGAAGTGATCTCTGACTTTCCCTATCCCACATTGTGATTGATTGATCATAAGGAGGCCAAAATTGATTTGTCACAGGTATCCTCATGCTGGGCTGGTCCAAGCAGAGCAAAGTCATACAGTAAAATAGGAGAAAAACAACACTTGAAATAATATAAAAAAATATTTACTATATTTATATTGGGTACTGCATACAATGGTTTGTTAATAGTTTCTCGGATCTAAGGTGTTAGCATACAGGTGTTAGTCGACCCAACCCATTCCTAAATTGGATGCAACACTTGGTTAAGCTGGTAAGGTTTGACTTGCGGGGTTAGCAAAGTTTGTTTAGCTGATTTGGTAAGTTTGGGTCAAGGCTGATGTTGGAGGTTCATGTCGGCAGATATTCATGTGTATTGTCTCGCACTTGGTAACTGGAATGGAATCTTGGGGTGATCTCTTTCCTGTATCTCTTCTGTCTTTCTGAATTTGCTTTGTGCATTCATATTTATTGATGTCTGCCAAAAACTTTTGCAGGGGGTGGGGGTGATGCAGTTGGGGAATTGGTATTTCCTCACCTGTCATCTTCATTGTTTTTGGTCCTGAGAAATTAATTATTTCTCAATTTGGATGTTGCCCCCGCTTTTCCCAAGTAATGGCTGTACGATTCTTCCTCCTCTTAGCATTTCTCACTAATGCTCTTCAGTGGGTGTGGACAGCTTCTTCACCCTCCTTGGTGTCTTGTCTGTGCCTGCTACCCTTCATTGGGTGCAGGCAGCTCCTCTTCTTTTCTTGATCGCTTTTCTGTGCCTGTCACCTCCACCATTAAGTGAAGACTAATTTTTTTTAAATTATTGTTGAAATGCTATCACCTCATAAATGATTTGACACATGTTGATTTCTTTTTCCTGGTCTGAAAGTTGAATAAACAATTGCTCTTCTCGCCCTCGAGCACAAAACATTTTCCCAGAGAAAATCAACTACATTATGGTGATAATCATTCAACCGAATGTCAAGATATCACTATGTGCTTTTATTAAAAAAAAAAAAAAAAAAAAATTAAGCCAAGTAGTTATTGTCTTCAATCCTGACGTCATTGCAGAAAGATTTTGCCAAGTCTGTTTTATATTTCTTTTGATCATAAACATTCACGTACAACATTAATAAACATTTTGTTTGCTCAATTCTGGGATTTTTACTAAACCTTTCTAATAATTTGGCATGCTCAAATCACCCGTGCTGATAACAAATATGGCGCCAGTTTGTTTACATTGGTGCAGATTTTATCGAAAAATTTCAGTGATTAAGCAAGTCAGTGTTGCCAACATTGTGTGAAAATTTTATGTGAATTGATTGGACAGTGTTTGAAATATTATAAAAAGTTATCTTGATAATAATTTATTACGCACAGTGAGTGTATATATATATATATATATATATATATATATATATATATACATATATATACATACATGCATATGCATACACACACACATGAGTATCCTGCCGTTTTTTAATGTATCAGGGTCAAGCAACGAAGTTCCTAGGAAATGACAGCCAGAAACCTGCACACATGATTTGATAGTAATAGCTTGTGCAGAACCAACTACACTTTTTGGAAGAGCTGAATACAGAGAACTGGTGCACAATGTGCCACAAGGTCCCCAAACAACCCTTCGCAGGTTTTGAAATCAGAGTTGTCCTTCTCCTACACGGATTGCCACCCAAGGCTATAGAACCCAGTCTGTACTTCTATTTGCCCATAGCTTGGGAGGAGAAGAAGAGGATTCATACCTTTCCCAAGGGTATTAGTATGTAAGTGAATGTAATTGATTTGACTGGAATTCAAACTTGGCTCTCCGATTCCTCAATCTGAGCTGTTATCCATTATTCCACCGTGTGTATGTGTATGTGTGTGTGTGTTGGCAATATGCAATGTAAGTACATTTTGAAAATGTATATATGCAAACACAGAAAGAAAACCAAAAACACTCCTACTAAAGGTAATGAAGGAAAGCGAGAAGAAAGGACTAAACATCAATTACAAGAAGACAGAATGCATGGTTGTTGGCAAAAGGATGAGCCCAAGATACAAATTACAAAATTATAAATCAGAGAAACCAAAATCAAACAAGTACAAAAATTTAAATATTTGGAAAAATGTTTTAACAGAGAACGGAAAGTGTGACACTGAAATCCAAAGGCGCATTGGTATAGCCAAAGATGCATTTCAAAAGCTAAGCAGATTATTAAGACACAGAAAAATTTTGTTACAAAGAAAATAGTACTGAACTGTTACATAATATCAGTCCCTCAATATGGCAGTGAATATGGAATAATCTCCTCACAAATGAAGGAGAGATTTGAAGCAACAAAAATCTTTGTTCTCAAGAACAATAAACTGAACATGTGAGCAAAGACAAAGTTTTAGAGAAAATGGAAACAAAATGACACTTATACTTAACATCAAGAAGAGACAGTTAAATTTCTGAAGCACATAATGAGGAAACAGGGCTTAGAAAATTTGACAGACTGAAGGCAAGAGTGACAGAAAAAAACAAAGATAACCTAACAAGTGAGCTTGAGTAAATGGATGGTAGAACAAGGCTTAGGAGAGATAACAGAAAGAGAAAGTTTATTGAGAGCTACAATGGACAGGGAATTATGGAAAGCCATAGTAGCCAATGTCATGAAGGAACATAATGAAGAAACAGGGCTTGGAAAATTTGATACACACAGAACAGATTGAATGTAAAAAGGACAGAGGAAAACAAAGCCTTATCTAACTGTTGGATGGTGGAACAAGTTTTAGGAGAAATAGCAAAATAACAAAATTTATTAAGAAGAATAGGAAATTGTGGAGAGCCATGATTGCCTATGTCCTGAAGGGGCATGGCACAGAGAGAGAGAGAGATGCATCCACATCAGGTAATCTATGTTCCATAAAGATGTACAAGTATTATGCCTTGAAAACTTATATATACATCAACAGCAGGCAATGTAATTTTCATAAAGATGCACATCTTCAAACATATATATATGTTAACTTCAGGCAATGTAATTTTCACAAAGACGTATAAGTACATCAACAGCATCCACTGCTGTTGATGCATTTATATGTCTTTAGTGTTAATTAGTTTTTTTAGCAGTTTACTCCACTCTGCATTTAGATGTAATCAACAATTTGTTTTTTAGATTTTTTCTCATCCTCCCCTTCTTCACTGGTCTCACATCCCAAAATAAGACCTCATATCACTTAATTCACTGGCTGCTTTGAGCTTTTTTGAGGGGTTATATTTCTTGTCAGCCACACTCTGTTAGAACTCAACTGTTCTAACCATGAAAAATAAGTGGAAACTGTACATCACAACTGACAAAAATTTGATTCAAATACTAGCATAAAATCCTTCTTTGTATTCCTACAGAAATGATTTATTCTACTGTTGAAATTGTATAATTGAATTATTATGAAATCCTAACAGAGAATGTCTTTTACTACAAA
>CAHIKZ030002266.1:0-45000 GCA_903632075.3 Acanthosepion pharaonis
CAGTGACAGAGTAATTAAGCCATCTGACATGGTGGGCAGTGAAGTTGCTGAAGACATAGATATTTGCAAACCAGTGTAGAGAGAGGGCCTTATGTGTTTTTCATTTTTATACAAAGACAATTCCTCAGTGTCAGGATTCCATGTCCAGATGGTGCAAACCATCCTGGCTCAGGTGGGGTCATCTGACTAGTATGGTAGGATTTTCCATTTTGGGCTAGCTTACACATTCTGTAACAATTGTCATGATGAATGTGACAATCACATAGTACACAATCTCACTCAGAGGTACTTAAATACTTATTGAATAAACAAACTGTTGAGTGTCTGTTCATTTATGTTGTTGGTTTCAATTGCCATAAGAATAACTGTAAAGCACTTGCCCCTCCTAAATTTATAAACAGAAATATACAAAAGCATTCTGGGATTTTTTCCTAGCCAATAAAATAGATTGTTTTTTGGTTTCATTTGACTCAGTCCCAGTCTGTCTTGTCTTGAAGTTAGAATACTATGTTCAATTTTCTGAACTTGCTTTTGTGTGTCAACCTCAATTCTTAGTTTGTGGACTTTTACCATATTACTGTTGCTTTGCCTTATTACTGTTAATTTGCCTTACATATATTGTTTGCTTGCTTTATATCATTTTTTCCCTGTTCTTTTCTTTTTCTTGTTATTGTTTATTGCAAACTTTGTCAGTTCTGTTTGTTAGACAATTCTGTTACTTATTTTGCATTTGACCATGACTACTCACTCCATACATGTGCCGTAAGGTCCCTTTTGATGGAATGCCAAGTTACATAAAAAATTCCCAACTGGTTCTCAAGAGACTTAAATTGTCTGGTTGCTTTCCAAACAGATCTCATTCATTGAAAAAGAAAAGAAAAGAAAGAATGAAAGGAATAAAGCATTGTGAATGAAAGAAGAAAAGGAAAAAACGGAGAAAAGAAAGAAAAGAAAATGATAAAATAAAAATAACTACTTGGTATCAAGTAGCCGCAGATTGTGAAAGACAGTTTTATTTAACATAAAGAAGTTAAAAATTTATACAAAAAAATAAGAAAAGAATAATGGCTGAAGTAAATTCAGATATCAACATTCCTCTTTTGTAATCAGGGTTGTCTATCTAATAACCAAACAGAATTTTAAAGTCCTCCTTTGGGGCCTCCATACAAACTACAACACGAATATATAGCTTCTCATCAAAAACTTCAGTCCTTCAGAATTGTCTTAAGTTTAGAGACATCGCATCCAAATAGCTCACAATGTTAACGCTATATCCATCTTTTCATTACTTAACCAAGCAGCTGCAAAAATGCACCACTCATCAATATTCTGTAAACCAACTCCATTAACCGGATAACGCTGAAACTGATCACATCATGTTAATCTGATTACTAAATTTTGTCTTCTAATTTCTTTCCTTCTCTTAATCACCTGGAAGAAGTACTGAACCAAATTCCCTTCCAGATAGAATCCAGTTGAAATTTATCTCTTGCTGTTATGCAAGAAATATTCAAAATACAATTTGTCTTTTTAAATGTGAATCCTTGCACAAACTTCAGCCATCAGTAATTTTGTTCGGCATTTGTTTATTACTTTTTCTCCCGTGCCGAACAGACATTTATACTGACTTCAGACACCCGTACTTACAAAGTACAGAAATAACGTGAATTTTCACTTGGCCATATTATCAAGGTACCTACTTGCAAGTAAAGACATTTGTGCTGTTTGGAGAAGAAATTAAAAACAGTGGAATGAGCAGAACCAAATGACTAAGTAACTAGCTGCACTAAATATGAACAAAATATTTATGCTCAGAAACAACTTACTACATAAGTTCCTATTTAAAAAGTCTTTTGAAAGTGTCATTGAAAATAAAAAAATATTAGTTTTAAGTTTAATGTAAATTTAATTTTCATTCAAAAAGCAAAAAGAGGAATCTGCAAAAATTAAAAGTCAGGTGTTCTTCTATCTTGCTAAACTTTGATTTAAAAAAAAAAAAGTAAAAGGTTTAATTAGAAAACATTATTTTTTTGAATATTAACAAATTGACCTGACTTATTTATAGGTAATCCCACTAGACTTTCCTGAAAAAAGACTTGCTAGGGAACACACCTGAAGCCTATAAATAAGCAATGATATTCTTACTCATTCTCTTTCCTCTTTTACAACTCTGGCTATAAGATGCAGTTGTATGTGGGATAAAAGTGTCTTCCACTGGGACATGTTAATATTAACCCTAGAACACTAAACATCAATTAAAGTTACACCAAAACTAACCATGAGTATATCATACCCAATTTTGAAAATATCAAAAAAACTATTAAATATAAATCTTTATTTGAAATATTTTCATGCAGGCACTTCAAACTTTGTACTTTGAGTTAACATTAATAGAAACTGAAAAACATTATTTAGATAAGAAAATCAGGTATTGAAAATTGTAATTAAAAATAGGAAAATTTGTGCTGGGTACTATATACCCATGGTTAGTGATCTAGGTTTAATTATCTTACTATCTACTTTTCTCTTCTGTCTTGCCAAACTTTGATTAAAAAAAAAGCAAGAAAAAGAGTTTAATTAGAAAACATTATTTTTTTTTAATATTAACAAACTGACCTGCCTTATTTGTAGATAATCTGACTTGACTTCTCTAAAAAAACTGTCACTAAGGGAAACTCCTTAAAGGTATAAATAAGCAATAATATTCTCATTCTCTTTTACAACTCTGACTATAAGCTGTAGTAGCATATGGGATTAATATGTCCTCTTCTGGGACACGTTAATATTAAATATCTTACTTTTCTCTCATTACTCTTTCACACACGTTTCTACCATGTAGGCCTACACAAACTTCACAAACACACAGATTCTCTAATTTAAATGCTTTATAAAATTAGTCTTTAAATGTTTTTTTTTTCATTTCTTGTAACTGTAATTCTTTTGTTAATACCTGCATTGTCATTTATTTTATATTGTTTTGTGTTAATCATTTATTACTTGGACTCATATTCAAGTCTGCAATAATTGTTACAGGAAAAATAATACGAAGAGACACATGTTTTCTACATAAATACAACAAGTATTCCCACAATATATTACAGAGATAATTGTTTATTCCCAACTGGGGCCAATGATCAGTGTTCAAGCCAAGATAAAAAACCTTGAATGTTGATTTTCTAGGTAGTCTGGGAAAATTAATGCAACACAATTTTCCTGTTCTTATATTTTTCCATTCCTTTAGTTCTGTGTCAGTTTAAATTATGTAAAGAAAGATGAAAAAAAAAGCTATTTTTTTAATTACCTCAACTTGGTTTTCCTTCAGAGGCAGAGTATTATTATGATTACAAGCATCCAAAATGTTTTGACTTACCTAAAAAACAAAAAAGAAAATGAAAAAATATTTAGAGGACTTCATAATCAATAGAAAACATAAATAAACAATTTAGAAAAAGAAAAGTTATGTTTACAATTGTTTATTTAATTGGCTTACAGTCATACCAAATTGAAACACTGGTACCTGTATGATCAGCAAAGTTAAGCAACACTGACCCTGTCAGTATCTAGATAGATGACCACTTCAGAATATCAGATGATGCAAGCTTGGATGTGCAGGTGGTGTAATGGATAATGGTTTGAAATTGTTAACTGGAGAGCCAAGTTCCATATGAGTTTACAATATGATTGTAATTTTAATATATGATTTTATAATATGATTATAATTTTAATACAATATGATTTATGATATGATCTTAATTTTAATGATTTTACAATATGATTTTAATTTTAATACAATATTATTTTACAATTTTAATTTTAATATGATTTTACAATATGATTTTAAATTTAATATTATATGATTTTACAATATGATTTTAATTTTAATACAATTTAAGAGCTAACGAAGTATATTTTTATATATCAAGAAAAATATTCAGCTAGATTAAAAAAAATTTAATTCTAAATTTTCCAGCAAGTGTAGTTGCATCAACATAAATTTATTCTGATGAAGTCCTAAAGTTTGAAACATGTCACAATAAAACATTTCTATTTTTCATACATTTTTCCCCAATATTAATTTACAATATGATTTTAATTTTAATGCAATATTTTACAATACAATTTTAATTCTAATACAATATGGTTATACAATACTGGGTGCGATGGGTAAATTGTCGCCATTTTATATTTTTAATTTTGCACATGTGCATTGTTTGTTTTTGATTTTGTTGACAGCACAGTATAGTAGGGTCGGTTGGGCACCATGAGAAAAACAGCACCATGACATAATTCACTCCACCAGAAATTTGGAAACAGCATGATGTGCTGCTTGGCATTCATATCAGAAACTCCAATACAAACATTTCAGAGTGTTTGGGTATCAATGTGAGGACAGGGCAGAAGATTCAGAAAGAGTTGGATGAGTCTAATGGTGATTATGAGGTATGGCAATTCGGAAAACTCACTCTGATTGTTCTGATAAGAAAATAGCTCGCAAATTTGTTGGTGACGGCCTCAGACCCAACAGGGAGGACTACATCCAGTGCCTTGAGGAGGTACTGCTACCCTGGGTCAAGAGGGTGGCTGCTGGAAGACTCTATATCTGGTAACAAGATTTTGTACCATGCCACACAAGAAAGAGAACCCAGTCATGACTTTTTGATAATTTCTACAACTACATCACTCCTTACATATGGCCACCTAACTCCTCAAACTGAAACCTCGTTGATTACTGTGTGGAGCACAGTTGAGCGAGAGACCAACAAAACTCTTTGTAACACCAAAGATGAACTGAAGGCTAGGATTATGGCAGCATTCACCAACTTAAACAAGGAGACCATCCAGAAGAGTTGTAGGAGATTCAAAAATCATCTGGAGGCCATGATTGAAGCTAATAGCGATTTTATTGAATAAATTTACTCTTTAGTATTTCAAGATATTTTTGTGTCATTTTGGTAAATATATCAGTTAAAATGAGGTGTCAGTGTTATTTTCATTTTTGCTTAATTTAGACAAAATTACACCCTGTATGATTGATTTTACAATATGATTCTAATTTTTTTACAATATGATTTTAATTTTAATATATGATTTTAATACATGCTTTTACGATATGATTTTAATTTTAATACAATATGACTTTACAATATGAATTTGATTTTAATGAAATATGGTTTTAATTTCTATACTATATGATTTTATGAGATAACTATATATTCATTTATGTATTAAATACAACATTCGACTAGATTAAAAAAAAAAAATTAATTTAAAATTTCCAGCATGTATAGTCACACTAATATAACAAATTTAATCTGATGAAGTCCTAAAGCATAAAACCTGACATAATAAAGCTTTTTCCACTTTTTTCTTATATTTTTTACAATATGATTCTAATTTTAATACAATATAATTTTATCATTAAATTAAAATTCATAATTTTTAATATGAATCACATAAAATTACATAAAGGCCATCATGTTTCAAAAGAAAATATTCTCCATGTCTATGAAAAAAAAATATCGACATCCTTTTAGTCTAAGGCAGCCATTGTTAAGATGCCTAAGAAAAATATTTTGCAGCATTGTCAAATTCTGAGACTCAGATAAATAGTTCTTCTGTTAGCATTTCTTTTTAAAGATTGAAATCTTTTAATAGCATTTTGCATATTTCCTTTCAATCTTGTAAAATAAAAAAAGAATATTTGTTTTGACCTAATATTTAGATAACTTCAGAGTCATAAAGTTTTTCAGCCATGTCCAGCTTGTACCATTAATGCCAAGAATTGGCAGATATGAAGAAAGAAAATTCTTTATGGCATCTGAAATGCAATAGTCTTTTACAGTTCATAGCATGTAAGTATATTTCCTACAACAAACTTTCCAAGCATTTTGCTAAATTTGACGCAGAATTTTTAAAGTCTGCAATTTGGAGGACAAAAAGCCAAGTTATTTCTTTTGATAGACAGATTAAAGCTGAATCTATTTTTATTTAAAAAAGGAAAGAACAGAAAAATGCTCCCATTAAAATCTGTCTTCACTTTCCCAGCATATTCTTTTAAAAAGAATAGAGAGAACTACATATATAAAAAAATATTTTGTTTTCATTCCAAAAGAGAAAATATGATAGATGAAATTTTCTTAAACTATTCCATTTAATCAATGTTGAAGATAGCAATATAAAAATATTACGAAATATTAAATTTTAAATTTCTTTTACTGACTTTTAACTACTGCGGGAAAAAAATCTGCCTTGTCAGTTATGTATTGAAAATACATGATCGCCTAAGTGTGTATCACGCATGGCATATAACTAACTGACTTTTAACTCAAAACTTATTTCATTTGTACATCTAAAGACTATGTACCATTCAAATTTATAATTAATATATACACATTCTTTAAGAACTCAGGTGAATCAGCTGATCCTTCCAACTATCAGCCTTCCACCTCTTCTGGCAAAGTACTAAAGGTTCTATCACAAAAGACAATGGTTTAATATGGGAAAACATAAGGAAAATTAATTCCTTTAAATAATATGTAGAAATAATCATTCTTTGCCTGATGAAGGTTGCAAGACTGGAAACGGGTGTAGCAAAAATATGGAATATAAAGTATAATATATATTTAAAAAATCCACATTATAACTATAAACGTTTGCAGCTTCTTTCTAAAATATACACTTTTCTCTTGTTGGAACAACTATAACCTCTCCCTTATATATATATATATATATATATATATATATATATATATGAAAATTTCTCAGAGTTAACCTGTATAAATATAAATGACAACACAATAGGAAAACTAAGAGCATTCTGTTTTTTGTTATTATTAGTTATGTTCTTTAATTAAATTCATTTCATTTTTTACTTTGAGAAAGTCCACACACACATATACATATATATATATATATATATATATATATATATATATATATATTTATTAGAACCATTGATGTCTGTTGATTTTAAATTACTCCACTAAAGCCAGAAAGTGTGGATATAACTGGTCTGTCTGTTTTTGTTTTTTTTTCAAATGTTTGGTTGAAAAATTTTGACAAGTTTTCTCTATCCAATTTTTATTAACTTTTTGAAATTTCCAAATTAGTTGTTTTATATAATAGGTAAATTTACTAAAGTTATTTTTCTTTCCCTTTTTTTTTAATGCCCAAGTATTTTTGAATGTTGCTACTTTTGCTTTTAAAGAATTTGTTCTTTGTGTGTTTATTTCATGAGGGAATGCCAGAATAAGCCAAAAACAATCTATGTAAAAATAATGTAAACAGTTTGAAAATAAAATAAATAATGTAAAAATAATGTTGTTTATGAATGCTCATGTCCTTTAGAAGATTGTATCTCTAACACTAATAATCAATAAACAACATTAAATTCTTACATTGGCCACACATGCACCCCACTCTCTTATATGTTGACTTGATATAAAATAGGTCTTATGAAAAACATGAATAACCATGTGGAAAAAAAATTTCCTCTTGTTTATTTTATAGAGAATTAAGCTATGTAAAACATATCAACAATAATTTACCAAACCATGTTGTTGATGAAGAAATAAGTATGGTTTTAAAGAAATATGGCTTGTTAATTTAATGCCTCCAAAACTAAACTTCTCTCTATTAAATCATCTGAGAGACCCTTTCTTTCTTCCATCAGCATGGCTGATGTTAACCTCCAAGAAAGTTACTTGTTACACCTTCTCAGGCTAACATTCTCAGCTGACATGAAGTAGAAAGACTATATTGAATCTATTGCTAGGTCAGCTGCTAAGAAAATTGATTTACTGCATTGTGTGAGATAATTTTTCTCTCTAGAATCTATCTTTAATATCTATAACAGTACCATTCATCCCTGCTTAAAATATTGGTGTCGCATATGATCTGGTACCTCTGCTATATGATCTGATAACCCCTTGTGTTTTAGTGGCTTTACTGCCTTGCTTGGGGTGAAACTAATTAAAAAGTATATATATAATGTTACCATAGACTATCCACACTTCATGGTTCTACATATCAAGCATCATTCTTCAGACTATGAATTCTTCAGATCTATGAATGCTTTATTTCTGATAATGACCAATTTTCTCCCATAAATATAGCAAATTTAAAATGATATGTTTATCAACTTTCTTTTTTAGTGCTTTACCATGAAATAACAATGAGTAACCTTTTAGTCTTGAACTTCATATCCGGTAAAGGAGTTTAATCCTTACTGGTGGGGGGATTTATACTTTTGGAATTGTATATTTCTTAACTTGAGACTTGTTAATCTATATAAAGATTTTTTTTTCTTTTAATATTTGAAATCATTTTTTTTTCTAACTCAGTAAGCTTGATTTGAACCTTAGACTTTAAGGTATCCTAGCTCAATGCATTACCAGAGAGCTATTACTTGAAAAGAGGTGCTTCATAAATACAATGAGTGCGAAGTATTGTGAGAATAGGAAATGTACACACTTTATTCTTCTTTGCTATCATTTCTCATTACAAAAGGCCAGGCACCTGTTTCAACAAAGGATGAAAATACATAGAATGCAGGGAATGAAAGAAAAATGTGTCTGGTGGTTATGGTATAGGGTGTGGGGACAAGGAGATTCATCAGAACAAAAAGCTCTTATATAAGCTCTGTAAAATATTCAGGTAAAAGAGGTGTGTCGGGGGGGGTCATTTGGAAATGAGGCATAAGTGTTTGAGTATGGCACAGGTGTTTAGTAAAAAGACCTTTTTTCTTTAAGCAGACAGTGATTAAGTAATAAGATTTTTATTCATGTCTTTACCAGATACATGAGTGATCATGGCTCTCCACAGCTTTCTCTCCTTTGTAAATGTATCCACTGTTTGTTTTCAGGTACATGTTGTAGATTGTACATGTGTGATCATGGCTCTCCACAGCTTTCTCTCCTTTGTAACTTTATGAATTTTTCTTTAGATACATGTTGTAGATTGCACATGTGTGATCATGGCTCTCCACAGCTTTCTTTCCTTTGTAACTTTATGAATTTTTCTTTAGATACATGTTGTAGATTGCACATGCGTGATCATGGCTCTCTACAGCTTTCTATCCTTTGTCGCTTTATGCATTGTTTGTTTCCTGATACATGTAGATTATACATGAGCGATCATGGCTCACCACATTTTTCTATCCTTCTTGGCTTTATGCACTGTTTGTTTTCAGATGCATGTTGTAGATTGAACCTGATTGATCATGGCTCTCCACAACTTCCTGTCCTTTGTAGCTTTATGCACTGTTTTCAAATACATGTGGAAATTATAGGCTTTTAAAAAATTGAAGGTTACATCATCTATACATTATTCTTTCATGCACCAAATCCTTTCATAACATTTCGTTTTATAATGGAGTTCACCCTGTGCAGGGTTCAAGAGCCACCAAAGGTCAAGGGTTACAGAGTAAGAGACACAGTTTATGGGGATATGTGGGTAAGATAACAGTTAATCATAAACTTGAACAAGTGAAGATTATAGTGATTAGTGAAGCACCCACTTAGGAGTCTGTTCTACAATGCGGTGGTTCACAGGAAGAATCTGTTTAAATGGTACTTACATCTCACGAATGGAACATGAAGGGAATGATGGTGTCTTAGAAGGTTCAAACTAAGGAATGTAATTTGTCTGAACACTTTTCATAGAAATAGTGACAAAGCAGTAAGAGGCTCTCCACAACTTCCTATCGTTTATAGCTTTATGCAATGCTTGTTTTATTACCAATCAATGTTCTGCTATCCATTAACATAATCTCAAAAAGTAGATTACTATATCCTTTCTACTTCTGTTGTTTTAAGTATGTCATATGAGTGTCAAATTCTTCAAGCCCTCTTTCCTCAGATATTCCAGAAATTTCAACTGTTTCTAATTATAATTTGTAGCATTGTTTTGCTTCCCATTTTTCTTAAAACTTCCTCATTGTACACATGTTCCATGCATGGTATTCTGAACATCCTTCTGTGGAAACACATCTCTATTGCCTCATCTTCTGTACATTTTTGAGAAAATTCTCCATCATTCACTGACTTGTAGGAGGATTGATATTATGCAGTAATTTAGTACTCTTTTTTTTGTTTCTAACAAAACTACACTCTATATATTTAAAAACTACAACTATATATCTATATCTATCTATCTATCTATATATATATATATATATATATATATATATATATATATATATATATATATGTGTGTGTGTGTGTGTGTGTATTGATGTAATAAGAAAGAACAGTAAGATTAATGATCAAAGTTCTTTATTATTTATGTTTTTATTTTTAAAAACAGTCCTCAATACAGAAGTAGAGCTTATATATATATATATATATATATATATATATATATATATATGGGGAGAGAGATTTTCAATATGAGAGAGAGAGAGAATTTTTTCAATTTGTACCTGACAATTGCTGTGTACTTGAAACTAAGATTTGTACCAAACAGTAAAGAACAAATATATGCATTATTAGGATATATATATATATATATATATATATATATATATATATATATACCATTGTGCAAATTAATTGAAACAACAGCTTTAGTTTCCTTTCTTTCACCATACAGTCAGTTTTAGACCTACTGGAGTGACAGGGTGTAATAGATTTCTATTTTTCCTTAGATTAGGTCATTTGCAATGGTGTGCAGTAATATGAATTTATTTTCAGGGTGTATGATGAAATTTGTTTGGCCTTGAATAATATTGCATCATCTATGATTGCATCAGATTTTATCATGTCCAAACACTATTGTCTCAACTGTTGATTAGTTGTCCTATGGCCATTGTCTGTGATCTTTGAGGAACTTAAAGCAAGTATAGAAATTCTGTTTAGTAACCTTAACTTTATTTTATTAGTTTCCATTTTACTTCTGTATATACATACAGATTATCCCCTGACAAGTGGACAGTGCACTTCCCAGAGGGTCCATTTACAAAACTCTGGAGTCAGGATGCTGAAGGTAATATCAATCAGCTAAGTGACAAACCTTTTACTGTGTGTGTGTGTGTGTGTGGGGGTGTGTGCATGCAATGAGTTACTAACAAAGCATCAATGATATAAAAATATTAACTGCTTAAATGACTGATATTATGTAAACTGATTTATTCTCCATTTTCAAAAAGAAAACTGGTGTATTTTTATAGATATCCACATGGTGCTATGGAACTTGTGCAAGGTGTATATTACCACAGAGGAACACAGCACTGCAGAATTTGTGCAAGGAACAGGGAGATTATACAAGACACATGTCACTGTGGAAGTTAGACATGATGCCACTCAACACTCAGTTTGTAATACAGAAGATTCTTAAAGCAAAATACAAGTTACAGGATTTTATTACTTGGCATAAACAGCACCAAGATTATACAAATAAAATGTTATTTTGTGATTGCAGATTTTACAGATTTAAATGTACTGAGTGTAAAAGAAGCAAAAAGCGATTAAATCATGCTGACCTTCCAGGTTGATTGAACTAGCTCACCTTGAAAATTAGTTTTGGATCTCATGACTTTTATTTGGACCGTAGCATTGATTCCTAACATCAAAGGATAATGTTACCATTTTGGCTACCAAACCGGCTCATAGAAATATAGATATATAGATAGGATAAAAGATATAAATAGATAAAAAGAGAGTTAAATTGGAACAGAAGGAAGCTAAATGATAGAGAAGGCAAATCGATGCAGAGGTAGACCAGAAATCAATGCAAACTGATTTTTTTTTCCTTAAATATAGATTAATGAATTGTTGTTGTTGCATTACATGAAATATACAAGGAGGTGCTGATTGGTTGGTTGTTTTTGTTTAGTGGCATATCAACTTCTATGGGTTATTTAATGCTGAAATCTAAATATTTTGTACACAATTTTTTGAGATAATGGTCATTTAGTGATACAAGTCTGACTAATTAACCTATAGCTGGGGGGGAGAGGTAGATTCATACCTTTCCCAAGGAAAAGTGAATATAAGAAACCCAACAGGATTTGGAACTTGGCTCTCTGATTAACAACTCTGAGCCATTATCCATTACACCATCCATTTATCTAAGCCTACAGCAACCAGTATTCCCATGTGGTCACCCATCTAGGTATTTACCATGCTTGATATTGCTTAACTTTAGTGATTGTATGGAGAAACAAGGAGTTACTGAAAATTTCTTGGTTCAACAAATTACTCTAATTCCCCACGTATAATATGCATTTTTTTCTAAAAAATAATAAACAAAATTAGGGGTGTGTATTATACACAGCTACAAAAAATCTTTAAAAAATTGCTGTTTCATAGGTTGATTTCAGTTGCAAAATGACTACTCACCACAAACATATAACAATTTGATACTAACATTCAGCAATTGTAACCCCATAAAGATGTCAAATATAATCATATGTACCTAAGAATACTTACAAATGCAAAATAAAATACAAATTATCACTAACTAAATTAGAATAATATTATTCTGTTTAAAACCAATTTTTTTAAATTAGAGTAGGAAATGCTGGCCGTAATGAAATTGGAGAGGTACAATTTATAAGGTTTGATTACCAAACAAGGGTTGTGTATTATGCATGAGTAGAAGCATTTTCTCACACTTTCAGCACAATTTTAGTGGGGCGTATTATACATGGGGAATTACGGTAACTTTTCTAAAAAAACTACAGAGATTTGGTCAGATTTTACAAACTTCTCAATATCTCCTTGTGTGTGTGCATTAGGAATAATGCATATTTAGGGAGTAAGTTTTCTTTGATGTGTTGGTGAATGTAACAATAGTCCATGGCTCTCCACAGCTTCTTATCCTCTGTAGTGCTTAGCAATATTTTATCTTTTTACTTACCTCCCATCCCCCTGTTCTGTCATCCATTTACTAAAGCTTATTAAGTAGATTACCTACTGTTTCTCTCCATCCCTCATATGTTTTGTGAGTGTCTAATTTCCAAATTGGAAATCTGTGAACAAACAGGCCATAGCTGATTTGGCAGGAAGCGGACATCCTATTAGTTCTGACTAGTACATCAGTCTATATCATTTGGACTGTTGTTCTCATCTTTACTGCCATATTCATGATATTTCGACTGTTGTACACCCTGATCTTCTTCAGGTGATATATGTTAGAATTTTGAATGAAACTCTTTATTTAGTCCACGTGAGTAGATTGTTCTAATACAATGTACCATGCATTTTTTAGTTATCTCAGTTTCAGTTATTTCCTTTTAGTAACTCAACTTCCTAAGTTTTTGTTCTCTCTGCTGTGGCCAGGTATTGAACTCGCATCTCTTTGGGTCAACTTTTTGGATTACTTCAACAAATGCTTTTATCCAGTGGGCCAAAACATCATGAATATGGCAATAATGATAAGGAAAACAGTCCAAATGCTGTAAATAGTGAAATAGTTACAATATTTCATCTCAGAAATATAGATAGATCCTGAAGAAGGCAGGCATGTACAATGGCTGAAACATCATGAATATGGTAATAAAGATGAAGACAACAGTTTGAACAATGTAAATAACGTAAATAGTTAAAATAACTCATCTCAGAAATATAAACAGATCCTGAAGAAAGCTGGACTGTACAATGGCCAAAACATTGTGAACATGGCAAAAAGATGACGACAACAGTTTGAACAATGTAAATAGTGTAAATAGTTACAATACCTCATCTTGGAAATATAAACAGATATTACATCAGTCATCCTCAACAAATATAGTGGGTTTTTTTTATTAAAAAGAAACTATTAAAAATAACAGACACTATATTATTGCCACCACATCCAGTCTGGTGGTTCTGTTATATCTCAAGATTCTTGACAAAATCCAAAAAGAGAATCTGCAAAGATATTGGACCTGATTTGGTATCTAAGGAGTAACCACATTTGCTGCTACAACCTCATGAATTTAAGCTTAATACTAGAGATGTGTTCAAAAAGATAGGCAGAGTGGTAAGAAATAGAAAAATTTCACGAGAATGAAGGAAAAGACTACTAAATTGTTACATAAGTGTCCTCCTGTTTGGAATTGAGTGATAGACAATCTCCTCAAAGATGAAGAAGAAAATTGAAGTAACAGAAATATGGTTCAGCAGAAGGATGCTGACGATACTATAGGTTGAACATGTGGGCAATGACAAAGTTTTAGAGAAAATGGAAACAAAAAGCAGACTTATACTTAAAATCAGGAAGAGACAGTTGAAGTTTCTAGGGCACATAATAAGGAAAGAGGGCTTGGAAAATCTGATACTCACAGGACAGATTGAAAGCAAGAGAGACAGAGGAAAACAAAGCATAATATACTTAGTAAGTTTGTGTAAATGGATGGCAGCACAGGAGTTAGGAGAAAAAACAAAAAGGTAAAATCTATTAAGAGCTACAGGAACAAGAAGTTATGGATGACTATGAGCGCCTACATACTGAGGGGACATAGCACATAACAAAGAAGACTAAATTGGCATAGTTAGATGTAACTGTAAGTTCTTTTGTAATGGTTTCTTCTCTTGCACTTCTCACCTGTGGAACTCTCACCTTGTTTCTTGCTTTCATGTTAACTATAATCTTCAAAGATTTAAATACAATATCAATCACTATCTTCTGTCTTTCTGAAACCCCCTTCTTTTATTGTTCTTCCTTTTCAATAATATTTTCTATTTTTCTTTCACTCTCAATAACCCCAGAAATCTTAGTGGTTTTGTCACCTTTTTTTTTTGTCTGAATATAACATTGAAAGATATTTTCAATCTTTATATAAGATTGAAAATATCTTCATTAGCTTATTAACCATCACCTCAATATGTAACATAGGAAATCAGCAAAATCATTCTGAGTGCTTATATAACAAAAAAATATTTGTCTGTGTATGTGATTAGTTCTCAGATATTATTTGGACTTTCTGAGAAAAAAAAAACTTATTTGTAATTAAATTAAAGCTATCTGTCTACATTGAAAAATTCCTTTCCAATTAAACTGATCTTTAAGAAGAGGTTCAATATATTGGCAAAGTGATTGGCCAGAGTTCCTCCAATAATGAATTTATGAATCATTTAGCTGTTTTCCACCATTTAATCAATGTAATAATGAGATGAGACATCATTAGTATTGCAATTATCTCCGCCCATGAAGTTAGACAGAGATTATGTATAGACCTATGCTTGTTTGCCTGTCTGATCACACAGTCTCTCCATCACAAGTTTTGCCTGCCTGTTTCTATGTCTGTTCATGGAGTATCCCATCACAAGTTTTGTCTATATCTCCACACAGTCTCTCTGTCACAAGTTCTCTCTCTCTCTCTCTTTCTCCATCACAACTTTTGTGTCTCTGTGTCAGTCCATGCAGTCACCCTATCACCAGTTTTGTCTCTCTGTGTCCATCTAAGCAGCCTATTGTACCCGCTCGGCCCGGTGGCTAGGATCAAAGTGTAGTATCTGCGCTTTGTGAGCTGCCGGGTCGGGTGTCTGTCGAACTCTCTGCTTGCAGAGAGGAACCCGGACGAAGCTCTGCCGAAGGGTAGGGTTTCGTTGGGGGAGGTTGATGGAACTGGCCCGCCTCGGCGGGTTTGGATGGTTATTTATTTTTGGCTGGGCCTACGGGCTCAGAGATACCCACATTAAAAAGGCCTTGTGCCACATTCGATCCCCGTGGGTGGATTGATAAATACCATCTAAGCAGCCTATTCATTACTGCAGTTTTGTCTCTCTAAGCAGTCTATTCATCACCAGTTTAGTCTCTCTATTTCTATGTCTGTATCTGTCCATTCAATCTCCCCATCAACAGTTTTGTCTCTCTGTGTCTGTATCCTTCCATGCTCAGTATTTTGTCTGTTTGTCCATGCAGCATCTTCTGCACAAATGTTGGTTGTCTGTATCTATTGATGCTGCATATTTAGTAGAAGCTTTAATATTTCAAACTATCAGCATGGCCCAGCGTTGCCCGTGCTTGATTCAAAAATCGTACGACTCATGCAGCAATTGCTATCACTTGACTTAAAATATTTTTGCCCTTCCTTGCCTTTAAAGGAGTGTCCTTTGCTGTGCTGATGTTGCTACATGCCTTACTTCTTGCCAATCTCACACTGTGAATTTTTTCTAAGCTCTATACTAAACATTAAATCTGTTACAAAAAAAGAACTAAACAAAATGAACACAAAACAATCAGCTTTAAAAAAGGACTCGTAACTGGAAAAACCGAATAAAAAAAGAATGTTAACAACAAATATTTTTTCACACCCAACCCAGTTCTGCGGAATCAGAATCAACGTTGAGTTTAAGCAAGCGAATGAGCCAATTGGAGTAAAGTGCCATGCAGATTTAAATTTTTCCCACTTGTGACGAATGCAGCTATCGATTTTTTTGCATGCTAGCATGCTAGTTAACATTCATGTCAGTCAGCTGTTGGCTCTCACGCTGGCCAATAGAATCTTCCAGCCTATTCATGGCAGCCAGCTATAGGCTCTCACTCTGGCCAGTAGAAAATGACCGCAAACTACATGAAATGCCGTAGAAGCATGAAAAAATCGATTATTTTCACTATTGATGGGAGTTGGGAAATGCAAAGTTGGTCTTGGCCTTCCCACTAACTTGGAGCATGTGCATGTAAATTTTGGTGCAAATCCATCGAAAATTGCGGCCGTGCATTCGTTACACATACACACACACATCCTGCCTTTTATAGATAGAGATATAACTGTAAAACAATTATTGTTGCCTCTTGATAATAATAAATAAGTCCAAATATCAAATTGCCTGTTTCACTGGTGGTTCTACTTGGACAGCTTCTTCCCAAGAATACTACTTTGTGAAATAAACTCCTCCATTGGTACTTCCCAGGAGACTTTAATTTTGTCCTCTTATAATCAAGGGTCAATTGTCATCTAATCTCCTTATCCTCATAATCTTAACTCCCTACAAACTTCTCTTCCATTCATATCACCAATTGTTACCATTTTGACTGTAAATCATTATTTTAAGGGGCTCTCAAGCCTTGTATTGAGTGGCCAATAACAAAAAGAGAATAAATCTTTGATTTGCTATTATCACAAATGTCTGTTTATATTAGGCTGATTTTCAGACGTTGAATCCATACCATTTGCTGTCCCTTGAGCTGCTGAATAAACCGGACCAGACATTTGAACTAATTAATGGTCTTATCTCATCTGAAGCCAGTTTCTCTTTTAATCATTAATCCCTTCAAGTGCTGGCATTCTTAGGCTTGTACACACTTTTATCAATACGAAACAACTGAAAGAAAGTGAAAACTCAATCTATTATCTTGATATATTATCAGACCTGACTTGACGTTATATATCAAGAGAAGTGCTCTCTTAAATGAAACTAACTGCTTGGCCTATTAAAACAGTGATGTAAAGACATAGGATAAACGGATACAAATATCATAGGTTAAAACAGTGTGACTTTTCAATGCATATGAATTGTAATATAGAAATTGACATTTTAATCTTGGAAAAAAAATCTTTCTAAAGTGAGAGGTCAGCTGATATGTTGAACTTTTATTACAGAATAATAAACAAGTGAAAAAATTTTACATAAACTTATAACGGCATTTAGTTACCAGTTTTTAGCAGTGTCGACAGGTGTGGTAATGGATATTTATTTATTTGTTTTTTAAAGTCACTAAGACACAAGGGGTTATTGGGTGTGGAAGAATAAGAAATCAGGAAAATTACTAATGAGTGAGAACCAAAAGAGTAATCAGGAGGACAGTATATAGTGATTGACATTGCATTTAAATTTTTGAAGATCAAAGCTGGCTGGAAAGTGTATAGCTGAAAGGGAGTTTCACAAGCAGGAAGTCCAAGAAACTGTTAGCATAGAATTTACAGCTACATCTAGACAGCTCAACTGTAAATTGATGAGATTTTGATGCCAGTTTAGTATTGCACTTAAATACAAAAAGTCTAGGTACCATAGCAAAGAGATCATCCAAATAATTACCATGAAAGTATTTATAGAAAAGGCAAAGGGAGGCAACCTTACAGTGGTGAGAAAGTGACTGAAGTCAAGACTGCAGACTGGGACCAATAATATTACTGATTCTTCTTTTTATGAAAGAGTTCTAAATAAATAGCAGGAGCACCAGACCAGATGTGATAGCAATATCCTAAGTATAGATGAATGTTAGACTTATAGATATGTAGGATAGATTCTGATAGAAAAATTGTCGAGCATGACACAGTGAAGCAACTTTCTTAGCAGCTGATCTAGCAATGGATTCAATATAGTCAATCATAAGACCAGACCTGAATTTGAATTTCACCATGGTCACTACCTCAAAGGACTGACTTCGTTTTTATTGGCTTGGAAAGAAAATTTCAGTGTGTGGCACTGTTGGGAAGTACCTGAAAACCATACCATTTCATTGGGTAGGTGAAACCATTAAGTCCCAAATCATTGACTGAGGGTTTGTATGTACTAGCCTTGTTCAACAACTAATCATACTAGCTTATGTATTCTCTCCTCAACAGTAACTAAGGTCTTCTCAGTATAATTATGGTAGGCAAGAATGGTTAGCATTTAGCCAGAGTGGGGCATTCTTACAGTGATGAGTTGAAATAGAGACAAAACTGGTGATGAATAGACCACTTAGAGAGACAAAACTGGTGATGGAGAGATTGAATGGACAGATACAGACACAGAAATAGAGATGGGGCATTCTTACAGTGACGAATTGCCTTTGTCTGAGTTTTGAATATAAGTCTAAAACTGTGAATTCAACAGAGGGCCTCAAGAATTCTGAAGTGTCAATATGCCTCCCACCCGCAATGCTTGAGTAGTTATCTGTTAGTCATACAAGCCAACTCCATAGCCTCCAGAGACTAACATATGCATATCAGTATGTTCAGAACTAGACTCACCCTTTACACAGGGGATTTATCTGCATGGTCTAGAAGGCGAATGCTGTTGGAAAAAAATCATTATTCCTTTATTTTCCTTCTCTACCATGTGGAAATAACAAGACAGGACCACAGCTGTTTGAGGTTTCCTATAGCCCCACTGAACTTAAATAAAGTCAGTTCAGGTTTGCTATGGTAAAAATTTTCTATCCCAAGTAAAAATCATCACAAAAATGGCAAAAGTCATTTTGTCACAGCTTATTTTCTCTGAAAAAATGGATTTTCATACTTTTATAAGGGTAAAATATTGAAAAATGACTGTTTTATCATCTAAACAAATATCAAGGAAACTTTTGATCTAAACCCCTTCAAACTAGATATTTTCTGAAAGCAAAGGATATATTCTTTCATTTAAAAGTAAAATTTGCTGGTGTAAATGACTCAAAATTTTTTTTTTTCAGGGGGTAAAATGTGAAAAAATAGTGAAAATTTTGCACTTTCTTAGTTCTAAACAAAATTTTTCCCCATTAATGGGAACTTAAGCATTTTTCAGGCATAAAATTGAGAGTTTTGAAGGAAATCAACATTCCGAGGGGGTCAAAATGCAACAAAGTCCATTGGTAATTTTCAATGACTGCCAGGGGTTAAAAAATTGACACCCAGCCATGGAAATCTTTAGAAAAAGGTGAAAGATTTATCTGCAATTCCTGACCACCAGAAACCAAAATTTTTTTTGTTGTTTTTCCAAAAAATAGCAGCAATAAGGAAAATTAAGCTAAACTGACTTTGACATTTCTGGGTCAAAGGTCAGCCAGCTAGCCAGCCAGCATTAAATGTTTAGAACAAGTTGTCATCAGCTTGTAATAAAACCCACCACCCTCAGATAAGAGCAAAGAGTGAAAAAAAAGGGTCAACATTGGTAGGGCTTGATATAAGGTTTTGTTTTTTTTTTCAAACCTATATTTGAACAATGGCTTGATGTGTTTTGTCTTGCTTTTCACACCCCATGATCCGGGTGATGGCAACAACACTTAGCAGACAACATTGTTTTTTCACTACATGTCTTTCGTATTTCCCATCGCTGGGCCATTTAGCCGTTCCTTTTATTCAATGATGTTCATGCCAAATTAAGGAGAAAGTGATGGAGTTTGAATGATATTATTTTGAAGTGAAAATAAATATTTTTTCATAAAAAGAAGGTGATTTTTCTCAGAAAATTGGACATAATTTCTTAATGCTAACTGCCAAGTGACATTTTCCACAGTCAAATCAAAGATTAATTACCAGTGAATAATTCCATGTGCAAACAGTAGCCATCTGGATCCTATAACATCACCCAAAAAGATCCAGAAGTTTACTGATTGATTGAAAAGTGTTTAAAATATTAATGATGAATGTGATTTTTCACCGAATACTTCGTTTACATGGCATGTTGGATTTTCCTATATGACAAAAACAAGTGTTTTAAACAGCCATGGGAGCCTTCAGATATCCCTATCAGACATTTGACAATAGATCAGACTAACAATTATTTCTTGCTGATGATACTATGTCATTTTGTATAACCTATTGCTTGTTACATAGAGAGAGAAGTAACCAGCATTGCCCTGAGATATGTTTTCAAGAGGAAATAACATTTACCCCAATGATAAGTTATAAAAAATAAGCTATCAAGCTCTATAGTAATATCATTATCCATTCTCAATCCTAAAAAAACATGTAAGGGTGTGTTATATGACTTTAATCATGATCTCTTTCTGATTCAAAAATACATTTCACTAAACATGGCTGAATGTAAGCACTAAGAAAGCAAAACCCCAAATAAAAAAAGACATTTTCTGTGCAGGGGCTCTGAGCATCAAATCACATTCACAAAGCAAATCCCTGCAAAAATCTAAAATACAATAGCCAATCATGAATGTTACTGAAAAAAAAAATGATGAGCTGGGGAGCTAGCACTAGTTAAACTATAAATATAACAAAAATGGCATGCCTCACCAATGGTTCAAGACTTCAACCTCATCACATGACCGTCAGCCCATCCATAAATCTCACCAGTGAAAATTTCAACACTGAAGATAGCTGGCTCAACCCCATCAATGACACCCCACCCGTACTACCATGTGGATTCACTAATCCACTTTAGGCCTTTCTCCTGACACCAACCATGACATAGATCAACTGAGCTGCTACCTGCACATGACCTTATCTATAACATCCTTACATTTAAAGACTTTTCTTACCAATGGCAAGTAATGAACCATGTATCAACAATTTTGTCACACTTTCACACAACTATATATATATATATATATATATATATATATATATATATATATATATATTCTGAAAATTAGTTGATACTATAGAAACTATCTCACTTGTTGGCTATTGTGGCATGTGGGGGCTTCCTTATTTTGCTCAATTCAGCAGGAGTAATCAGCAGGGTACAAATTCCAGAAATCTTAAAAATGCTGACCAAGACCTATTTGGTTTCTCTTTTCCACTTTAGTTTTTTCTGCAGCTGCTATCTTTGAGGCCCAGCTTGAAAGACTATTCACAACCCTTACGGCAGAAGACATGTACCAGTGCTAGCAGTTTGACACTTCGGTTTCTGGTTTCTCATGGGAACAAGTGGGGAAATCTCCCTTTGAAACCCCTACCCAAAGGACTACTCACAACTCTTGCTGCAGAAGACATGTGGCCTCTCCTGGCAGCTTGACTCAGATTTCTTGTTCCTCATTGGAACAGGCAGAGAAATCTCCCTTCAGTATACCTACCTGAAGAACTACTCAGAACCCTTGCTGCAGAGGATTCATACAAATCCTAGGAGTTTGACACTCAGATTTCTCATTCCTCATGAGAATAAGAGGAAAAATCTCTCTCTACAAAACATCTACTCAAGGGAAGAACTTTCTTAACTGGGAAACCCAACTGTTTTCCCCCTACTACTTTGCACTCTTTTTTTCAACCATGAATAAAAGCTGTTAAACAGTTTTTTTTAGCCCTGAGCTTGTTCCTTCCATTCTATACACTGCCAAGCACACACACACACACACACACACACACACATGCAATCAGAAGAAATTCTTACAAGGAGAATAGCACATGCATACACGTGATTTTCAACATGTCTTATTCCTTGTTACAAACAAAGTCTTTATTTGATTTAATAACACATTAAGCAGGATTTTTGTTTTCTTGCTGATTTAATCTAACCATTAATAATGTGAACAGATTTTTTTTAAAAATAATGTAAATTTTGTAAAAGAAAAATGATTATTCTATGATATCTGTGTTTTCTGATCTTTTTTTATATGTTTGCCTGCGACAAAAATGAAACATTATTATTTGCAAATAAATAAGAGGAACAACTTAGCAACTAGCCAAACTTCAGCTACATTATAGAAACTCATTTGTTGGCTATTGTGGCATGTATGGGCTTCCTTACTTTGCTCGATTCAGCTGTAGTGGCAATGGAAGTAATCATCAGGGTTCCACCAGAAGTTCCAGAATTCATAAAATCCCTAACAGAGCCCTATTCAACCTCTTTTCCAATTTTCCCTTTCAATGGCCTCTCCCTTCAAGGCCAGCTCAAAAAGGCTACTCATAATCCTTGCTGCAGAAGATGCATAGCCCTGTCCTGGCAGCTTGAATTCAGATTTCTTTTTCCTGAAGGGAACAGGTGGAGAAATCTCCCTTTGAGACACCAACCCAAAGGAAAAACTACACACAACTCTTGCTACAGAAGACACGTACGAGTCCTAGCTGCTTGACACTCCAGTTTCTCATTCTTCCCATGCAAACAAGTGGTAAAATCTCTCTCTACAAAACATTGACTTAAGAACTTTGCTAACTGGGAAACCCAACTTATTTCCCACAAATGCCACTATTTTGCACTCTCTCTTTCAACCACAAATAAAAGCTGTTAAATTTTTATTTTGAGCCTTGGGTTTTGTTCATTCCACTCTATACACTGCCGAGCACACACACACACACACAACTGGGAAAATTCCTACAATACACACTGTTGAAATTTTAATCCTTCTTTATTCCTTCCTTCCTTTGCAACCACACACTCGTTATAACAATCATTTGAATAAATAATAGTAAACGGATTAGCAGGAATAAATTATAAAAATCTTGGAATTAATATGAAAAGAAAAACACAGCACCAAATATTTCATAGTGAAAGTTTTCATTATACATCGTATTTTCTTTTGAAACTATCATTTTTATAATTTTGGCTCAAAAATATCATTTTCAGAATAGTGAAGTAACAGTGAAATTAAACTCAAACCCAGACACTATTGTCAGGGATAAAAATGTTTTTATTCATTTTCTTTGTGCTTAGAGTATTTTTTTTCAGCATCCAGTCATTTTAAAGAGCAAAATTGATCCATTTTGTAAATGCCAGCCAGTTTACATTTCAGGCAGATTTCGGTCACATAAAAGAGGATTTTTAAATAAGTTGCTGATTTCCATTTTTTTTTCAATAATTTCAGTTTAATTTTTCTTTTATTTGACTTATCCTTTCATGAAGTGGGAGATCATGGCTCTCCACAACTTCCTGTATTTGTTAGTCTAAGTAACACCTCATAAGTCTATTTTATTAAATAAGTAGCACATAGACATTCAGACATTTTTGGTTCCATTTAAGATTTGGTAAATGAACAGGTTTCCGAAGAAGTATATTGAGTTCATAAATTCCCAAGATTTGGATCTGTGGTTGCAGTCTGACTGTAAACTTTGCTTTGCATAAGTCATATATGACAGCCATCTTGCTGCCAACATTAAAAGCAATAAGTGGATGGCAAGCATTGAGAAAAATTTGACATAAAATGAAACTGCTAGAAAAGGTCAAGTGCATTGGAAGCAGGCTAAAAAAAAGAAGCAAAAAACAATTGGAATGAAAGACAATTAAATAAACATTAGGTTAATTTATTTATATTTTTATACAAATCAGATTTTCAGCAATTGCCAAGCATGTTTTGAATATGGGATGAAAATTTTTTATTCATAATATGTAATGTAAAGGAAATAAATATACATTTAAGCACATTTGAAATAAGGGTGTAGAATGTTCTATTTGTTGCATCATGGTAACAAGACGTACAGGGTCTGTAGCAAGTTGAATGTATGACTTGAAGTTAGTAAAAATCACCAATTTTTATAGCCTTCTGTAAAATGCCAAAAGCTTAGAGTAAATATATTTATCTCATTTCTGATTGGTTCAAAAAGTGCTTATTAAAATCACATGATATATTTACAGCTATATCCATGACTTAAATCATGTGATTTGTAAGATTTTTATGACTGTTGTAGGGATACAGAAGGACCTTCAGTGGAGATAACTCACATGGGTCATGTGATGACTGCTTAGTGACATCACTTCATACAGTGACAAAAGTGGCCAGTCATATAGCCAGTTTACAGGAGCCAAAGCAAGAGTTAGATTTTTTAAAACAGTCTGGACTGAGGTTAAATCTGCCAACCTCAGAAATTTATAAGTCCATGGTGCCATTTCACTTTAGGTAATACTTTCCCCAGATATAGAAAGAAGCTCTGGCTCACAGTCCTCAATTTGGGAAAACCCAAGACTTGCCATTTGCAGTTTAAAGTATATGTCCTCATCTGGGACATTATAGATGAATCTGACCAGCTTGAATCTTGATTCCTAAAAATGGCTTCTCCAGAAACACAGAAGAATCTCCATATTATATGAAAGATACTATATTTTTGTTCTCCTTGCACACTACTTTTCTGTATAGATAGATATATTATTCTCAGTGTGTGATATCTGTATATAGATATATAATTTTGTATATGTTTAAGTGATAAAAACTCTGAAATCAAAGTATATTTGCCACACCTTTTCCTTTAAGCCATTGTTCTGTCCATGAAATATGGTGTTGTTATATCATGGATATAATAATGCCCATAATGGGGGAAATATAAAGGAGAATAAACCCTTCTACCACAGATCTCTCCTGTTAAAGTGATGATTGTGACATGATATTATTTACCTGATATGTGATATTATCATCCATTAACTGTTGAACATGATGTATAAATTATTTACTTCCATTACCTTGAACTTTATTTCACTGTCAATAAATCTTAGTGCCTTATCCGGGATCCTGTTTTTTGAATAAAATTTGTAACACAGACTCGACTCCTATTTCTAACACCTACAGATTGTCATTATTTTTATTATTTTCATCATTAAGGTGAATATTAGATGTTTCCTTATGAGGAAATATTTGGTATCCATTGACTGAGCAGCTAGTGCTACATGAGTTATGCTTTTTTTCACTCCCTGGCCATTAGGCTTGGATCAAAGTGTAATATCTGTTCACCTAATCTCTAAATGATAATATTAACCGTTTCTTTATGAAAAAGGATTTGGCATTCATTGACTGAACAATTTTTTTCACTTGTATTTATTCTATAAGAACCACAGAGAATCGGGTGTTTGCACAGTAGGCTTGCATATTGATCCATATTTTGGAACATTTCTTTAGTAATATATACAATACCTATTGTGAATATGGACAGTCATAAGATTTCAGAACTGGTTTAATTTTGTCTTAACTCCAAATGTTTATCAAGTTATGATTGTTTGAATGCAGTTTTTTTTTTTTTTTAGATGATCAGTTCTGGATATTGTTGTGGTATAATGGATATATATATATATATAATGGATATCAACTTGGAATGAGAAATTGAAGAGCCAAGTTTGAATTCCAGTTGACTTCATTGCATTCACTTATGTGCAAATATTCCTGAGAAAGGTATGAATTCATCTCTTCTCCAAGCTATGGGTTGAATAGTATGACAGACTGGGTTCTATAGCTCTGGTTAAAATCAGTCTACTGCAGAAAACAATGGCAGCCTAATGTCAGTCATAATTTTAAAAGAGACATGATCCCCAATGCATGTATCACATATGGCACTTACCTGACTGCATTCTGGATATTTACTTTTTCTTCTTGCTAGAGAAGTTATTGTAATCTTGTTAAAATGTATGTTATTAGTCACAGAGAATTTTTAACTATGCATGATTTTTCAAAAATGATCTATATCAAGTGGATTTGGTAAGGGTGGCAACACCAAATTCTGTTAACAATTTTTTTGCTTTTAAGTCTGACAAAGCTAGCAAAAAAGACAATTTTTTCTCCTTTTTAGCATAAGTTCTCAAATATTAAGACAATATAAACCTGCAAAATGTAAGAAAATACTTCTTTGGAAGATATCTAATACATATCTAATATATATCTAATATCTAATACATACACAGCTCATTTCATACATTAAATTGATTATTAACCACTTTTGGTACCACATGCCAGACACCAAATATTAGTTTTCAATATGACTTTCTTTGTATTTGTCAAAAAAATCATTATCTAGAACCTATTTCCATGTTTTTTGGGGTGTCGGATCCATCTTTGATACTGAAAATTGCCAAAAAATAGTCTAAAAGCTTTAAATGCAAAATGTAAAATAATTTTTGGGAGAATTTTGTTTCTTCACTACAGACATAGATTTCTAGACTGAAATCCCTAATTTTAAATTAGAAAGGTGAGAGTTTTCTTTTTATCTTTCTCTTAAGTACAAAAAACATTAAAAACTAGAAGTGTTCACATGGTTCTATTGTGCAAGCCCATTTCGTTTTTAAATTGATTGATTTGGTTTTTATGGGTTATCAACCCTTTGCAAGTTATTTAAAGCCAGAAAATATTTATTTTTAGATTGTAAGAATTTTTTTTAAGATAACCATGATTTATGGGCACAAGTCCTACTAATTAACCTATAGCTGGAGGAAGAAGATGTGGATTAATATCTTTCCTATGGGTATTTGTGCATAAGTGAATATAATGATATTATGAATCTTTTTCAGATTATTTAAAGCAAATAAATATTTTTATATTGTAAGAGTTTTTGGCAGTAATAATGATTTACTGATACAAGTCTTACTAATTAACCCATAGCTGGGGAGAGAAGAGGTGGATTCATACCTTTCCCATGGGTATTTGTGTCTAAGTGAATATAACAAATCTGATTGGAATTGGAACTCGGCTCTCTGATTTCCAATTCCAAGCAGTTATCAACTACACCACCCACACATCCAAGCTTGTGTGTGTGTGTGTGTGTGATGCGGCATTCACCCTGGGCGGATTGAGCCGGCTTCTTCCTGTTATGAGAAGAAGATTCTTGGGATAAATTACAGAAGTAGGGTACCCAGGCCTACTCGGATAACGTTCTTGCTTGCCGCGGGGTTCCCACAGACGCAGAGACAGGAACGACCAGAAGCCGCTGGTTACCAATGCAGACGCTCCTTGGATTTTCACCAGAGCCCTTGTTAGCCGGCGTGTGTGTCAGACCTGTCCGCCTTGGGTGGCCCTACCAGGAACGAAGTTCCGGACGGCATAGCTCTGACACTACCGTTTATGGTTCCCCCCACCGACTGTGAGGTAAGGGTTGGACTTTTGGGGGGCTTACAGTACCAGGTGTTCCCAAGCGGTCCCCCATCTAAGTACTGACCTGGCTCTACGATGCTTAACTTCGGTGATCGAACGAGAACCGGTGTTTTCACATCCAAGCTTACAGCACCTGGTATTCCCAAGCAGTCACCCATCTAGGTACTGACCAGGCTAGATGTTGTTTAACTTAGGTAATCATACAAGAACCAGTGTTTCAACATAATACAGCCATATGCCCCACTTTGTTTGAAAGCAAAGACAATGTAAAAAAAATTGCAATCACACAGACCATATTTACTACCACTGGCATCAATTGTTTTAAAGTATTTAGTATGTTGCTGTGTATTTGAAACTCACCATGATTAATATGTCAAGGAGGTGACTTTTAGACAATGTTGGTTTGTGAAATGATCCCAGGAAGTTTCTCTGTTAGAGATTACCTGAAATTGATACTAAGGATTGTCTTTTGAGCAAAATTGATCAGATAAAAATGATTATGATTGCAGAAAGTCACAAGTCATCATGACTGAGGATTTGAATGTAGAGGTCTTCTTCAACTGTGGATTATGCTAGATTATGCACTCTCTCTCTCAGAAAGTGTAACTCAGGTCTACTCAGCATAATTGCTGTTGATTCTGTGGGAGTTGAACAAGCACAAAATGTGCTTCAGCAAGCATCTACAACAGTTAGCCTCCTGATCAGTCATGGAAAAAGCAGCATGCCTTGATATATATATATATTGATATATATATATATATATATATATATCATTCACTTCAGTTATTTTTCCACCACCAAAGTGTAGCTTCCTTGTGGTGTTTTGATAAATATTTTCCTGGTAAATGTTCTAATGAATATGTTCTTCTTTGCTATCTTGATTTTATGAATATATGGTGGCAAGCTCTCATCATTTTACATTTGAAATGGCAAAATGTAACTGTAACGGTTTCATCACTTGCACTTCTTGCTTGTGGAACTCTCTTCTGCCTTCTTGCTTCACAGTCAACTTTCATCTTCAGAAATTTAAATGTAATGTCAATGGTTATCTTCTGCCTTCTTAATTCCTGTTCTTTTATTGTTTTCTCTAATTAATGTTTTCTTTTTATAATATTCTCTTACATTCAGTAACCCTGTGCATCTTAGTGGCTTGCGGCAAAATGATTAATGCACACACACACATATATGTGTATGCATGTGTGTGTGTATTATATAATTGTGTCTATGTGCACAGGCACTGGACTAGCGTTCAAGATTTGTGTAGCAGTGTTTTCCTTTTAAACAGAGGAACACAGGTGATATACTAATCTTTGGCAGATGGTCAAGTAGGCAGAGCCCACAAGCATCACTCCTATACATTGCAGAGAACACAGACACTACACTGATCCTAGGAAAACTGAACAGATGCTACACTGCTCCTAGGTAAATTGCAGATATACAACACTAATCCCAGGGGAAAACTGAACAGAGGCTACACTGATTCTCGGAAAATTGCCACAGAATTGCTGCACTGATCCTAAGTAAAATATAGCGCAAACAGATTAACTGATCTTAGGCAAAATGCTCCACAGATGCTACACTGGTCCTAGATAAAACACTACACTGATCCTGGGTAAAACACTGCACAGTTACTACACTAATCCTAGGTAAAACACTGCACAGTTACTACACTAATCCTAGGTAAAACACTGCACAGATACTACAGTGATTCTAGGTAAACCACTGTAGATATTATATTAACTGTTGTATCTAGGCAAATTGCTGCAAAGATACCACACTGATTTTAAGCAAATTATCACACAGATATGACACTGAACTTTAGCAGATCTGCACACAGATACTAAACTTACTTTAGGTAAATCACTGCACAGTTATTATACTAATCCTAGGGAAATCGCTGGACAGATACTACACTGATCCTAGGCATAAGTGCTAGTCAATATGTAAATAATTTCATCCATTTTAATGGCTACCAGTTATAGTACAGAAGATGTATTTGTATCATCATGAAACTGGAATTGAACAGATATGAAGAATGTGCCAACTTTTGTGCCCTGAAATGGCAAACTCAATAAAAGAAAAGGAAGAAATCATCTCTTGATCTTAGATATCTTCTATCTGATTTTTTTCTTTTTAATAAGCTTTTCTGTGGCCATGTTTGCCAACTGTGGCATATCTGTTCAAGAATGGCCCAATGAATTATCAATAACATCTGTCTACCACTTTAGCTAAGAATACACGGAGAGAGTAAAGAATCATTCTTTCCAACAGACATAGAATTCAGCTAATCTAGAGTTAATGCAGCATCTGCAAACTGGAAGGAGTATCTCTAATAGATCATTCCATTTTATAAAAATACCAAGTGAGGCTGATTGCTGTTTAGAAAAAGGAAAGGTGATTCAAGTAGAGTAATGATTAACCATTTCAGAAATAGAATCTGCAAGCCATGTTCAAATTCCAGCTAAGGCAGTTTGCTCTTTGAAAATCGATCTCTTCTTCTCCACCTATGAATTAAATAGCAGGGTAGATTGAATTTTCTATCCTATGGAAGTAAACATGTTTAAGATAAAAGAAAACTGAATTGAAAACTTGAGAGTGCAACAGGGAACCACTCCACTATCTCTTTCCCCAAACCAATCATGGAAATGCATAGCTTAAAGATATTAGGGGAAAAGAAGCTGTGGAGAGCTGTGATTTCTTGCATCCTAAGTGGTCATGTCACTTATATATGGTAAATAACAGGTTTATTAGCAACCAGAATAACTATTGATGCCGTATTTAGTAGTAAGTATAATTGTAAATGCAAACCTAGAAACAAAAATTTGAGTTGTCATTTTCATCTAAAAAGAAAATACATTATATATTAAAACTAATAAATAAGACATTATATATTTAAAGAATGTGGATTTACTCAGAAGAAAAAGTAAATTAATAAGGCAATAATATATTGAATGGGCACTGATTTGGGAATCCTCTATTGTAAATTTATGGCCATATTGCCTTTTCTTTCAAGACTATCGCTGATACAATGTGAGATAGTTAAAAAGTAAAAACAAACATGATAAAAAGCTGAATCAAATACGTTAAGATAAATATTTAGAAGCACTGAATTTAAAAAAATTTAAAGTTAAAGCAGAGTAACTCTGTTTTCAATGTGATTTTTTCTTTTATTCATTTCACTCCAAGCAAGGCAATAAAGCCACCAAGACACAAGGCAGTTATTGTGTGTCAAAAGAATATGAGTAAAAAATATTATGAAGAGAGAATAAAAGAACAAGACTTAAAAAGACAAGATAATGTTTGACATTGCATTTCAATTTTTGAAGATCAAAGTTGACTGGAGAGCAAGAAGCCAGAAGAGAGTTCTACAAGAGAGAAGTGCAAGAGAAGAAAATGTTAGCATAGAACTTAAGGCTACAACTAGCCATTTCAAATGCAAAATGATGAGACCTAACTGCCAATCCAGTATTTCACTTAAATTTGTCAAGTCTAGGTATGAAAGAGGAAAGCTCATCAGGACAATTATGGAAATATTTATAGAAAAGGCACAGGAAAGCTGTTATGGCAGTGAGAAAATGACTGAAACTGAGATGCCATGTTAGGACCAATAACATTGCAGATTCTTTTTATCTTTTATCAATTTAAATACATAACAGAAGCACTAGATTTGCCAGCAATATTTAATGCATGGATGAATGGTAGACTTATAAAAGTGTAAGACCGATTCTGACAAGAAAAAATGTGTAGCACAAGAGTAAACAAACATCCCTAGCAGCAGACCTAACAATTGATTCTATATAATCTTTCCACTTGATTTTAGTGTAAAACTTTTGCTTGAGAAGATGCATTGAGCCACTTTCCTGGAGGTTTGTTTGGTTTGGTTTGTTTTGTTTTATGGCATATCAACCTCAATGGGTTATTAAATGCAACAACTTTTTTTTCCTGGTAATATTTTTGTTTTGTCAAAAATCTATTTCTGTTAATATTTTTTCCTCTAAAATCTATAGCTGGTAATATTATTTTTTCAAAAATGTATAGCCGGCAACACTATTCTTTCAAAAACGTATAGCTGGTGATATTTTTTCAAAATGTACAGCTGGCAACATTATTTTTTCAAAAAAGTATTATCAGAGGTCTTGCTGTTGGATGTAGTTTATCGTCTTACTCAGGACACGGATGTAGTTTATCATCATATCCAGGATGTGGATGTAGTTTATCGTCATACCCAGGATGTGGATGTAGTCTGGGTGTTAACTCTTTGCCCATAGCTGGGACCCTAACAGGTGCTAACACCCTGAGTCAGGGTGGACCTGGAAACACCAGCAATTAAGAGGTGGCTCCACACTCTGGAGGTTAGTATCAGCCATATTGTTGAAAGGCAAAATGGTTCTATCAGATGATGAAAAGAGAGCAGTTTCATTTTAGAGACATTAAAAATTAAGACATCCCTTGCCCCAGTTAACAGGTTTTATGTCATTTTTTGATCAGCTGCCAATTTGACTTTATTGAACCAATCAGATTTACTGTTTACTATTGGTCATCTTGATTTTGGAGACATCTATAACCTATAAAATGTGGTATAATCTGCATAGATATTTAATAATAATCTTAAAATGTTCTAAAGCAAATCATTAATATTAAGCTGTTTTAAGAATGCTGATGAGTGCTCAATGCTCATATAACACTATTAACCAATTAGCCTCCTTAGTGTCATCAACAAAGTCTTAAAATCTATAATCAACAAGGAGGATGTTGAACATCTCAACAGAAAAAACTTCCTGAGCGATAACAGGTATGGATTTCATTCTGCAAGATTCACAGCTTCAGTTCTTAGTTCTAGATCTATCAAACGCTTTTGACAAGTTATAGCATTGGGGACTGCTGCATAAGCTCTCCAGCTATAGAATCTCTGGAAGTGCTTTTGCAAGGTCCCTGAGAGTCGTCGTCAATGGCCAGCCATTGGAAGCCTATAAGATCAATGCTGGTTATCTTCAGGTTTCTCTCTTCAGCCCTACCCTCGTTCTGCTTAAGAACATACTCTTCTCTTTCATGAATATCTACGAGGATGACACAATATTTTATAGCAGTGTTGGAATCCATCTACCCAGATTTTTGTTGCTGAATGTCAGAATTCTAAACTTTAACAACACATCTTTTAAATGAGACATATAAAAGGTTATTTTCTGGAGGAAAAATAGAAGCAAAATGTCATTTGATATAACATTTATATATTCATTTTAGAAATATACAATAACAATAAAATGTTCAATTTTCCTTGCAATGAAGTTTGTTTTATAAATTAAGTGTTCATAGGGTGGTATGAAATATGTCAACAGACTTACTTCATGACAGTCAGCCTAATGTGTTTGTGAGTTCAAAGAAAAGGGCTTAGTTGTCAGCTTTTGGTTATTTCCTTCTATTATATGCATGGACAAGGCCTTAGTAGCTGCTGGCTGTCATCTCTTCCATTGTGTGTATGTGTATATATGCATATGTTACTCAAAATTGTTTTGAGCTCTGGGAAGCAGTATGCTACAATTTTACATCTATAAAGGAGATCTAAAATCTAATTTCACATGGAGGTGTGAATTTTTTGAATACAAGGTTTTCATTAGTTAGAAAATAATTTCACACTGGTTTGCGAAAATCTTTTTCTTGAACTTGTGGGAGTGGTCAAGGGAGTTATTACTGTTATTTTCTAAATGCTCCAAAAATAACACTTGGTAGGTCTACAACTAAGTATTTTGTCCATAAGTATTTTGGTGGTATTTGCCCTAGTAATTACTGCTTATCAAACAAACCTTCTGATGGGATTTTATTAGTTGAAATATATATATATATATCAAGTATGTGGTGCAGTTCAATTTACATTACATCAATCATTCATACAAAAAATATATATAGAAGTTAATGATATATATGGCGAGAATACATCTTTGCAAACAAATTTAATAAAGTACATTAACCCTGAACCTGTAGATGAATGCTATGATTCCTGTTTATAAATCTCAGCATTGCAACCACATGCTCCAAAACATTTCTTACAATTAACAATAACACATTTCTTAAAACATATTTCGGATTACATCTATTCTTTCGTTGTCCTGTTATTACCAGGAAGTAAAACACAAATCTATTTCCATACCTGATGATGTCTGTATGCACAGACGAAAGATGTAAAAACTAAAAAAAGACCTTATGCAACTGGAGTTTATAAACAGGGATCATAACATTCATCTACAGGTTCGGGGTTAATGTACTTTATTAAATTTGTTTGCAATTTATTCATATATATATATATATATATATATATATATATAGGTGCACACATCTGGATGATCAGAACCTGGCAGATGATCTCTCTTTTCACCTCACCCTTGTGGTTCAATGAGAGAAAGGTTGGCTTGTGAAATTCAATATGGCAAAAACCAAATCAGTGATGTCTCACCATTACCAAGTAGAAACTGAACTTTCACTTATCATAATGAATTGGTCTTCTCTCAAGGAGGCTCCTTGGTTTGAACATTTATTGGGACTCAAGATCATAACAGACTTCAAGTGGAACTCATATATATAACCTATTGCTAAAGAAGCAAGGAAAAATGGTCAGTTGATTGTACCACTCCTGTAAGTATCTGAATCCACCTGCTATCTTTACAAGAACCAGATTAGACCAAAAACAGAGTATTGCTGCCATAGCTGGGCTGTAGTTCGTGAGACCTCACTTGCCTGTCTTGACAGAGTTCAAAACTGTCCATGTGATGTTGTGGGTGATGAATTATTCCCACCCTACAACACCTTTCCCACAGAAAAAAAAAACATAAGTTTCTTGCTACTTTACCACTGTTTCCATGGCAAGTGTTTTGATTAGCTAAATTCCTTGGTTCCACCAACCCTGACCTTTGCAGCTGTTACCTGTCATGCCATGTACACAAGGATGAATCATTCTCATTCCCTTTGTACTTTTTGTAATGTCAATGAATACTCATTGTCACTTTCATCATCCTTGTTGTAGTAGAGACTTTGTAATCACAGATACAACTATAGTAATGCTGGTGAAAAATACTGGTGTCAGATGCTTATGAATAACACTTGCACTAATAGCCCTTGCTTGATAATACTCGCTTGAAAAGTAACCACCGAATAGTAATCTGTATAGTGATCAGTATAGAGAATAGCGATCCCTATAGTAATAGAAGATAGTGTCGAAATAGTGATCTGTATAGTAATAGAGGATAAAGTAGAAAGAGTGGTCAATTAAACGCCATGCTAATTCTGATGTGTGCATTTCCTTTGCTATCATGTGTTCTATTCAAAATGGGATCACCTGTGTTTGCTCTATGGTCATCTTAAAAAAAAAAACTCCAATACTTTATTCCTATATAACAGTATTCCATTGGTAAAGATGAAGTTTCACTCTGGAAGCTTCTTCCCCAAAATTGCTGCTTTGTGGAGCAGGTTCATGGCCGTATGTTTGCCTGATCATCACAGTCTTGGCCTCTTCAAGTCTTGGATTAACCATTATCTTTCCTACATAACCTCAAGAACTGCATGTTGCCTTTTCTTATGCTCATATGACACCATACAGTAACCCTCTATCTTGAGTGCCCCTTAGGCCTTGTATTGGGTGAACATTGGTAAAAAGAAGAGAGTAGGACCAGGTAGGATTTCTATATTTTCAGCAGTAAGATTTCTGCCTGATGTCAAATCGATCACAAGTTACTATTGTGTTTAATAATTGATTATATTCATATTTACTATTTTCAAAGTATTTCACTGATTTTTGTACTTCTAGATTTTCCTCTAATCTTCAAAATACCAATGTAAAAATAGTCTCCTCCAATCATTACAAAGCTTATTCGGTCTATTTCTGCTGCCTTTAATTTTCTTTGCTTTTTATTGTAGACAAGTTCAGTTACTTTATATTAATAGAATCACTTAAAGCTTAATAACAGAAAATGTAAGAATAAATGCAATAGAAATAATATATTATACATATATTATATGATTAAGCTGCTGAGAAATAAATTGTTTCTTGCAGAAACAATATCAAGATAAATTGCAGTGATAATTTAACCCATTTCAAAATCATTATTTTGAAGTATGCGATTCAGCACTTCAAGGCCATTGAAATTGTTTCGTTTTTATCTTTTTACAGATTTTGAAATAACAAAAAGGATATGTATTTTCAAAATTAGACAGGGGTAAAATAAAGCATGAGAGAATTTGCTGAATTCCATTTACCTATTTGCTGACTTGAATTCTATCCAGAGTCGTTAGTAAAAATTTGATGATTTATTTTAGTTACTTTCAAGAAATATGCTCTTTAATAGTGTTTAAGCTCACTGAATTGAAATTATGAATAAACTGTCCAAAGTACCTGTTTTTTTTTTTGTTATCTTCAAGTAATTTTGACTCATGGTCATTGTCAAGAACTGGGTGTTATCAGTATTTTAAGAAAGATTTAACTTTTTATTAAAATCTGGCATTTTAAATTGTTGGAATTGGAACCATTAGTTTGAAGAAGAAATCATTATAACATGTTTAATTGTTTTTTTTATCAATCTTATTTTATATCTTTTATAATTAAAACAAATATTTGTTGAATGTAATATTAGGTATATATATATATATATATATATATATATATATATATATATAAAGACAAAATACAAAAAACTTTTTTACATTGACATGTTTTGTTATTGAGGAACTTTATCAAGGAAAATGCAATTGCTTTTAATAAAGTCCCTCTTAATTTTAAAATATTTATTTAAAATGCATTTTCCTTTTGTCTTTATTCATATTATCCTTTTACAGATATGCTTTATCTGAAATTATATATATATAGTCCAATTAGCATTTGTTCATGCTTTTTATAATGCTTCCACTACTAAAAATAAGTAAGAAAATACTAATATACTATACACATACATACTTATATATATATATATTTTTTAAGCATTCAACCCCAAGCAAAGCAGGAAGCCACTAGCATGCAAGGTGTTATAGAGTTGGAGTGAGAACAAAGAGGAGTGATAGAGAAAAGGGTGAAGAGACGGTTAGGGGATAGATCAGGGCAACTGGAGACGTCGATTGATGTTACATTTGAATAGTTGGAGATTATAGTTATCAAGAAAACAAGAAATGGGGAGGGAGTTCCACAGGTGAGAAGTGCGAGACATGAAGTTATTGGAGTAGAAGAGATGGCTACATTTAACAGTTTCAACAGTGAAAAGTTGGGATCGAGATGCCAGCCTAGTTGAGCGCTTAAAGTCAGGGAACCAGCGAAAGCAGCTCATTGAAGCAGTTACCGTGAAAATATTTGTAAAAAAGATAAAGGGAGGCAACAGCATGTCTGTGAGAGAGCAGCTGCAGTTGAGATGCCAGATCAAGGCCAATTACATTGTGTATTCGTGTTTGGATTTTATCAATGACCTTGAGACAATTAGAAGAGGCTCCAGACCATACATGGCAGCAATACTCCATGTAAGGGCAAATGGTTGATTTGAAGGATTGACTCCGGCAAGAAAAATTTCTTGGCACAGCATAGGGAGCCAACATTCCTGGTGGTGGATGAAGCTATTGACTCAATATATTTGTTCCATCTCAGGTCAGTAGACAATGTGAGACCGAGCAGTGCTCTTGTGGAATTGAGCGTCAGACATTCTAATGGGAGGCAGGGATCGTTCTCTCTGGTGAGTAATAGAGAGCAGTTTTATTTTGAGGCATTAAAGTTAACCATATATATATATATATATATATATATATATATATATATATATATATATACATACATATATATATATGTATATATGTGCACACATAAACGTATATACATATGCCATTGCATATGACAACAAATGAGAAGGAATATTTACAAGGACAATTAGGTTTTGATGAAATGTATAAAAATTTGCTTAGATCAGATGGTGGTTTCATTTACAAAGGTAGATGAAGGTTCAAACACAGCCAGAGGGCACATTTTTATTCAGACGCTTAATTACACAGGTACCATTAGCTCATTATAGAAGATACATATATATCTATTTTTGTGCACTAGCTTAATTCATTTTACACACACACACATATATCTATATATATAAATTTGTAACCTCTGTCTGTCTGTTTGCTATTGAATTCCTTCTAGGGTTTTGGAGATAGACCCCACATAACCTTATATATTCTGAAACTATTTTCCCCAGCCTACTTGGATAAGTATAATTCATTTTGATCAAAATTTGTGCAAAAACAGCTTTATCTCAACCCTTTGATATCCATTTGATGCAATACTTGATTGAATGAATTGATGAGCAGATTTCAATGTGTAATTACACTAACATAAAATTTAGTTTGATGAAGTTATAAAGGATGAAATGTATTACACAAAACCTTTTTTACCAATTTATTTTATATATATGCCTAAGTGTATGTACCTACTTGTATATGTTATTGTGTGTATTAGCATGTGTTTTTGAACATAGAAATATTTGGTCCTTGCTTGATTAGACAATCGTTATATTCATCTTTATATTTATATTTGATTTCTAACCTGTAGTCGATATTAATTTGTCAAATTTTCTCAATTACAAAGCGGCCCTTTAAGTAAGCACAATTTTATTTTCCTTCGTCCCATCTCTCTCTCCCCCCCCCTTTTTTTTTTTTTTTTTTTTTTTCCTATTATTCTAACTTTAAATTGTCTGTGGTGTGTATGTCACCACGAAATGTATCTTTATGCATTAGACATCCGTCGACTTTCTTTCTCTCCTATCTTTTTAAATCCCCCCACCCACATCTCCAAAAATTCTCTCTGTTAAGGTCATCCTCATACTTACACTTTCTCTAAATTCTGTTTTGATTTCCGGAGTTGTTTTTTCTGTTTTCATTTTGAATTTGTAGGTCTGATGATTTGGATCGTATTTACGATTCCAATGGAATAAATTATGACCATGGAATATTAGTGTTTAAGCCTTTTTATTATATATATATATATATATATATATATATATATATATATAAATATATATATATATGTCCTATATTTATGGGATAAAGTTATTCAATATCAGATATAGATTTTGTGTTAAATATAAAAGAGAAGATACTTTCAACATATTTTTCCAGTCTGTATTTTTGTCTGAATAAAAGAACCGTCCTGTATATGAATATTTTCATCTATAAAAAATTAAATTTTAAATCTTAAATAAAAATGAGCAATATTATATGAAATTATATATATACATGTGTAAATAAATGTGTTCATATTTATTTTTTATTTGTTTTTATATATATATAAATATATATATATATTATATAAAAAGTAGGTCTGTCATTAAATCTATAATCTAGACACATTTATATATTTATATATATATATTTTAATGATCTTGCATAATTTCAGAAAAAAAAAAAAAATTTATGTAATGTTATCTTTTTTTAAATGTTTGCATAATTGTCACATTGATGATTTATGTATGAAATTTTCTCATGATCCAAAAAAACTAATGTATGCAATTGAGCAACCTGAGGATTATATTTGATTGGCTGAATACAATTTCCAAGTAAATCATCTTCATCATTCTATGGTGATCTTTTTTCCTTATTAATTATAACCTCATTTATCAATTATAAATCAACCAAATGAGAAGAGTTTTGTTCATCAACCAGACATGATTTTTAAACATGTTATAAGTTTGAAATTAATACAGATCAATTGAATAAAAAAATATGTATGATGTCCTAATGGGAAAAAAAATGAGATTATTAATTTTTAATCAAAATAGTATACCAAAAATATAGAAATTTTTATATCTCTAAATAAAAATTTTGTTATCTAAATAATTTTTTAATTGATTTTATTAGCTTTATAAAACAATTGTTTTTTTTTTTAATTGTCCAAAATCATATCAACATAAGTTTTATGAATTTATATATTGCATGATCCTGGATGTAAATTTAGCATAGAAGATTCTGAAATTAGAGCACTTTCAATACATTTCTGCATTAATAAATTATTTTTTCTTCTAATACAAAATTTAAATTTAATCATCCCTTTAATGATTTAATCATCATTTAACGATTTTATATAAAACTGTAACATCTGTTTGTTGTATTTTTCCATACAATAGAGAAAATTTCACATAGGCTTGCAAATTTGTTTCTATTTATTAAAGATTATTAATTTTTGTGAGGAAGTAGAATTGGATTTATTATTTATTTATACTAAATGATTTTTATTTACTAGGGCATGTGATAAAAGAAATAAATGAGTTTGAATTTTTGGAATAAAACTAAAAAAATTGAATTTCAATATGTTTGGGCTTTATTAAAATATTATAAAAATCACTTTTAAAACAAAAAAGACAGACATATATAAGATATGAATAAAATAATACCATGGTATAATATGAAAAATCATTGATATATTAGTTTTACCGGAAAATATTAAAAAAATATAAAATATAAAATTTGTATGTTATATATTTTTTATCTGAGACAATTTACAGGTTTGTTAATAATAAAAATAATTCAAGTCAAAAACCTTATATAAAATACAAGTAATATGAAAATGGTTACTATCTGAAAAAACTAATGAGAATGACTTTTTACAGTAAGGATGGATTAATAAAAGAATCAAAGGTTTATTTTTTACAGAAGACTCAATTGATGTTTTTAACTTTTCAGAATGTCTCTGGCGAAAAGAATGAAAGAACTGGAAACCAAAATCTAAACAGGAAACAAGGAATAAGATGCTATAGACAATTTAAAATTTATGGAAGGAGTGAAAAACAGATGAAAACTGAACTTAAACAGTTAGTAGGAAAAATTTAAATATTATTATAAGGCATCAGAGTTCCAATATACATGTTTGGAGTCAATATACATTGAATTCAAACTTTAGAAGGGAAACAGAAACCCAATCCTAGTCAAACTACCTGGATAAATATTTTAAACCTGTTCAAAAGACCGTGGATGCTATTGAACCAAACAAGGGGGGAAGAGAATTCCATACTATTTGAAAATAACAATTACTTTGCATGTTGAATAATATGGGTAAAAAAACATTGATTTTTTTGAACAATTTTTTTTCAATTAAAAAGTTTTCAACATGTTTATAAACTTTCTTTATTTTAAATAGATGTTATTTCTTTTTAACAAAAAAAATTTGGTCAAACAATTTAAACTGTTTATTGTTTTTTCTTAAATGAAATTCAGAAACTTTTATCAGAATAACATGCAACAATAGTTTTAAAAAAGTTTTATAATAACCAAAAATAAATTGACTGATTCCTAACAATAGTGTTTTTTGAATTTTGTGTGTGTTGTGTTCTTATATCTGCATATGGCTTTTATATATATAATATATTATTCAATATAATAATATAATCTTAAATATGAAAGCCTTAAAAATTGAATACATTTGAAAAAAAGAAAGGTATGTTTGTTCTTTATACATTTGTCCAATTTTCTCTGTTGATTTTGACTGAAAGACAGATTTTGTGTCAGGTTCTATTCAGAAAGAATTTTTTCTTTTAAAATATTTTTTGAATGGAAATTATTAAAAAAAATATTTATTTATTTAATATTCAATATTATATTGAAAAAATGGAATAAAAATAAGAAATTTTTATATAATGAAAATTAAATTAATTTCTCTTTACTGTATATCCTCTCCCCTATCATTCAAACTTTCCTTCCATCTAATTTTAAAAACTAATTCAAGACAGTAAATGAATATATAAGTTTGGTCAATGACGTATCAGAAAGTAAAAAAAAAAGGCTCTTTTAAAAAAACAAAAAAAGGTTTTCAAAAGTCAAATGATAAAAAAGTAGTACAAAAAAAAACTAATGACATCCTGAGTAAACTGTTAATAAAATGATAATAATTCATTTAGGTAATCCAAAGACTTTTTATATATAATAAAATGAAATTTTTTGAAAAAATTTTGGGAATCATTTAGGAGAAATAAACCATTTAACTATCATTTCATTAAAGAAATCTTCCAATAAACAAACTTTTTCAAAAAAAATTTGGAAAAGAATTAAAAAAGGAATAATGAAAAGCAAAAAAATGAATTAATAGTCATTTTTTTTTTAAGGATAAAAGACTGATTAAGCAGACAATTTTGAAAAAAATTAAGTCAATTTTCCTAGGAATTATAGAAAAAAAAAAACCAAAAAAAAAAAAGCCAGTTCAGAATTTTTATTTAACCCAATGAAAAGAAGGATTTTTGAAGATTTTCAATGAATTGACTTAAGAAAAAAATGAAAAATAGAAAAATGGAACAGAAAAAGAAACCAGTAAAACATATTTTGATTTAATTGAAATAACACAAAGCAAAAATTAAATCAAAAATAATTTCCATTTGAAAATGCAAGGATATCTTTGTTCTTATCATTTTTTTAGCAAATTGAAAATGAAAAATGTTTTCATTTTTCCTCATCTTTTGAAAGTTCTTAAAAAGCTCAGAATATATATATAAAATATATATAATCCTAAAAAATACATAAACAAATAAAAACAAATCTGTGTATCAATTGTGTTGTATAATCAGATTCTCTCATGATATCATTTTTTGAAGATTTTTATCACAGTTTTAAAAAAACCAAATCCATGCAGATCCAGCTTCTGTCTGAACTCGAATCCTCTTAATATATTTATCTCCAGTTGGGGACAATCCAGATTTAGTCAGATATGCCAAGGTTATATAATAAAAATATATAAATATATAAATATATATATCTATATATTTATATATGTATTCTCCTAGTATTAACAAAATTATATTATTCAGTGAACAAAAAACATAGTGACGACAAATTGTAATTTATTTGAAAAAAGATTTGAGCAAATGAACTATATGTTGATGTTGATTGGAAATGGGGGTTTATTTGTTCCAGATTTTTTTTTAATACAAAAGGTTTTTTAAAATGTATTTGGGAAAATTCAAATATTTCAAAAGAAATATGAAATTCATTAGCAATAAAAAATTTTTTTTCCTTAAATGTCACAAAAAAGATAAGATAGTAAAATAAGTTTTATTTTTGAAACAAGGATTTTAAGAAAGGGTATTTTTACATAGAAAAAATATATAAATATATATAAAATATCATTCTTGTTTTTTGATATAAATAGATCTGGAATATATATATATATATTATATATTATATAATATATATTTTTTTATCTTATATATAAAGTACAGTGTGTGTGTGTGTGTTTGTGTGTGTGTCCAAGCAACTCCTCTGCTCCCACTGGTCCGATTTCAATGATTCATAGCTCATTCAAAAGCCCTAGAAAAGTTAGGCGCAGGGAACGATTTTTGTTGAGCTCAGATTCAGGGTTGCCAGATTATGCGAGGTTAAAAATATATATTAATATATTATACTAGCCATTATCGTTGCTTTCATGGTTCAAGGGGAGTAACTCTTATTTTCCTTTTGTATCCAAAATTGCAGTGCACGTTTTATTATAAACTAGCTTAAAAGCTGCCTTATCAGGCGGCATTTAAGCTAGCTCCTGTGGAGGACTCTTGGTTTGGCCATCATCACAATAGCTAGGGAGGAGTAGATATGATAGGCATCAATAAACTACAGAAGAACTCAAAATTGATTGCTGCATTTAAGTATTGAATTAATGTTTAAGCTTACCTTTTAAAAGTTCAATGATAATTCTTCTGCTGCCACTTAATTTAAAGATGATTTGATGTATGTAGATCCTTATTTTCTGTACAAACAATTATTTTTATTTCATGGGTGACAGAACAGGGGACAATTTATAAGATAAAATTAATATAGTGTAAAGATGGGAAAATAGAAATTAGAATTAGTTATACATTCAACATTTGAAGAGTTAGAGAAACATAATAGCTAATTAAGTAAAACCTATATTATGGAATCTATATGAATAAATGTGAAATTGGAGCTCAATTCTCCCACAAATTCTGAGATTAAAAAGCCCCAGCTCTACTTTATATAAATTTAATTTTGTATTCAACCCTCCAAAGGTTGTGTTGTGACACAAGGTTGGTTTAATGTGGGGATCCTGAGGGCATGTACACCAGGCCAGGCCTAGGAACAAAAATGCCCCTGAGCCCCTGCAACTGTCGGTTTCACTGGCCTTTAAATATGAGCATCAATCCCTCTCTCTAGTGCAATGAGAAAGTTGTGGCCTCTCAGGCAGCTTTTGTCAGGGCCAGCATATCTCAGTATTAATTTTCCTCAGTTGCAACTCTGTCCTTTGACAAGCTGCTCCTGAATGCACTCTACCCTAAGACAAAGATGCAACTGAGAAATGATAAATGAATGTGTTACAAACTACTTGAGAGTTGTTTATACACTAAAAGCTCAATATCTGTATTATATATTATCTACTTCTAGGCAATATATATCTTTAGGTTTTTAACACCCAGGCATATTGATTTTAAAATGTTTATTTCATTAATTAACTGTCCTTAATTACTGTTCTTTTATTTTTTGATTATTTTGATTTTCATATCAAAAATAGTCCCCCAGGTTTAGAATATCATCTTATATTTTGAAGAAAAGTTTTTTGAAAAAAATGTTTTGAACTTGGTGTATTATGAGAAATTCCGTGCTAATTTTGAATAACAGGGATGCAAAAAACAGTGGATAAAAAATAAATGTTAATTTAAAAAAAAAAAAATTTTCAATAAGAATAAATATATTTCTACAAGGCAAAATCGTATTCAATTTAACTAATTAGCATATTAATTTACAACTAAAAGAAGGTTTATTTCATTATTTAACTGTCTGATTCATTACTGTCCTTTTAATTGGATATATTGTTTTGAGGAACAGATCATTTTATTTTCTGTTTAGGAATATTGTCTCATATATAGTGCAGAATTTTTTATTGAAATTTACATTACTTGGCCTTCAACAAGTTGGCATCTATTTGTAAAACTTTCCTTAATTATAAGGAAGCCAATTTATGAATGAAATGTTCATTTAAAATGTTTGTTTCAAAGATTTCAAGTAGTGAATATATCTTACTTTGTAACATGTTAGCAAGCAGGAAAAGCCTGCTAGTTTAATATAAAATTGGTTTTACATTTTTTTAATCCCATTGGCCACCTCGAACTTATCAAGGTAGGATATGTGAATGTCAAAACATAATTTATTCATCACTGTATGGGTTTGAATATTTACTATACAGGTGGGCGATGAAAAAATTTTCCCATGTGAAAGTGGATGATGACACAAAAAATCTTGAGCTTGTCAAATTTTTCCATCTTACACTGATGTATCCATTTGGTAATTTCTTCAAAGACAAACATTTTTTTTTTCTTTTCAAACCTGACCAGAACACAAAATTTGGATGCTGGGCTGTTAATGGGATCTCGGATGTAATGGCAAGATGACATTTTCAGATCAACTGCAATATTCCAGTCTTGGCAACAACCAAGCAAAAGCAGCAAGCAGAATTCTTCCTTCTTTTATAAAATTTTCTTTTACTCATATTGACAAAATTTTATTGATGGCTTTGCAATGCCTTTGAGACAAGAAGTCTCCCCACAAATATATTACAGTCAAGTCTTATAAAAGATTTGGATCCCTATAAGTGTTTACATTTAAATATAAAAATGTGTATAAAACTTCCAAATTTGTTCAGTGTCTATATATCAGCATGTG